>CM035120.1:95445142-95954588 GCA_020205555.1 Panax stipuleanatus
AGTTCGATTTTGTAATAAGTCATTAATTGATATTATTATGTAATCTATTAAGTACTGTAGGTTGCGAGACTTGGGGGAATAATTATGATAAATCATTGTAAATTATTCTAGAATAGATTTTTCGCTGTGATTGTGTGATATTTAGTTATTATTATTGTGATGTATTACCATGAGCACGTGATGAACCGAATTCGAGAGACCCCGTGACGGTCCTGGAATTTGGGGGCGTCACAGGTTGGTATCAGAGCTATAGTTATAAACCTTAGGAACGAGTGTCCTTAGACTATAACTTAGGTGAACTTAGAAGTTAGGAAGGAGATAAAACTCATGTAGAGTTTTCCTTGAGAGACTTAGTCTGTTATGAAATGTAACTTCATTCTATAAAATGAACTTATGTTTTATTTAACATTCTAATGGAGTTGCTGTTTGTTTGTCTTGTGTTTGTGATTGTAGGATGACAGACACAGGTGTACCTAGTAGAGTGGCAGAGGAGGAGCCCAGGGATATACATGTAGTATACGAGGCACCTCTAGAGGCTGTGCCAGTGCAGGCAATTGCACCATCCGAGTTTGATGACGAGGATGAGATCGAGATTAAGATAGAGACTGATCCAGAGGAGGAGCCGATGGAGGATGAACCAGTAGAGGACTCTGATGAGGCTACTATAGAGGAGCAGATGTTAGGAGAGTATGAGGAGCGGATCCTAGAGTTAGACTGCAGAGTTCAGGAGCTGGAGGCAGAGGCCCAAGAGAGAGAGTCTGAGTTCCAGAAATTGCGGGACGAGGACCACCTGAGGAAGCTGGCTATGCAGGAGTTAGAGGTGGAGATTGCCTACTGTAGGGAGGCAGGAATCCAGATGGGGACTCTGTTTCACAGGTCAGTGGCTCGGAACGTGGATCTAGCAGGAAAGCTGGAAGAAGTAGAACAGAGAAAATTGAGTGAGAAGACTGAGAAAGAGGCACTCCGTACTCAGCTAGAATTGGAGGTGATGGATAGGTTACACTTCGAGGAGAAGTGGGAGGCGTCCATTGAGAGAGCCGACGACCTAGAAGATGAGGTCAAATGTAAGAAGAGGAAAATGAACAAGATGGGGTACGTGTTCCGTTCGGCATTTGAGAGAGTGCTTGATGGTGTGTACCACTACCCGGCATAGCAGGGACAGACCCTACACACTATGAGCCGAGAGCTGGTTGCTTATATAGCACAGTTGGAGTACAAGAGCGCAGTGGAGCGCGGGATGATGGGATGAGATTCCCTTAGACAGTCTAGTAGTAGTTTAGTAGAATTTATCTTTATGTGTTGTACATTCTATGTTGTAATCCCGATATTTTGTGTAAGATGAGGGATAATGATGTGAACCCCGTGTTAGCTTTTGTTAGAGGGGTAGTATGGTAGTAGGTTGGTATATTCCCTGTCTTTTGTGATATTAGGGGATATATGTGATAACATTTATAGCAGTATGCTAGGAAATCTTGTAATGAAACGATTTGGCATATGAATATAAATGAAGTTTATTTCAGAAATGTGTTACAAATTTTATTTTCTTTTAGTATTAAAAGAAATACTTAAGTAATATACTTGAATAATATTAAAATGAAAACTTGTGATACAGATAATGCCGCCCAGGCGTAGATTAACTGCACCTGAGGAGTCAGTAAACAATGAGAGGGAACAAGTAGACCCAATCCAGAAACTGGTAGACTTGTTAGGAGAAGCCTTAAGGGGAAGGAACAATGAACCCGTTCACCCGAACCCTCAGATTGTGTCAATAACAACCTTTAAAGACTTTAAGAGTGTAGGACCCCCGGAGTTCGAGGGAACTACCGACCCAATCGTCGCACAAACCTGGATCAAAGAGATCGAAAAAGCTTTCACTATAGCTAGCGTAGGCGAAGATCAGAAGACGGTGTTTGCCACGTACATGATGAGGGGAGAAGCGAACTACTGGTGGGAGGCTAATCAACAAAGAGCTGGAGAAGGGATAATAGCTTGGGATAAGTTTAAGACGCTGTTCTTCGAGAATTACTTCCCGAAGAGTATGAAGAATAGGATGGAGGTGAAATTCCTAGAGTTAAAACAAGGTGAGATGACGGTGGCACAATACGCGGCTAGGTTTAATGAACTAGCGCGATTTATGGAGCACCAAGTTGGTGATGAAGAGAGAAAGGCTAGACGCTTCGAACAAGGGTTGAAACCGTGGCTGTTCAATAAGGTATCAGTTCTTCAAATTGATTCCTTTGCAACATTACTGGAAAAGGCAATCATTGCGGAAGGTGGCAGTGAGGCCTTAAGCCTGTATAACAAAGAGAAGAAAGGAAAGAATGCTAGAGGAGAGAATCGTACTGGAGGAAGCAGCAGTGGAGGAAGTAATTTGGGAAAGAGAAAGTGGGAGAATAACAACAAAAACAACAATAATCAATCAGGGAATTTTCGTGGAGGTTTCAAGAAGAAGGCTGAAGGATGCCCAAAGTGTGGGAAGAATCACCAGGGCGAGTGCTGGAAGGGACGTGGCACTTGCTACAACTGCGGACAGGAAGGGCACATCTCGCCCAACTGTCATAAACCAAAGAAGATCTAAGGGTGTTTTGCTTGCGGCTCAACTGAGCACCGTATTAAGGATTGCCCGAAGAAGGGAAGTGGCAGAAGTGGTAGCCAACAAGGGGGAGGAAACAAACTGACGATCGGTGGACCGGCACAATCCAACTGCCCAACCGCCAGGACCTTTAACATGACCGTCCAGGACGCCGTGGCTGCGAAGGACGTGGTGTCAGGTATAATCCCAATCAATGATATAAATGCTTATATATTATTTGATTCGGGTGCCACATGTTCTTTTGTATCTGAAGAATTTGCTAGTAGACTTAGTACACCCCGAGAACGATTACAAAATCCTTTAGTCATAGAAGTTGCTAATAAGGAAGTAATCTCTGTAGAATACGTTTATCGAGATTATCGCGCAAACATTAGAGAATATGAACTGAGCGTAGACTTGATTCCTATTAGATTGGGAGAATTTGACGTAATACTGGGAATGGATTGGTTGTATAACCATGCTGCGATAATTGACTGTCAGAACAAATGTGTGAACCTTCAGACTCCGAGTAAGTCTAAGATAGTGTTTTATGGTAGCTCATCGCTTAAGCAATCATGTTGCGTTACGATGATGCAGGCCAAGAAATTGTTAAGAAAAGGATGTGTAGGTTATCTAGCTTATTTAGTTGATACTCGAAAAAAGGGAGTAGAAATTAAAGATATATCAGTAGTTAATGAATTTCTAGATGTGTTTTCGGACGATCTGCCTGGTCTTCCGCCAGACAGAGAAATCGAATTCATAATAGACTTAGCACCGGGAACGACACCGATTTCGAAAGCTCTATATCGTATGGCGCCAGTAGAAATGAAGGAATTAATGATACAATTGCAAGAGTTGTTGGATAAGGGTTACATTCGACCGAGTGTTTCTCCTTGGGGAGCACCAGTGCTATTCGTTAAGAAGAAGGACGGATCGATGAGACTCTATATCGATTATCGAGAATTGAACAGAGTAACGATTAAGAACCGATATCTGCTACCGAGGATAGACGACTTGTTTGATCAACTGAAGGGAGCAAAGTGTTTCTCGAAGATTGACCTACGAACATGATATCATCAACTGAAGGTACGGGATGAGGACATACCAAAGACTGCGTTTCGAACCCGTTATGGACACTACGAGTTTTTGGTAATGTCATTTGGATTGACTAATGCTCCGGCAGCATTTATGGACTTGATGAACCGAGTTTTCAAGCCATACTTGGATAAATTTGTAGTGGTTTTTATCGACGACATTTTGATCTACTCGAAGACAGAGGAAGAACACGCCGAACATCTGAATATTGTTTTGGAGGCACTAAGGAAGGAAAAGATGTATGCAAAATTTTCAAAGTGCGAATTTTGGATGGAGAAGGTTCAATTCTTAGGCCACGTGGTGGATAAGAATGGAATCTCTGTAGACCCTACGAAGGTTGAAGCAGTAAGTAATTGGGAACAACCGAGAACACCGACGGAGGTGAGAAGCTTTTTAGGGTTAGCTGGATACTATCGAAGATTCATCCAAGATTTTTCTAAGATAGCAACCTCGCTGACCAATTTGACTAGAAAGACGGTGAAAGTTGTATGGACCGACAAATGCGAGGAAAGTTTTCAAGAACTGAAAAGGAGATTGAGCGAAGCACCTGTGTTATCATTACCAGATGATGCGGGAAATTTTGTGGTGTATAGTGATGCATCGCACAAGGGGCTTGGTTGTGTGCTCATGCAACATGGCAAGGTCATTGCGTATGCGTCATGATAATTGAAGGATTACGAAAAACGATACCCTACTCACGACTTAGAGTTAGCGGCAGTAGTTTTTGCGTTAAAGATATGGAGGCATTATTTGTACGGAGAAAAATGTGAGATATACACGGACCATAAAAGTCTGAAGTATATCTTCACACAGAAGGAGTTGAACATGCGGCAGAGGAGGTGGTTAGAATTAATCAAAGACTATGATTGCGATATTCTTTATCACCCGGGGAAAGCGAATGTGGTTGCCGACGCTCTGAGCAGGAAAGGAAGGGAGAAGTTGTTTAATTTGACGATTCAGGAAGAGTTGATAAGAGAGATGGAGAAATTGGAGATAGAAGTGAAAGGACCAGAAAAGTCTGGTGAGAAGTTAATTGTAATGGAAGCTTGTCCGACGTTGTTGGATAGAGTAAAGGAAGCCCAGGAAAAGGATGAAGAGTGTGAGAAAATACGAAAGAGGATCACAGAAAATGAGGAAGAGAAATTTTGAATGGATAAAGACAGTATCTTAAGATTTGAAGGAAGAGTGTGGGTACCAGCGGTAACCGAGTTAAGGGAAGAGATTTTGCACGAGACACATAATACGACATATTCCGTTCATCCGGGAGGCACTAAGATGTACCGAGATTTGAAGCAACATTTTTGGTGGCCCAATTTGAAACGGGAAGTCGCAGAGTGTGTCAGTAGATGTTTGACTTGCCAACGCGTTAAAGAAGAGCATCAACGGCCAAGTGGTTTACTACAACCGTTAGAAATACCAGAGTGGAAATGGGAGCATATTACGATGGACTTCGTGGTAGGACTTCCAGTTACGCAAAAAGGTTATGATGCTATTTGGGTTATCGTGGATCGACTAACCAAGACCGCACATTTTCTACCAATCAAGATCCGCTACAGTTTGAATCAGTTAGCGAGCTTATACGTAAAAGAAATTGTCTCACGACATGGAGTGCCGGTGTCAATTGTCTCTGATCGAGATCCACGCTTCACGTCTAATTTTTGGAAGAGTTTGCAAGAAAGAATGGGAACGCAGTTGAGGTTAAGTACTGCTTACCATCCTCAGACAGACGGACAGAGTGAGCGAATAATACAAACGCTGGAGGACATGCGTAGGACTTGCGTGATGGATTTTAAGGGAAATTGGGACGACCACCTACCCTTAGTAGAATTCGCATATAATAATTGTTACCATGCAAGTATCGGCATGCCATCGTACGAAGCTCTTTACGGAAGAAAGTGCAGAACGCCATTATGTTGGGACGAAGTCGGGGAGCGACGAATATTCGGACCAGAGTTAGTACAACAAACCGCAGAAGTGGTGACAGTGATAAGAGCCAGATTAGTAGCAGCTCAAGATTGCCAGAAGAAATACGCAGATTTGCATCGGCAGGACCGAGACTTCAAAGTCGGCAGTTTCATATTCTTAAAGGTATCTCCCTGGAAGGGAAAAATCCATTTCGGCAAGAAAGGAAAATTGAGTCCAAGATTCATAGGACCGTTCGAGATACTGAAGCGAGTGGGCGAAGTGGCATACAAAGTTGCGTTACCACCCGAACTGAAGCACATCCACAACGTGTTTTACATTTTCGTGTTGCGACCGTACAAGGCCGACTACAAGCACGTGATTTCTTACGAGCCCATTCAAGTAGAGAAGAAATTGGCATATGAAGAAATTCCTATCCAGATATTAGATAGGAAAGAACAAACTTTGAGAAATAAAATTATTTCATCTGTAAAAGTACTTTGGCGTAACCACGATATCGAGGAGGCAACGTGGGAGTTAGAAGATAGGATGATGAAGGACTATCCCCATCTATTCGTGTAACCTTGTAGCAATTCCGGGACGGAATTTTTATAAGGGGGGGAGGATGTAATACCCGTGAATTTTCATATATTATTAAATAAATATATTAATGGAAACGAGAATTTATTTGAATATAAATGATTTTGTGTTATGAGATGAATTAATTCAATTATATAAAATTGAATAATTATAATAATTGAGAAATTGGTGGAGTTTGCGATAAACTCGTTGATTGCCTTGTGTGGCACAGTGACGTAATATAAGAATGATTATATTAATTTAAGCGAATAATTAATCTATATTAATTGTTAATCGTAGAATATTAATTAATTGTCATCGTAGAATAATTGTTATAAAATATTAATGGTGATTGATTAATAATATGTGATTATTATTATTGCAAGAAACATAATAATAATGAGCAACGTGTTTATAAATATAATAAGATTTATATTAAAGTGATAATTAATCATATAAGGGTTAATTAAATTGTTATGGAGATTAACAATTATATTGATTGAACTATATGAGCTACTTGATTAATAGCCTATGTGACAATATGTATGTAAGTATACATTAAAATAGTACATCATGAATATATCATAAACAATTGTTGATTAGTAGAACTTAATAATAAAGGATATAATGTGATGTGATTATATCCGGTATTAATAAATGTACATGGATGATATGTATGTTACATTGTCATATCACATCTACTACTTTGAAATATTAAGCATGTGACTTACATTATAATGATAATTATAATCTAAATATATAGTATGAATGTATATATAATAGCCTAAGTGTGTGATATATGTATATATGGCCTTAGTGTTAACACACTTCATGTTGCAAAATGCTGGATACTTAGAAGCTTGGCCCATGCTGACAAACACAATCCTTATACACGTGAACAACTCAAGCTAGCCTACTCCCTATTTCTTCCTCAAACTCAGCATTGCATAGCTCATGATTATGGAGGGAATGGGATTCATGATGAATCCAACTACCATTTACCTACTACTCTTTAACCCCCATGCAATTCACAAATCTCGTTGGTTTAATTTGTTGTACAATTACATTGTCTGGGTCTTGGCTTTGCTATTTATATGGCCCCTTCTCCTTCAATTTCATTTGCTGTGAGTTTACATAAGTGTTGAGTTGAGAGAATACATTGATAGTATAGCAGCATTGTAAGTAGTAGTATAGCAGCAAGTTTAATTCACAAACTAACAGAGGTATAATTCCTCTCCTTGTTCTTCATTTTCATTTCCTGTTTCTGTTACTACAATTGCTTAAATTCTTGATTATGCAAAATTGGATTGCAATTGGATTGTAGAGCACTTATATTGTTGTTATATGAACATACATACCTGATGGAACCACTATATAGCTTTCTTGACTTTCATTTCCATTGTTGCTCTATAATTTTTGTAAAGCATCAAATTCGTGTGAAATTAGTTAGGGTTCATGAATTTGAGAATTTATAAATGCGATTGACTGTTATATAAGCATATATATATATATATATATGTGTTAGTAAGTTAAAAACGTTAGTGTAATGGCATATGGGTATGTTGAAATCGATGAAATGGGAGGTTTTGGGTCGATTTCGGCTGCACTGTGAACTGCAGAAACTGTCCCCACGCCGCAGCGCCATTGTCCACGTCTCCCACGCCGCAGCTCCAATCTTCGCGCCGCAGCGCCACCCGCGCCGCAGCGCCAGATTGTGGCTGCTGTTGCCGCGCCACAGCGCCGGCCTCTGTGTGCAGTTTTCTGCATTCTGCAACAAAACTGTTATATACTAATTGTTTGATTTTTGTTTAAACAAGCATGGAAGCATGATTAATACATATATACAAACCTAATGAGGCAATGTAAGCATGTTTTAGTATATTAGCATGCATGGTTAACCAAACGACATATAGTTTGGAAACGAACTTAAAGTTTCCTAAACGAACGTTAACATATATGAAGCATGTTAATATTCTGATTTTTCAAGGCATGTCGGTATGAGGTAGAGATGCATAAAAGACATATTAACTTATGTATATATGGTTCGTAGTATGACAAGAGCATGTTAGACCTCACTATTGAACATATATAACAAAAATACAAGTTTTGAAGGATGATATTGACATGTAAAGACCATGTATACATTCTGACTTTTCGAGCATGTTTATAGGGCCTTGAAATGCATGAAAAGCATGTTAACTTATATATATAGGTTTCATAAGGAAGCATGGACATGATAGACCTTATTAATGAACTAAACTAACAAAGTATAAGCTTTGAACGTAAACTTTGGTATGTTATGACGAGAGTTAGAATCTGATAATTTGGACACATGTGATAGTACTCTTAGACTCATTCATGTGTCATGCATGTATATATACCATGATTAGTTGCCGTGATTAAAGTTTAGTATAAACGAAGCATGTTTTCAAGATAATAACAATGCTAGCTACATATATGCAATACGAGTACTCATGAGCATGCCTAATACAAGTTATATGAAAATCTTATGTGTTGATCGTATATTCGAAGATAAAATCTGAAGTTTAATTATATGACTAATGAATATCATATATATACGTAACTGTATTACGATAGGAATTCAAAAGTGTTGATTTGCTTTTCGTGGATAAACTACGCTAAAGGCAAGTTCTCTTACTTGCACTCTTTTAAAGTGCAAGTATCCTAACCGACGCATTTACTTTATGCAAGGAAATCTACGATTGTGCAAGTTTCCTAACTTACACTCTTTTACTGTGCAAGTATTCTATCATTGTATATTGCGAACTAGTTTCCTACTTAATCGGTTGAATTGAAGTAGCATACTTGAACTCTTATTTCATTAAAGCTATTATTCCTATTGAACTTAGTATTGTTCTTGAATATTGTGAAAGTGTCTATGCCATTTGATTCGGCTAGACTTATATTATTGGAAAGCAACCCAAACTAATTGATTGGTGCGAGATCTTGTATTTGACTGAGAAGAACAACCTTCTTTGAAGGGAATATATAATTGTCGGAGGACCGACGTGCACACTTGAGTATGATTGATTGTTATGCATAACGATGGTACTTTAGGCTGATCACCTGTTGTACCTGTTTTTGTTGGATTTTCAGTTTATTACTGTTAATTCTAGTAGAAGTTCATAGTCCTTAGCGACTGCTCAGTATTCAGTTATCTTGAAATCTTGAATCGATTTGTTATTGAATCACATTGATATTATTTTGTCCTTAGCGACTGTTATTGAAAACTATTGATATTCTTATTATCCTTGAATTATCAAACCTTGTTATACTTTTTTTAAGAATTGAGAATTATATTACAAACCCTTATTGTATATTACTTGCTGGGCAATTTGTGCTCATTCTTGCTTTCCCTAAAACATTTCAGTTAAGGCAGAGCATGGTGAACCTTCGGGCGTTGATAAGGGCAAGGGCAAGGCTACCAACTAGCTTGTCTCTTTTATGTTTTTAAATATTTTAATGTTGTATTAAGATGATGTAGTAAGACTGGAGTTATTTATGTTTAAGCTTAAGTAAGATTTTGTAATAAGTCGTTAATTGATATTATTATGTAATCTATTAAGTACTGTAGGTTGCGAGACTTGGGGGAATAATTATGATAAATCATTGTAAATTATTCTAGAATAGATTTTTCGCTGTGATTGTGTGATATTTAGTTATTATTATTGTGATGTATTACCATGAGCACGTGATGAACCGAATTCGAGAGACCCCGTGACGGTCCTGGAATTTGGGGGCGTCACAAGCATCAAATGTGATTAATTAACATCTTAAATATGCAATACTCATCTTGTGGATAGCACAACAAGCTCATATTAAATATTTAATACTCTATTAATTTATCATGCTAGAAGGCGACTTTCGATATTCCAAATATCATTTGAACGCTTCGGACTTAATATTATTTCTTTGAGGGGTTTGTTATTATTTGTCTCATCTTGTTTAGCGCGCATGCACACACACACACACACACACACACACATATATATATATATATATATATATATAATACTCATCATTTTATTAAACATGCGAAGCATGTTTGCATAAAATATAATATATATATAATATTTAGCATGCAATATAGAATACTATATTCTACCCGGATTGATTATGGACTTTTATTCTAGTTTGGTTCACTAGAGCCACCAAGTGAACCAAAAGGTCAAACCTAGGAGTGCAAGAATTTAAATTTAAATATAACTATTACATTTAAACCCGGGCTCCATACAAACGGGTCTTCACGCGCTCCTTGCTCCTTGGTCTCCAATTTCTTCAAGATAATTCTAACTATTTCTATTACATTAAACTATTTAATTTAAATAGAAACCTTGATCAGCAGTCAAGGGGAAGTACATAGGAGGGAGATAGAATTTTACATCAAGAAAAAAAAAATTAGAGAAGACGAGGTACACAGACCCTATTTAATAAAACTCATTCATTCAAGCATTCAACTAAAATAAAATCCAATCACATTGGTCAAATAGTCCATAATCAATCCCCATTTATTATCATACATATCACCATATATATCAATAAATAAATATTCATCTCATGAATTAAAACATTCTATATATATATGAGTATCATTTAATGGGCAATTTTAAATTGCATGAAATCCAATTTCAAGATTAAAATAAACTCTTTATTTTAATTATAAAATTATTTAGAATATAATATATAAATATATCATATATATATATATATATATATTTGATATTACCGTATATAATATATATATTTATATAACGAATCAGGTTATATATATATATATAATATAATATAAATTTACATTTATTTTTTAAAAAGAAGTCACCTTCTTTTATTAAAAGAGTCCTGCAGGTTTATTAAAAGAGTCATTTCCTGATGGGTCACCTTCTTTTTGGAGTAAGAAAGAGACAACACCTTTTCTTTGCAGAATTCAAGATTAGCACCCAAAAAAAAAATTGTGATTCGTCCCCAAAAAAAAAAAACGTCATTTTTTTTTCTTAAAAAAAATAATTTTATACAATAAAATTATGCCCAATAAATTATTTTTAAATACATACCCATATGTATATGAAATCAAAAATAAATTAATAATTGCATTAAGGTTTGGCTCTGATGCCACTGTTGGGTTTGTACGAAATCGTGATACAATCAAATTGCAAAAATTAGCGGAAGCATGGTATATCAGAGTTTAAAAAAATTTCTACAAAACCATTACCCGGATCATCCTTTATGCAAATTATTAATTTAAAACGATAAATAAGAAGTTATGGAATCATACTCTTGTAAAACGAAGTTTCCACAGGTACGAGTTCAACTCCTTGTTCTTCGTGATCTCCTTGAATTTTCGGGTTAGATTCCTTCCTTTGATCAACGTTAGCCACCCAAGTGTTTGGCCTCTAGAGGTGATCCACCAAGGAAGATGAATTATCAAGAAGAAGGGTGGTTGGCTTAGTTTTCTATCCTCTATAGAAAAGGAGTACTCTCTAACAATTGAAATTGCCTCTACTGATATCTATTATAAGACTCCTCTTATATAGATATTGGTCAACCCTTCTAATCCTATTAGACATGGGATTTCTTTTAATTAATTAAACTCCTTTAATTAATTTAGGCTTCCCACCACATGGGGAATAATTAATTAAATTGATTTAATTAATTTGTCTCCTAATCTTATTAGGAATAAATGAGAGTACTAATATTAAATTAATTACTAAACTCCTTTAGAAATTAAAATAATAATAATTGTAATAATATTAATAAGACTCCTCTTATTAATTTATATTTAATATTTCAAATATATTAAATAATAAACATTAAGCTATTTAATTTATCCTATCACTATAGATTAAATTAATTACACTTAATGCATTATTACGATTATGCCATTACCTTCTTAAATAATTATTCTTCTTTTTATGGTGTGACCCTTTAGGTTCTCTATATTAAACCGGTTGTGAATAAATCAATTAGAACAATTCTAATCTTATTTAAATAAATAAATTAAACTAATAATCTATTTAAATAAATAATATTTATTCTACAATAGGGATAAGCCTCCCTAGCGATCAACGACTTTCCAGATAATATAGATTTCAACATTAATCATAAAAGAACCTGTGAGTAAATAGTTATCATACAATTCAATCCTTCCACCATACAATGTTCCAATTAAATATAAGACATGAATTTACTGTCAAGTCTTATTTTATTTAATTATATGTATTTCGATTAGAAAATGCACAACTCCAAATAATGCAAATTAGAAACTCCTTTCTAATTTCATTTTACCTTGGCCAAGGATTCCTGGGTTGTCATTTAACGAATCACATCGGACATATCTCCTCTTTTACTAGAGGTGGTAGATTCTTTATTGATAATTCATTATCTCCATATGTAACTCATTATACCCAAGCATACCCTTTTATATACCCTAAAGGACTTTAAGGAATAAGTCAAAGTATAATTCATTACATACAAGATATTATGATGATCTCAAGTCCAAGGATCACTTGTACTACTATCACATTAGGAATTCCTATTGACAAGCGAGTAAAACTCCATTAGGTATTCCATAGCGAGTCACGTTCAGTGAACTTATTCTCCAATAAGCACCTACATACTTGCTTTAGTGTCTCCACACAAATGATCATGAGATCAATCATCCTCATTCAATGAGCAAGCAATATATGTACCAATCTATCCGGATTTACTAATCCCCTTTTTAGTAATCCCACGATTGGGAACTATTTTAGTTTTAGAGCTTTCTAAGAATTTAGATCTCATTAGCATGATCATCATCATGATTCTAAAAGCATTGCTTAAAACTATGGGTTATTTACATATTATAAAAATAGCACCATGTAGATAATTAAATGCCTTTAATAAATGAATATTTTATTAATAAATAAATAAGATTGTTTACAAAGTACGTGCTTTATTATCATACATGATTGGCTTGTACGCACACTACTATCACCTGGACGATAGTCTGCACTGGTAGTTCGCCATAGGAGTATGCATCATCGACCTAAATTAATAATCCCCTTTTGAGGATGTGTATAATAGATTCCATCATCTATTCTTTGTGGGGATGGAATATTGCAGAACTTCCACCTCGAGATCATCTCCTGATGTCTCATGGGCTAGTCCGATGGTCGAAGCATCATTGGGGTTGGGCCAACGACTAGATTGGATCTCGGTCTGTACCTAAGCTTTGCTGGAACTGAGCCAATGGTTGAAATCAACTTTGATCTGTACCCGAACTTCGCTGGGGCTAAGCCAACGGCTGAAACTGCTTCGGTTAGTACCCGAACTTCGCTGGGGCTGAGCCAATGGCTGAAACTGCTTCGGTCAGTACCCAAACTTTGCTGGGGCTGAGCCAACAGCTGAAACTGCTTCGGTTAGTACCCGAACTTCGCTGGGGCTGAGCCAACAGCTGAAACTACTTCGGTAAGTACCCGAACTTCGAAAAATGACAGTTTTCGACAGTTTGGGGCAATTCTTGCGCAGTTTTTTCGCAATTTGATTACATGGCTCCAGGATGAATACCAAAGGTCTTCAGGAAATTTCCCTTTCCGTCAGGATGATGCTGCTTAAACGCAGGATTTCTGGCCAAACTGCTCAATCGCGTAGTGATTTCTCTTTAGATTTGACTTGGCAGCCCATTTAAACTCCGTTTTGACTCGAATCGAACCGGGCCCGGGGGAAGTGGGACCCACCTAGGCTGTCACAGGTGGAGGTATGGCAGCCGCAGGTAGAGGTGCGGCTACCTAGGCTTTAAATGGAGCTCGGGAGTTTTCATTTTGCAAGTTTCTCATTTGAGCAGCGAAAGGATTTTCTATCTTCTTTTTTAGATCTACGGAGTTCTGGCAGTCGGATTCTGATTCCGTTAGTTCCTACGCGTTCAGCGCAGCGCAGGTGACGTTTTACATGCTTTTTTCACAGTTTTTGACCTTTAAAAGCATGCGAACCGCCTAGGGTACTTTCAAACGCAATGTATGCAAAATGTACGTCTATATAACCTGTAAAAAATTTTCTGGCTACATATGTATGCATATCTTACTGTAATGCATGTTTGGATGTAAGAAAATTCAGGTTCTAAGATAGTCATTTTTGCACTTTTTTGATCAATTTAATCATCCTTTTTGAGGCCTAGTGAGCCTGAATTTTCAACTAAAAATGTCCATGGTAATTTGGTTACCATATGAGGTTGATTTTTTATTTTTTCCAATAAATATGAACTATTTTTGTTTTTGAATAGGTGTGCTACTGAATGGCCACTTAGGCATGCCTGTATGCATGTGGACAGTCCATTTTACAAAGGAGACTCTGGCGAAATTTTCCCAAAATCTTGGGCTTTGAAAAACATGCATTTTTGACTCTGTGGAGAATTTTTACTGACCCATGCAGGTTTTGAGTTGCTAGGTTTTGAAAACATGCAATTTTGACTTTACTGGATATTTTTGACTGACCCATGCATGTCTTAGAACCTAGAGATATATGTTGGACTGATTGAAAATGATAAGCCACAGGTTTTAGGCTTACTGCACACTTTCTGAGGAGATTTAGAGACTTGTTGCCGTAGATGGATCGTGATAGACCCGGCAGTTCCAGTAGGGTCTCCTCGGGTATTAGATGTAAGAGGGCGTCTGATGTGCCACAGCCACGTCCGGCTAGGACGCCTCATAGGCTGGTAGAGGGCAGGATTTGTCCAGCACAGGACGAGTAGCCATTGGATATTGATGATGAGGAGGCTCCATTCGCCGTTCTTGCTCCCGCTCAGGCTCCACGTGCGGAGGTCCCAAGCATTGTTGTGCCTACTCAAGAGCTACTGGGCGACTTGAGTCGCCATCCTTCGAGATATCTTCACGCCAACGAGGTGACTTGAAGTCTTTCTTCTCTCTGAATTCTTTTATTCCTTTTTGCCATTTTTGGGGCTCAGGTTTTTGACTTAGGTTGATTTTTATGTAGGTTCTCGACTTTACGCAGCCTCGAGGGAACTTGTTTAGTGTGCACTCCTTGTATCACACTTTGCATGAGGATTATAGGGAGATTGTAGATGGCTGGGGATTTCAGGGCTTTTTCTCGATCCTTCCCCGCCGTTGCCCCTGGGGGTATATGAGGGCTTTGTCTGAGCGCTGGTTCCACCAGACTCAGTCCCTTTATTTGCTGGATTGCGAGGTGATGTTGACTCCTATGGACTGGAGATTTATCACCGGCATTGAGTTTGAGGGCGAGTCAGTGCCTGTCATGACTAACATTTCGCCCGCTATCGTTTGGTCCCTGCTGGGAGTCCCGACGATGGCATTCAAGGGTCGGGCAGTCCGATCTAGTCCCTTGAGTATAGATGCCCAGGATGGGACTTTGCAGTTGCCTCCGCCTGATGACCAGAGGGCTAAAGATCGCATTCTGAGGCGATTGTTTTTGTCCATCATCAGGGGATGTTTCGTGGCGGACAACTCGTCTACTGTGTCCTTCACTTTGATCAGCGCCACTCGACATGTAGAGCGCCTCAGTGACTATAATTAGGGCTCCTATACCTTTGCCTATTTTCTCCGGGGCATGCACATGCTTTCTAAGGGTGCGACGGAGGCTTGGTTAGGATTTTACCCATTTCTGTTGGTGAGTACATCTTTCTGTACCTTTTTAATTTCAGCATTTTTGTCAGTCTTGATCACTGAGGACTTTTGATATTTGCATGGTCAGCTTTGGACATTTAAGAGGCTTCCTTGCCTACGGCCCGCTACTGCATTAGGTCTGGAGACCTATCCTCGAGGACGGAGATGGCATCACTCCACTTTGACAGAGGTCCCTGTTGCTGAGGGATTCACTCATGCCTGTTTACTGTAATACCCGAGAATTTCCATATATTATTAAATAAATATATTAATGGAAATGAGAATTTATTTGAATATAAATGATTTTGTGTTATGAGATGAACTAATTCAATTATATATAATTGAATAATTATAATAATTGAGAAATTGGTGGAGTTTGTGATAAACTCGTTGATTGCCTTGTGTGGCACAGTGGCGTAATATAAGAATGATTATATTAATTTAAGCGAACAATTAATCTATATTAATTGTTAATCGAAGAATATTAATTAACTGTTATAAAATACTAATGAGGATCGATTAACAATATGTGATTATTATTATTGCAAGAAACTTAATAATAATGAGCAACGTGTTTATAAATACAATAAGATTTATATCAAAGTGATAATTAATCATATAAGGGTTAATTAAATTGTTATGGAGGTTAACAATTATATTGATGGATGTAGGATATGTGTATATTATTAATTAATATTCAAATTATAAGATGAGAAATTATATGTGCAAGCATGTGAATTAAATGTATAGTAACTATATGTTATGATATGTGTAGGTGACAAATGATGTGTGGATATACATTAAAATAATGTATCATGGATCTATTATAAATAATTGTTGAGTAATACAATTTAATAATATATGATATAATGTAATGTGGTAGTATCCGATGGTATTATATCAGTAAGATAAACGTACCTGGATTATATGTGTGTAAATTACACTTATTACATTATGTGAAGTACATTGTGATTTAAATTATAACCTAAGAGTACATATATATATAACATATGTATATGGTGTGTATATACAAGTGTAGTATTTGCAAATGCTGAGGAGTTAAATCAATTGTCTCATTTTAAGTGTCCCATTTGCTCTTCACGTGCTTGACATACAGCTAAGGCCTATTCCTTCTTCTTCTCCCCAAACTCAGCAACTAGCATTTCATAGCTCATGATTGTGGAGGGAGTGGGATTCATGATGAATCCAACCACTAATTACCTACCCTTTGATAACCTTCATGCATTCCTATAATCCGTTAGTTTGATATGGGATACAATTGCTTTGTCTGTATAATGGGAGTTCTATAAATATAGCCTCATCTCCTTCACATTTCTTTTGCTGAGCATTTTGGCTAAGAGAGACTAGAGAGCATATATATATATATATCAGTGTTATTGGGATAGCAGCAAGCTTAAATCATTTACAGAGGTATAAATCCTCTTCGTATCTTCATTGTCATTTTCTGTCAAAATTTCTATTCGTGAATTCTTGATTTCAGTTGGAAGTTATGGTTTTGTGAATTGAGAATAATAATTAGTTGTTTGAAGGACTTATATATGTGATTAGAATTACTATATATGCTTCATTGCTCTTCAATTTCATTTTTGGTGTTTCCATTTCTGAGATTTCTGTAAAAACATCAAATATCGTGAAATTAGTTGGTGTTCATGAAATTGGGAATTGATAATTGCTATTGACTATTATATAAGCATATATGTACGTGTTAGTAAGTTAAACAAGTCTAATAGCATTTGGGTATGTTGAAATCGATGAAATGGGAGGTTTTTGGTCGGATTTCACTGCAGAAAACTGCCTCGACGCCGCAGCGCCGCAGCCCGCGCCGCAGCGCCACTCGCGCCGCAGCCCGCGCCGCAGCGCCGCACGCAGCGCCACTCGCGCCGCAGCGCCAGTAGTGAGCTGCTGTGCCGCGCCGCAGCGCCAGCCTCTGTGTTCAGTTTTTCTGCATTCTGCAACAAAACTGTTATGAACTAATTATTTGATTTTTGTTTAAACAAGCATGAAAGCATGATTAATACTTATATATAAACCTAATGAGGCAATGTGAGCATGTTTTAGTATATTAGCATGCATGGTTAACCAAACGACATATAGTTTGAAAACGAACTTAAAGTTTCATGAACGACGTTAACATATATGAAGCATGTTAATATTCTGACTTTCGAGACATGTTAGTATGACCTAGAAACACATGAAATGCATACTAACTTATGTATATAGGTTCCGTGATATAATATGGACATGTGAACCCAACTAGTGCACCTTTCTAACAAAAATACAAGTTTTGAAGGTTGATATTGACATGTAAAAACCATGTATACATTCTGACTTTTCGAGCATGTTTATAGGGCCTTGAAATACATGAAAAGCATGTTAACTTGTGTATATGGGTTTCATAAGGAAGCATGAACATGATAGACCTTATTAATGAACTATACTAACAAAGTATAAGCTTTAAACGTGAACGTTGATATGTTATGACGAGAATTAGAATTTGACATTTATGAACACATGTGATAGTACTCTTAGACTCATTCATGTGTCATGCATGTATATATACCATGATTAGTTGCCATGATTAAAGTTTAGCATGAACAAAGCATGTTTTCAAGATAATAACAATGCTAGCTACATATATGCAATACGAGTACTCATGAGCATGACTAATACAAGTTATATGAATATCTTATGTGTTTAAAAGAGACCATGTTAGACCATATGAGTTCGTGTCCTTGAATGGCTTTAAGTATTAACTTAAGAACCTATACCATGTACGATTGGATTTGGAAAAGTTATACAAGCATGTAAAGTATCCTTTAAATATGAATACATGCTACGTGATATTATATGATGTTACTTGAACCCGATTTTGACGGTTAACTTAAGGAGATGCCGTAACTTGCTAAAATGAAATATATTTAGTATTGATTGTGGTCTTATGAGATATTAATAATATGCAAGCATGTTTGCTAATTGTTGAGATCTTATATTATATGAGAATGCGTTTAAACTCTAAAGAAAGAACGTTAAGGATAGAAATTATATTCTATATAACTGTGTAGCTAGGTAAAACTTAGCTTATGTGTTGATCGTATATTCAAAGAGAAAATGTGAAGTTAAATTATATGACTAATGAATATCATATATATACGTAACTGTATTACGATAGGAATTCGAAAGTGTTGATTTGCTTTTCGTGGATAAACTACGCTAAAGGCAAGTTCTCTTACTTACACTCTTTTAAAGTGCAAGTATCCTAACCGACGCATTTACTTTATGCAAGGAAATCTATGATTGTGAAGGTTTCCTAACTTATACTCTTTTACTATGCAAGTATCCTATCTTGTGTATTGCGAACTAGTTTCCTATTTAATCGGTTGAATCGAATTAGCATACTTGAACTCTTATTTCATTAAAGCTATTATTCATGTTGAACTTAGTATTGTTCTTGAATATTGTGAAAGTGTCTATGCCATTGATTCGGCTAGACTTATATTATTGAAAAGCGACCCAAACTAATTGATTGGTGCGGGATCTTGTATTTGACTGAGAAGAACAACCTTCTTTGAAGGGAATATATAATTGTCGGAGAACCGACGTGCACACTTGAGTATGGTTGATTGTTATGCATAACAAGGGTACTTTAGGCTGATCACCTGTTGTACCTGTTTTTGTTGGATTTTCAGTTTATTACTGTCAATTCTAGTAGAAGTTCATAGTCCGTAGTGACTACTCAGTATTCAATTATTTGAAATCTTGAATTGACTTATTATTGAATCATATTGATATTATCCTGTCCTTAGCGACTGATATTGAGAACTATTGATATTCTTGTTATTCTTGAACTATCAAATCTTGTTATACCCTTTCGAGAATTGAGAATCTTATTACTCACCCTTATTGTATATTACTTGCTGGGCAATTTGTGCTCATTCTTGCTTTCCTTAAAACATTTCAGTTAAGGCAGAGCATGGTGAACCTTCGGGCGTTGATAAGGGCAAGGGCAAAGCTACCAACTAGCTTATGTCTGTTATGTTTTAAATATATTCATATTGTATGAAGATGGTGTAGTAAGACTGGATTTGATTATGTTTAAGCTTAAGTTAGATTATGTAATAAGTCGTTAACTGATATTATTAGGTAATCTATTAAGTACTGTAGGTTGCGAGACTTGGGGAAATAATTATAATAAATCATTGTAAATTATTCTAAAATAGATTTTCCGCTGTGATCGTATGATATTTAATTATTAATATTGTGATGTATTACCATGAGCACGTGATGAACCGAATTCGAGAGACCAAGAGGCGGTCCTGGAATTTGGGGGCGTCACAGGTTGGTATCAGAGCTGTAGTTATAAACCTTAGGAACGAGTGTCCTTAGACTATAACTTAGGCGAACTTAGAAGTTAGGAAGGAGATAAAACTCATGTAGGGTTTTCCTTGAGAGACTTAGTCTGTTATGAAATGTAACTTCATTCTATACAATGAACTTATATTTTGTTTAACATTCTAATGGAGATGCTATTTCTTGTCTTGTGTTTGTGAGTGTAGGATGACAGACACAGGGGTACCTAGTAGAGTTGTAGAGGAGGAGCCCAGGGATATACACGTAGTATACGAGGCACCTCTAGAGGCTACACCAGTGCAGGCAGTTGCACCATCCGAGTTTGATGACGAGGATGAGATCGAGATTGAGATAGAGACTGATCCAGAGGAGGAGCCGATGGAGGATGAGCCAGTAGAGGACTCTGATGAGGCTACTATAGAGGAACAGATGTTATGCGAGTACGAGGAGCGTATTCTAGAGTTAGACTGTAGAGTTCAGGAGCTGGAGGCAGAGGCCCACGAGAGAGAGTCTGAGTTCCAGAAGCTGAGGGACGAGGACCACCAGAGGAAGCTGGCTATGCAAGAGTTAGAGGTGGAGATTGCCTACCGTAGGGAGGCAGGGATCCAGATGGGGACTCTATTTCACAGGTCAGTGGCTAGGAATGTAGATTTGGCAGAGAAGCTAGAAGAGGTTGAGCAGAGGGAGCTGAGTGAGAAGACTGAGAAAGAGGCACTCCGTACTCAGCTAGAGTTGGAGGTGATGGATAGGTTACACTTCGAGGAGAAGTGGGAAGCGTCCAATGAGAGAGCTGACGACCTTGAGGATGAGGTCAGGTGCAAGAAGAGAAAGATGAACAAGATGGGGTATGTGTTCCGTTCAGCTTTTGAAAGGGTGATTGATGGTGTGTACCACTACCCGGCAGAACAGGGACAGACTCTACATACCTTGAGCCGAGAGCTGGTTGCGTATATAGCACAGTTGGAGTACAAGAGCGCAGTGGAGCGCGGGATGATGGGATGAGATTTTCTTAGTCAGTCTAGTGGTAGTACTAGTTGTGTCTTTATGTATTGTATATACTATGTTGTAATCCCGATCTTTTGTGTAAGATGTGGGATGATGATGTAAACCCCGAGTTAGCTTTTGTTAGAGGGGTAGTATGGTAGTAGGTTGGTATATTCCCCGTCTTTTGTGATATTAGGGGATATATGTGATAACATTTATAGCAGTATGCTGGGGAAATCATGTAATGAAATGAAATGGCATATGAATATAAATGGAGTTGATTTTAGAAACGTGTTATAAATTTATTCTTTTAGTATTAAAAGAAATACTTAAGTAATATACTTGAATAATAATAAAATGAAAACTTGTGATGCAGATAATGCCGCCCAGACGTAGATTGACAGCACCCGAAGAATCTGTTAACAATGAGAGAGAACAAGTAGACCCGATCCAGAAACTGGTAGACTTGTTAGGAGAAGCCTTAAGGGGAAGGAACAATGAACCCGTTCGCCCGAACCCTCAAACTGTGCCAGTAACAACCTTTAAAGACTTTAAGAGTGTAGGACCCCCGGAGTTCGAGGGAACTACCGACCCAATCATCGCACAAACGTGGATCAAAGAGATCGAAAAAGCTTTCACTATAGCTAGCGTAGGCGAAGATCAGAAGACGGTGTTTGCCACGTACATGATGAGGGGAGAAGCGAACTACTGGTGGGAGGCTAATCAACAAAGAGCTGGAGAAGGGATAATAGCTTGGGATAAGTTTAAGACACTATTCTTCGAGAATTACTTTCCAAAGAGTATGAAGAATAGGATGGAGGTGAAATTCCTAGAGTTAAAACAAGGTGAGATGACGGTGGCGCAATACGCGGCTAGGTTTAACGAACTAGCGCGATTTGCGGAGCACCAAGTTGGTGAAGAAGAGAGGAAGGCTAGACGTTTTGAACAAGGGTTGAAGCCATGGCTGTTCAATAAGGTATCAGTTCTTCAAATCGATTCCTTTGCAACATTACTGGAGAAGGCAATCATTGCGGAAGGCGGCAGTGAGGCCTTAAGTCAGTATAACAAAGAAAAGAAAGGAAAGAATACTGGAGGAGAGAATCGTACGGGAGGAAGTAGTAGCGGAGGAAGCAACTTGGGAAAGAGAAAGTGGGAGAATAATAACAACAACAAAAACAACAATAATCAATCAGGGAATTTTCATGGAGGTTTCAAGAAGAGGGCTGAAGGATGCCCGAAGTGTGGGAAGAATCACCAGGGCGAGTGCTGGAAGGGACGTGGCACTTGCTACAACTGCGGACAGGAAGGGCACATCTCGCCTAACTGTTTGAAACCGAAGAAGATACAAGGATGCTTTGCTTGTGGCTCGACGGAGCACCGAATTAAGGACTGCCCAAAGAAGGGAAGTGGCGGGGGTAGTAATCAGCAAGGAGGCAACAAGCTGATGATCGGTGGACCGGCACAATCCAACCGCCCAACCGCCAGAACCTTTAACATGACCGTCCAAGACGCAGTGGCTGCGAAGGATGTGGTGTCAGGTATAATCCCAATCAATGATATAAATGCTTATGTATTATTTGATTCGGGTGCCACCTGTTCTTTTGTATCTGAAGAATTTGCTAGTAGACTTAGTACACCTCGAGAACTATTAGAAAATCCTTTGATCATAGAAGTTGCTAATAAGGAAGTGATCCCTGTAGAATACGTTTATCGAAATTGTCGCGCAAATATTAGTAAACATGAACTGAGCGTAGACTTGATTCCTATTAGACTGGGAGAATTTGACGTAATACTGGGAATGGATTGGTTGTATAACCATGCTGCGATAATTGACTGTCAGAACAAATGTGTGAACCTTCAGACTCCGAGTAAGTCTAAGGTAGTGTTTTATGGTAGCTCATCGCTTAAGCAATCGTGTTGCGTTACGATGATGCAGGCCAAGAAATTGTTAAGGAAAGGATGTGGAGGATATTTAGCTTACATCGTTGATACTTGGAAGAAGGGAGTAGAAATTAAGGATATATACGTAGTTAATGAATTCCAAGATGTGTTTCCGGACGATCTGCCTGGTCTTCCGCCAGACAGAGAAATCGAATTCGTAATAGACTTAGCACCGGGAACGGCACCGATTTCGAAAGCTCCATATCGTATGGCGCCAGTAGAAATGAAGGAATTAATGATGCAATTGCAAGAATTATTGGATAAGGGTTACATTCGACCAAGTGTTTCTCCTTGGGGAGCACCAGTGCTATTCGTTAAGAAGAAGGACGGATCGATGAGACTCTGTATCGATTATCGAGAATTGAACAGAGTAACGATCAAGAACCGGTATCCGTTACCGAGGATAGACGACTTATTTGATCAACTGAAGGGAGCAAAGTGTTTCTCGAAGATCGACCTACGAACAGGATATCATCAACTGAAGGTACGGGATGAGGACATACCAAAGACTGCGTTTCGAACCCGTTATGGACACTACGAGTTTTTGGTAATGTCATTCGGATTGACTAATGCTCCGGCAGCATTTATGGACTTGATGAACCGAGTTTTCAAGCCATACTTGGATAAATTTGTAGTGGTTTTTATCGACGACATTTTGATCTACTCAAAGACAGAGGAAGAACACGCCGAACATCTAAAGATTATTTTGGAGGCACTAAGGAAGGAGAAGATGTATGCAAAATTTTCTAAGTGCGAATTTTGGATGGAGAAGGTTCAATTCTTAGGCCACGTGGTGGATAAGAATGGAATCTCTGTAGACCCTGCGAAGGTTGAAGCAGTAAGTAATTGGGAACAACCGAAAACACCGACAGAGGTGAGAAGCTTCTTAGGGTTAGCTGGGTACTATCGGAGATTTATCCAAGATTTTTCTAAGATAGCAACCCCGTTGACCAATTTGACTAGAAAGACGGTGAAATTTGTATGGACCGACAAATGCGAAGAAAGTCTTCAAGAACTGAAAAGGAGATTGAGCGAAGCACCTGTATTATCATTACCAGATGATGCGGGAAATTTTGTGGTGTATAGTGATGCATCGCACAAGGGGCTTGGCTGTGTGCTCATGCAACATGGCAAGGTCATTGCATATGCATCACGACAATTAAAGGATTACGAAAAACGATACCCTACTCACGACTTAGAGTTAGCGGCAGTAGTTTTTGCGTTAAAGATATGGAGACATTATCTATACGGAGAAAAATGTGAGATATACACGGACCACAAAAGTCTGAAATATATCTTCACACAGAAGGAGTTAAACATGCGGCAGAGAAGGTGGTTAGAATTAATCAAAGACTATGACTGCGATATTCTTTATCACCCGGGAAAGGCAAATGTGGTTGCCGACGCTCTGAGCAGGAAAGGAAGGGAGAAGTTGTTTAATTTGACGACTCAGGAAGAGTTGATAAGAGAGATGGAGAAATTGGAGATAGAAGTAAAAGGACCAGAAAAGTCTGGTGAGAAGTTAATTGTAATGGAAGCTTGTCCGACGTTGTTGAATAGAGTAAAGGAAGCTCAGGAAAAGGATGAAGAGTGTGAGAAAATCCGAAAGAGGATCACAGAAAGTGAGGGAGAAAAATTTCGAATGGATAAAGACGGTATTTTGAGATTTGAAGGAGAGTGTGGGTACCAGCGGTAACTGAGTTGAGGGAAGAGATTTTGCACGAGGCACACAATACGACATATTCCGTTCATCCGGGAGGCACAAAGATGTACCGAGATCTAAGGCAACATTTTTGGTGGCCTAATTTGAAACGGGAAGTCGCAGAGTGCGTCAGTAAATGCTTGACTTGCCAACGCGTTAAAGCAGAACATCAGCGGCCAAGTGGTTTACTACAACCATTAGAAATACCAGAGTGGAAATGGGAGCATATTACCATGGACTTCGTGGTAGGACTTCCAGTTACACAGAAAGGTTATGATGCTATTTGGGTTATCGTGGATCGACTAACGAAGACCGCACACTTTCTACCAATCAAGATCCGCTACAGTTTGAACCAATTAGCAAGCCTATATGTAAAAGAAATTATTTCACGACATGGAGTGCCGGTGTCAATTGTCTCTGATCGAGATCCGCGCTTCACGTCCAATTTTTGGAAGAGTTTGCAAGAAAGAATGGGAACGCAGTTGAGGTTGAGTACAGCTTATCATCCTCAAACAGACGGACAAAGTGAGCGAACAATACAAACGCTAGAAGACATGCTTAGGACTTGCGTGATGGATTTTAAGGGAAATTGGGACGACCACCTACCCTTAGTAGAATTCGCATATAATAATAGCTACCATGCGAGTATTGGCATGCCACCGTACGAAGCTCTTTACGGGAGAAAGTGCAGAACGCCGTTATGTTGGGACGAAGTCGGAGAACGACGAATACTCGGACCAGAGTTAGTTCAACAAACCGCAGACGTGGTGACAGTGATAAGAGCCAGACTTGTAGCAGCTCAAGATCGCCAGAAGAAATACGCAGATTTGCATCGGCAGGACCGAGACTTCAAAGTCGGCAGTTTCGTATTCTTAAAGGTATCTCCATGGAAGGGAAAAATCCGTTTCGGCAAGAAAGGAAAATTGAGTCCAAGATTCATAGGACCGTTCGAGATACTGAAGCGAGTGGGCGAAGTGGCATACAAAGTTGCGTTGCCACCCGAACTGGAGCATATCCACAACGTGTTCCACATTTCCGTGTTGCGACCGTACAAGGCCGACTTCAAGCACGTGATTTCTTACGAGCCCATTCAAGTGGAGAAGAACTTGGCGTATGAAGAAATTCCTGTCCAAATATTAGATAGGAAAGAACAAACTTTGAGAAATAAAGTTATTTCATCTGTAAAAGTACTTTGGCGTAACCACGATGTCGAGGAGGCAACGTGGGAGTTAGAAGATAGGATGAGGAGGGACTATCCCCATCTATTTGTGTAACCTTGTAGCAATTCCGGGACGGAATTTTTATAAGGGGGGGAGGATGTAATACCCGAGAATTTCCATATATTATTAAATAAATATATTAATGGAAATGAGAATTTATTTGAATATAAATGATTTTGTGTTATGAGATGAACTAATTCAATTATATATAATTGAATAATTATAATAATTGAGAAATTGGTGGAGTTTGTGATAAACTCGTTGATTGCCTTGTGTGGCACAGTGGCGTAATATAAGAATGATTATATTAATTTAAGCGAACAATTAATCTATATTAATTGTTAATCGAAGAATATTAATTAACTGTTATAAAATACTAATGAGGATCGATTAACAATATGTGATTATTATTATTGCAAGAAACTTAATAATAATGAGCAACGTGTTTATAAATACAATAAGATTTATATCAAAGTGATAATTAATCATATAAGGGTTAATTAAATTGTTATGGAGGTTAACAATTATATTGATGGATGTAGGATATGTGTATATTATTAATTAATATTCAAATTATAAGATGAGAAATTATATGTGCAAGCATGCGAATTAAATGTATAGTAACTATATGTTATGATATGTGTAGGTGACAAATGATGTGTGGATATACATTAAAATAATGTATCATGGATCTATTATAAATAATTGTTGAGTAATACAATTTAATAATATATGATATAATGTAATGTGGTAGTATCCGATGGTATTATATCAGTAAGATAAACGTACCTGGATTATATGTGTGTAAATTACACTTATTACATTATGTGAAGTACATTGTGATTTAAATTATAACCTAAGAGTACATATATATATAACATATGTATATGGTGTGTATATACAAGTGTAGTATTTGCAAATGCTGAGGAGTTAAATCAATTGTCTCATTTTAAGTGTCCCATTTGCTCTTCACGTGCTTGACATACAGCTAAGGCCTATTCCTTCTTCTTCTCCCCAAACTCAGCAACTAGCATTTCATAGCTCATGATTGTGGAGGGAGTGGGATTCATGATGAATCCAACCACTAATTACCTACCCTTTGATAACCTTCATGCATTCCTATAATCCGTTAGTTTGATATGGGATACAATTGCTTTGTCTGTATAATGGGAGTTCTATAAATATAGCCTCATCTCCTTCACATTTCTTTTGCTGAGCATTTTGGCTAAGAGAGACTAGAGAGCATATATATATATATATCAGTGTTATTGGGATAGCAGCAAGCTTAAATCATTTACAGAGGTATAAATCCTCTTCGTATCTTCATTGTCATTTTCTGTCAAAATTTCTATTCGTGAATTCTTGATTTCAGTTGGAAGTTATGGTTTTGTGAATTGAGAATAATAATTAGTTGTTTGAAGGACTTATATATGTGATTAGAATTACTATATATGCTTCATTGCTCTTCAATTTCATTTTTGGTGTTTCCATTTCTGAGATTTCTGTAAAAACATCAAATATCGTGAAATTAGTTGGTGTTCATGAAATTGGGAATTGATAATTGCTATTGACTATTATATAAGCATATATGTACGTGTTAGTAAGTTAAACAAGTCTAATAGCATTTGGGTATGTTGAAATCGATGAAATGGGAGGTTTTTGGTCGGATTTCACTGCAGAAAACTGCCTCGACGCCGCAGCGCCGCAGCCCGCGCCGCAGCGCCGCACGCAGCGCCACTCGCGCCGCAGCGCCAGTAGTGAGCTGCTGTGCCGCGCCGCAGCGCCAGCCTCTGTGTTCAGTTTTTCTGCATTCTGCAACAAAACTGTTATGAACTAATTATTTGATTTTTGTTTAAACAAGCATGAAAGCATGATTAATACTTATATATAAACCTAATGAGGCAATGTGAGCATGTTTTAGTATATTAGCATGCATGGTTAACCAAACGACATATAGTTTGAAAACGAACTTAAAGTTTCATGAACGACGTTAACATATATGAAGCATGTTAATATTCTGACTTTCGAGACATGTTAGTATGACCTAGAAACACATGAAATGCATACTAACTTATGTATATAGGTTCCGTGATATAATATGGACATGTGAACCCAACTAGTGCACCTTTCTAACAAAAATACAAGTTTTGAAGGTTGATATTGACATGTAAAAACCATGTATACATTCTGACTTTTCGAGCATGTTTATAGGGCCTTGAAATACATGAAAAGCATGTTAACTTGTGTATATGGGTTTCATAAGGAAGCATGAACATGATAGACCTTATTAATGAACTATACTAACAAAGTATAAGCTTTAAACGTGAACGTTGATATGTTATGACGAGAATTAGAATTTGACATTTATGAACACATGTGATAGTACTCTTAGACTCATTCATGTGTCATGCATGTATATATACCATGATTAGTTGCCATGATTAAAGTTTAGCATGAACAAAGCATGTTTTCAAGATAATAACAATGCTAGCTACATATATGCAATACGAGTACTCATGAGCATGACTAATACAAGTTATATGAATATCTTATGTGTTTAAAAGAGACCATGTTAGACCATATGAGTTCGTGTCCTTGAATGGCTTTAAGTATTAACTTAAGAACCTATACCATGTACGATTGGATTTGGAAAAGTTATACAAGCATGTAAAGTATCCTTTAAATATGAATACATGCTACGTGATATTATATGATGTTACTTGAACCCGATTTTGACGGTTAACTTAAGGAGATGCCGTAACTTGCTAAAATGAAATATATTTAGTATTGATTGTGGTCTTATGAGATATTAATAATATGCAAGCATGTTTGCTAATTGTTGAGATCTTATATTATATGAGAATGCGTTTAAACTCTAAAGAAAGAACGTTAAGGATAGAAATTATATTCTATATAACTGTGTAGCTAGGTAAAACTTAGCTTATGTGTTGATCGTATATTCAAAGAGAAAATGTGAAGTTAAATTATATGACTAATGAATATCATATATATACGTAACTGTATTACGATAGGAATTCGAAAGTGTTGATTTGCTTTTCGTGGATAAACTACGCTAAAGGCAAGTTCTCTTACTTACACTCTTTTAAAGTGCAAGTATCCTAACCGACGCATTTACTTTATGCAAGGAAATCTATGATTGTGAAGGTTTCCTAACTTATACTCTTTTACTATGCAAGTATCCTATCTTGTGTATTGCGAACTAGTTTCCTATTTAATCGGTTGAATCGAATTAGCATACTTGAACTCTTATTTCATTAAAGCTATTATTCATGTTGAACTTAGTATTGTTCTTGAATATTGTGAAAGTGTCTATGCCATTGATTCGGCTAGACTTATATTATTGAAAAGCGACCCAAACTAATTGATTGGTGCGGGATCTTGTATTTGACTGAGAAGAACAACCTTCTTTGAAGGGAATATATAATTGTCGGAGAACCGACGTGCACACTTGAGTATGGTTGATTGTTATGCATAACAAGGGTACTTTAGGCTGATCACCTGTTGTACCTGTTTTTGTTGGATTTTCAGTTTATTACTGTCAATTCTAGTAGAAGTTCATAGTCCGTAGTGACTACTCAGTATTCAATTATTTGAAATCTTGAATTGACTTATTATTGAATCATATTGATATTATCCTGTCCTTAGCGACTGATATTGAGAACTATTGATATTCTTGTTATTCTTGAACTATCAAATCTTGTTATACCCTTTCGAGAATTGAGAATCTTATTACTCACCCTTATTGTATATTACTTGCTGGGCAATTTGTGCTCATTCTTGCTTTCCTTAAAACATTTCAGTTAAGGCAGAGCATGGTGAACCTTCGGGCGTTGATAAGGGCAAGGGCAAAGCTACCAACTAGCTTATGTCTGTTATGTTTTAAATATATTCATATTGTATGAAGATGGTGTAGTAAGACTGGATTTGATTATGTTTAAGCTTAAGTTAGATTATGTAATAAGTCGTTAACTGATATTATTAGGTAATCTATTAAGTACTGTAGGTTGCGAGACTTGGGGAAATAATTATAATAAATCATTGTAAATTATTCTAAAATAGATTTTCCGCTGTGATCGTATGATATTTAATTATTAATATTGTGATGTATTACCATGAGCACGTGATGAACCGAATTCGAGAGACCAAGAGGCGGTCCTGGAATTTGGGGGCGTCACATTTACAGTTGGAGCTTTTGATGGCGGATTTGGTCACCTGGACATCGTACACATTCGAGCATTTAACAATCAAATTCGAGGGAGGAGTCCTTACTGGCCGGGAGTTTGACTTATCGACCCGCAGGGTACCGTTGTTGACGGTAGGAGGCTGGGAGCTCTATCTTGGAGAGCGTGCTATTAGGAGCATCACGGGAGAGATCTGTATTCCCATTGTTCCTCCAGCTTGGCATCATTGGCCATTGACTATGCCTTTGACAAACATCCCTTTGGAGGGCATTGATGGCTTTACCCTATCAGAGGGTCCGTACAACTAGGAGGCATTTGGTCGATGGTGGAGCTCTCGTACTATTGGAGCTCAGACTCGGGCTACCCAGTTTATGGCAGACATGGTGCCAAAATTCGTGATGATGATGAATTGGATAGCTTGCCTCAGGGAGCCGACTTATGAAGACCAGATAGCAGATCTGACCAGGGAGTTGGAGCAGGCTTGTTTCTTTATCAGTCATCTTGGCCGAGATCCGTCAGAGGCATCTTCTTTTGACCCATCCAGCTCAGGAGCAGGTCCCTCTTCAGGTCCATTTAGCAGTAGTTATACAGGGGCAGATCCTCCCTTATATCGTTCAGATATGCATGATCCTAGCATCTTTGCGCCGACAGAGGAGATGAAGCAGGTTGATCGATTCGACACTGATGTCTACAACTCTCTCTGATAGCTATTGGAGCTATACTTTTTAGTCAGCCATTGTTTTGGCTATTCGGCACTTGTGCCATCATTTTGATAGACCACTGTAGTAGTTGGGTGGTGGTGCCCCATTTTCCCTGTATTCTTCCTTTCACTTTGTATCAGGATACAAGGATGTTGTATGCAGGAGATAGCTTGTTGTAGATACTCCTGCCATATCTTATCTTCTGCATTATGTTTATATTACTGTCATCATGCATGTATTATGTCATGTGTATACATTCAGACAGCTGTGTTTTGACTTGACTTTTGGACTGTAACGATTGAGAATTTTATATGTTAATTGTAAATATTTATTGAATTAAATAAATATTTTATAGAATTTATTTGTGAAGATAAATAAATAAATTGTGCGATTGTTGTGGACAATTTAATTAAGTGCTATATGATTAATTAAATTGATATGTTAGCAATGGTGTAGCATCATTTTAATTTAATGGGGAATAATTTAATTAGAGTTAATGTTATGTGCTAAGTGATAATAATTTGTTAGACGAATTATGTTTAATAAAGGCAATTCAATTGTGTGACAATTTGGTATTATGTGAATGTTAGTTTATTTAATTGAATTAGAGTGTTGTAATTTAATTAAATAAGTGTAATATTTAATCTATGGATTTAAAGAGTTATTAAAAGACTAGAAAAGAATTTTAAAGTATTTTACCAAACAAGGCCCTTGTATTTGTTTAATCTTATTTTACCCAAACAAGGCCTTAGCACTAAAAACCTATTTTTCTAAGAGGTTGCCAAACATGGCCTTGGACTTTTCAAATTTTGTAACCTATGTTATTAATAAGAATTAATATGGTTATAAGTATTATATTTATTATATATAAGTTACATATCTATTATATATGTATATTGTATATTGTATAATATATGTTAAGTTAAAAGTTACGTTAGTTTTACAAAACAAAGAAAGAAAGAAGAAGAGGGTTAGAGAGAATTGTCAGAGAAGAAGAAGAGAGAAGGGGAAGAAAGGCTTGAGAAGGCATAAGAGGATCATCATCTTCATCATCTCTTCTCTTTAAGTAAAACTAGTAAGGTTATACCCTAACCCTTGTACTCAATTCTTATGTGTTGTAATTCTTTTTTATCAAATTAGGTTTTTACAATCATGAAATTATATGTATATATGGTGTTCATATGTTTTCATATGTAATTGTATGCCATGAAAGGGTTTTCAAAATACAATTGTTGTAAAAACAAGTTTTTAAAGCATATTCTTTTATGTTTTCATGGTTTTAGAACTCTATGTGAAAGTCTCTTTGTGAAAGCTATTTATTTTGATATGTGAATGGGATATATATGTGTATATATATATATATATATATATATATATATATATGTTTACATGAGGGTTTCATAGTTGTTTAAGAATTTCAATTCATAAGTATACGATGAATACTATGAAATTCATGTTCATAGTGTTAGATTATGAATTTATGTTGAAAATTTCTTTAAATCCTTGATGTGAGCATGAATTATGTGTAATATGTGATATAACATGATTATATATGAGTTATATGGTTGTTCTAGTAATTCAATCAATGAATTTTTGATAAACAATAGGAAGTGTGTTCATAGTGATTTCGGTGAAGTTATTTCTGAAAAACGGCTTTTAAAACTATCAAATTGATGTTGATTTTGAGTCATTGTTAAAATTGATCATGTATTAAGTTAATATGTTAAGAATATGAGTGATTACAATTGGAATCACTTGAATTGGATGAAAAACGAATTCGTAGTAGCAATTTTCGTCAAGAACGCTTAAAATTGTGTTTTCTTTGAAAATCATGAAATCTTGTTTTGGATTATGTGTTTTATGGATTATATATGTTATGAGCATGTTAATAAGTTTAAAATATTGTTAGTATCAAGTTTTATGTTTATCATGTTGGAAAAAAAATCGAATTCGGTGTGAAGGAATGAGCCAAATTTGCTTAATTCTCCACCAGTTCGCGAACCAAGTGGTGCAGCAGGGGGAGCACCCGCCCCAGCTGGTGTATTGCCCTATGGGGACCCTCCCCAACGTGTGATGTTGCTGCCCAGAAAATTTTGAGTTTTGTTTTTGAGTTTTTATGCCCCGTTTGTTAAGCTAACTTGTTTCTAAGACTTGGAAAGTGAAAGGTGTAATAAGATAACATTTTTTTGATGTGTTTAAGTTAGATTGAAATATATTATGAATGTGTTACATGTGTGTGTGTGTGTGTGTTGCTTTCACGAGGCACACAACACGATTCATTGAGTTATAGGCTTATGAATGTATGCCGTGAGTATAGACTCACGTACTTGACTAATTAGTAACCAATGTGGTAAATTATATTGTGAGTTGGACTTAGATATGAAGTTCGATGGTTTAAATATTGTAGTTGGATACTGATAGATGGTTTGAATGTAATATAAATGTGTAGGGTGTTTGTGAAGTGGTTATAATTGTTAAAGTGTAGCTTGCGCTTAAGGTAAGTTCTCTTACCCTTATTCTCTTATGTTAAGCAAGTTTCTAAACTTGTTATTTATATTGTGCAAGTTCTTTAATCTACTCTTGAATGCTATACAAGCCTATTCATTGTATATTTTCATGGTGCAAGTTTCCTAACCCTTGCTCAAGAAATCATAAAAGTTCATTCACGTTCCTTAACTTGTTATATGTGGTACAAGTTATACCACACTCATAAAGCGTAAGTATTAAAGCGTTACTTTAGTACTATAATCTTGACTTAGTTGTTCAAGTAAGATCTACTTAGTCTATTGAATGCTTTAAGTTGTTTCTAAAAGCATGCCTATCTATTATGAAGTTTATTGTCATATTTTGTAATTGGTTCATGATTCTTATATTATTGAACTGTAAAGAATTGAAAGTCGATTCAACTACTCCTAGTTGATGATAGTTGAACTCTAAAGTTCCCTTATCTATCCAAACCAAACTTTCTTTGGTGCGGACTTGTATTCAATTTCTGAGAAGGAACAACCCTATTAATTAGGGGATATTTTATGCGAAAGCGTTAAGATGGTTGTGCACAATTCATGGTACAAAGGGTTGATCCCCCTGAGTACGAGTTAATGTCTATAGTCTTATTGACTGTTAAAGGTTTAAATAGAAATATTTATAACCTAGGACAATGGTTCAAGGTCTTATGACCCTCAGATGATTCCATATTCGAATTCTATATATTGATGAAAGAATTATAATTCAATTCTTTATATTGATGAAAGTAAAGTTATTCAAACTCTTTTGAAAAGATTCACTTATGTCATATCACTGTTGTATTTTCAAGTGAGCTTTTGTTTGCTCACTCTTGCCTGCTTTATCACCACTTGCAGTTGAGACCAAGAATGTTGACATTCCATCAACAAGTAAAGGAAAAGGAAAGATGAATAAATGAAGGCTTGTTATGTCAAGTTGCTTTTGTAATAAGACTTAGTTGGTTATGTTTATGTTTCCGCATTTACGTTATCTGAATGATGTTAAGGTTTAGATAACCCTGGGATTTTATTGAACAAGTTGTCATTCTTTCTAGAGGGAGATTTTTATTAAGGTTTTATGAAGGTTGTAATTAGTTTGAAATTCTTTATTACTGGGTAGATGTATGTTTTAATTAGAAAGTGAACACCAAATCATGTGGAAACGAAGTACCCGGATTTGGGGGTGTCACATGGACGGTCTTGTGGTACGGTGCTACAGATAACGTCGTTTGTAGTCAGCCGTATTGAGCATTTACCACCATCTGTTGTGGCGGCATCATTGAGGTCCTAATATAATAGTCTGCCCTTTCCTGCTAGAGGGACAGCGGACCAGATGTTAGGGCATTCATTGTCCCTTACGAATTTTTGGGTTCTGGTCTGATTTATTGAGGGCCTTCTACCCTGCTGGATTACCGACAGGCAGGTGTTTCGCTTCGGGCGGCGTGAGCTGACGCCGACTCTAGAGGAGTACCAGAGATTTACTGGCCTGGATTTAGAGTTGTCGTGCGCTTGGACGGAGATTAGTGATATGAGGAGGCCGTTTATCAGGTTGTCCGGTCTCCGTCAGAGTGTAGTCATGGATGAGATCGTCTCGGGGCACGTGATCTCTATAGACTTCTTGATTGAGCGCTTTGGCGAGCTTGACAGTTATGGTCGCCACGTTAGAGATTTTATTTGTTCAGCAGAGGCATGGCATGTGGCCAGGATAGACATCCTGCTGATGTATGTTGTGGCATATGTCTACATGTCGTTGCGATTGGATGATCTAGTTGTGGGATTGGTATTAGTGGTTAGAGCCCTTAGACAAGGTGGCACCATCATCCCGATGATATTGGCTGAGACTTTTAGATCCGCCACGTATTGTAGTACCCATCCAGAGGGGTTCTATAGGGGCAGCTTAGTCTTGCTGTATATATGGCTGATGTCCCATATACGACTGATTGGATCCTTCAGGCCTAGGGGTTTTTGCTTTACTCACGAGACATCCAGAGCTTTCTCTTTTCAGCCTGCGGAGTGTATTAATGCAGAGTCTTGGTCGGCATTTCTGTCAGATATTGATCATCCGTTTGTGATCTTGCCATGCTCAGGGCTAGCATCCCCATATAGCTTTATCACTCATGCATCTGGCCTGGATTATTTTCCCCTAGCGGGTTTGAGAGGAGTGACTATCTATCATCCTTTGGCAGTCATATATCAGTTTGATCAGCTGCAGAGTTTGCAGCATTTTGCTGATCAGAGGATGTCGGCTTCTTCCATGTCATCTGCCGACTTGGTAAGAGTATATGAGTATTGGACTCATCTGGAGAGGGCTGATTTCTCCAGTAGCCATCCAGGTTGTTCTCCGGAGTATTCTTCATGGTGGGAGGCAGAGACAGGAGTGGTAGTAGAGGCTTCTTCATCTCCTGGTGTGGATCCTGACGAGGAGGAGCCCATGGAGGATCCAGATTCTCCTACCGAAGATGAGCTGTTCACGGGTTTGACCGCTAATCTGGTTAGTGATTTCCCGACCATTCCTGTGGGGACAGATCCGGCTTTAGCAGACTCACTATTCAGGATGACCTTTGAGCGAGACTCGTCTAGAGCACAGATGTTGGCTGCCTTGTTTGGTAGAGATTTATCTTTTGCCGAGAGGGATGGTCTCAGGGCTGCTTTGGATGCTAGATTGATTGAGCGGGACGAGCTCCGCTCTGCTCTGGATACTTCAGTTGTAGCGCGAGACGAGATTCGCTCGGCTAGGGATGCAGCATATGTTGAGACCGAGGAGACTTTGATTGCTCAAGACGTAGCTTTTGCGGAGAGGGATAAGGCTATAGCTTCCGTTGATTTCCACATTGCTGATAGTACTGCTCTTCGATCTTACACTTATGGTTTGGACACCGAGTTGAGTGCTTATATTGATGACCACAGTGCCACCTTACAGATGACTGTGGATGTTCTGGACTGTATGGAGGCTGAGTGGACTGCACTTACGGCTGCTCCACCATCTTCAGAGAGAGATGCCATGCTAGCATTGCTGACCCGCTTGTCCTTGGGTCCATAGACTAGCTTTATTTTTCCTACATAGACTAGATCAGGCATTTTTGTCATGTACATGGCATTATGTATATAAAGCAGTTTTTATATATCAGAGAAATATATTTTTGATGCACTTCCCTGACTGGAGATTGTTAGGAATACTCATGAGAATGATATTCCTATTTATATATGATTTGATTATGATATAAATGAATGAATATGCAAGTATGATTGCATTGATAGAAGCTGTAAAGTCCTTTGATAGATAATAGGAATATATGTACAAGGACTTAGAATGAATTGATCAAATGTGTTAGGTTTATCCTACATAAGCAAAACAGCTTCTGTAAAGTCCTTAAAAAGAAATGATGTACAAGGACTATAAGTATAGAAAGATCAAACTTGTTAGGTTGATATTTTACAATTTAATAGATAGGCTTGTCTGATCGTCGAGCACTACATCAGAAATCGTAGTCTGCCAGGAGAGACAAAGGAGACTCGAGAGCTATCAAGGCGGAATCGTAGTCTGCAGGATAGTAGATCTCGGAGTTCGTAGTCTTCCAGGAGAAATGAGGAAGGATCGTAGTGTGTCGAGAAGAACTTCCTCGGAGCCGTAGTCTGCTGATGAAGTCACGTTCAGAATCAAAGAGACAGTCTGTCTATGAGCCGACTGAGAATCTGCCAGTACTAAGTCAGAATCGTAGATCAGACTTAAAGTAGTGTAGTTTATTGATCATCAGAGGTAGAGATAGTAGTCGGGCCATATCAAACAAGGACAGCAAGCACGAAGGCAAAACCGTAGTCTATCAAGGTCTGATCTTGGAATTGTAGTGTCTGCAGCAACAAAGCCGAATCATAGTCTGCAAAGCTAAGGTTTCCACAATGGTTGCTCAACAACGCTAAGGGAAGAATCATAGTGTCAACACGATTCTCAACAAATGGGCACTCCCAATATATCCAAAGCATGAAGCCTCTGGTCTGAGCTACAAAGATACATTCTACATGAAGAGTACCAGAGAGCACTCACCGAATGGCATGCAAGCTAATAGAAGATCTAAGCATCAACTCTATCAACATGCAGACTGAGTTGTGAAGCCATTCGAGATGAAGTCTTCTACAAGCCAATCAGAAGAAGACTTCATACAAAGTAACTGACTAGAGAAAGTCAGCAAGTGCAGTAGTTGTCAAGAGAACAGAAAACAACGATCTTGAGAATCACTCAAGATCGTAGTGTTTGCCAAAGTGAAGAAGGAACTGATACAACCTACAGAGATACCGACCAGCTTTTGAAGAACAAGACAGAAGTGATTAAGCATGGGTCAGACCATTGAAGATAGGTGAATGGGAGATCACCAGGAGAAAGGAGCTGGGTATGCCACAAATCTGAAGTGTCTTGCTATTCAGAAGAAGTCAGAATGACAAGTCAAGATATCAGTTCCTGAGATTAGTCAAGGCAAGCAGAAGTGATGAAGCACTGCACAAGAGAAGGAAGAGGTGTTCCACATTGAAGATCCAAGAACACTCTTCAGAATCGTAGTGTTGTATCAACCAGTTAAGGCAACATTAAACATGACACACTACGATAAAGGTCCAAGAACACTTGCATCAGAATCGTGGAGTTCGGGCATCTGAGTATTGAAGCACTGGCAATGAATCAATATGAAGACTGACATCCGAACGTTGTTGATTGAGAGCATCGACGCAAAAGGACAACTCCTAAGGATTCGAATCAAGGAATCAGAAAGGAGAAATAAAGATGACTACCAGCTTGACACGGAACAGTGACATCTCTGAGGCGGTAGGTGAGAAAGTAGACTGCTGTGTCAGTAAAGTCAAAAAGGACCTGTCACGTCACATCAGCAGTCTGCACCAAATAACTCGAGATCTGCGAAGCAATTCAAAAAGCTTCCAACAACTACTTTCCAATGGGAAGATCATGGAAGGGTATTTAAAGGACAAGCTTCAAAGATAAGAGTGTTGCTAAGTTGCAGATTTGTCGAGTTGTTGGAATGCTATATTGTTGACTCTACGAGTTCCACCAGAGCTGAAGAGAACAAGTCTCAGTGGCAATGAGACTACGAAGGTGAAAGTGAAGCAGACTTGAAGAAGGACTGAACAGACTAGAGCTTCACTCAACAAGGATGAGAATGCCACTGAAGATGGCAGCCAAGCTGAGAGCCGAAAAGGCCATGAAGATAGCATTCAGAAAAGTGGTTGAGCATAAAGAAGATCAGATGAGCCACTCTACGAATCACCATGAAGAACCAAAAGCTGAAAAGGAAAAGATGCAGAACCATGTCTGCTTATCTATTAAGAAGGGTTCAAGGAATGCTAAGGACCAGAAGAAGGTGACCCACAATGAAAAGCCTTAACAGTCCTATGTGGTGATGGTGCACAGCTGACACCAAGTAAAGATGAGCTGAACAAAATAAAGATCAGCTGCACCAAAGAAGAGGTCTAGACTCGAAACAGAATGCTGAGGACCAAGCCTAGCTGCTAAGTACAAAGATGATCAAGCTTCAAGACATCTTAGCAGCAAAGTAAAAACAACAACAACAACTACAAGTAGCTAGGGCCAAAGGGTCCTTGTCCGAAGGGACTAAATGAGTTCCAAGCCGGAGGGCTTGAAGAGTTCTTAGTGAACTAGAGTTTCAAGCTAAAGGGCTTGAAGAGTTCAAAAGTGAACTGAAGTTCCAAGGCTGCTGGCCTTGAAGGAATCTTAGTGATTCAGGGTGCTGCCCATTCCTTAGTGGATTTCCTGCGAGAGTGCAGAAGAGTGGATTAGGAGTCGAGTTGGCTCTGAACTACTTAAAACCCTTTGTGTCTTTTACATTCTGTCATTTACTTTATGTCTTTACATTATGTACTTAACTGCTTTATATGTACTAACCAATTACAACTAAACTAACTCCAAGAAAGATGTATCAATGTTTATTAATATATCAATGAAGGGGATATTTAACTTATTCCGCTGTGCTTGAAATGATTCTTATGTTTGTTATGTGCTAACTTCTTAGCAATACAAAATAAAATGGAAAAGAGTTTTAAAATGCAAAGGATCTATTCAACCCCTTTCTAGATCTATTGTTGTGCCTACTGGGAACTAACAATTGGTATCAGAGCAGGTTCTCATGCTATTTAAAAGCTAATCGCTTTGACCTAGGCACAAACATTGTTCTAAACTTAGTTTAGTAGTAAGTAACTTGTAAATGCAGATGAGCTCGCACGTTGGACATAATGTGTACAGGTAGATGTGTATATACACCTGAAGCTGCTTAGATTGGTCCAGTTCTTAAATGCCATTACATCAAGACCAATCCTTGTCCATAGTCAATCTTGTAGTCTGAAGACCAGAGTTGGGAAGTCAAGAAGTATCTACAACAAAGAATCAAGCATCCTCCATTTTGAAAGATGAAAGGCCATACACGCTAAGAAGTGTTTATACAGAGGAGAAAGAAGATTCTCTCAACTATGATTTGGCCAAACAATAGTTGGATGTGAACCTTGAGGTTCAAGAGAGTTAAAGAACTAAAGATGCCAAGATCTTCCTAGCTTATCTCTTTAAGGCTATGACTGATTGATTGAAGGACAACTGGAACAACAAGCTGTCAGAAATAAATGTAAAGATATGCACATCAATGCCTAATCTCATTCTAGTAAGGTAAATGTCTGTCAAGAAACTGACAGTGTAAAGGTACGGTTCCTCATTAATTTAAATGTGTACATCATGTTGCATCACCTTATGTACTATAATAGTCTTCTATCAAGAGACCTTACTCTACCCAAAAAGGGAAGAGAGAAAGTACATTGAGGTTGGAAACTTAATTGCTAACAAACTTTCTCTTCACCCAAGTTTTAGGTTGAAGATAACATCTTGAAAGAAGTCTAAAATAGGTCATAAGCATATCAAGATATAATTAAGATTAAGTGGAGTAATCCTAGTTGAAAGGTTAGTATGTATGTACAAACCTATGTTCTAAGTTTTTGATAATACGTAGAGTATGATCAGTTCTGGAGGAGTATATTGAAGATTCTTAGAAACTGATCACCTCCATAAATCAGCAAGATACAACTAAGTAATAGAGTTGATTCTTACTCTGCAAACTTTCAAAACCTGTGAACATAACCAAGCAAAGGGTGAAACCATCAAAGAAAAAGAGTGTCTTATTAAAATGATTAATCTTACACATTCTCACCAGCATGCATGATAAATATCTTATCTAATCTGATACATGCGTAGATATGATCATTGATGCTAAAATTGATAAAAATTTTAGCATATGAGGAATAGGGGTTTTGAGAAAACTAACCTAGCAGAACTCAATCAAACTTGGGTACCAAAATAGAAATTATCTAAACCTGCAGGTACTTGGTCTACCCGACCACACTAAGGAATACTGAAACAGACAACTTCAGTCATAAAGATTCAAACAGCTGGAGGCTCAAGACATTTCAGTAATGTTCTTGTCAAAATCATTCTATACCAAAGCCTGTTCTTGAAGACTTGTTGAGCTAACTTAAATGAAGCTCACAAGATTGCTGATCTCCATATGGAAGCTGGTCATTCATACCGAGATTAACAAGATCCTCTATGCTTATCCACTCAAAGCATATCAACTCAGAGGAAATATCAAAGAAGCAGAACTCCACGAATGCAGCCTATCAAAGAGCCAAAAGAAAATCGTAGTGTTCTCTACGATCAAGACTATACCAAGCCTGTGCAAGCTAACACACTACGATTATGTCATAATGACCTTAATCATAGTGCCTCTCTAATCAGCGTCAAAGATTCCAGTTCTGATTAAGGAGGAAGAGCAAATTGTTGAAGAAAGGCTGATGGATGATGACTAGTTGATAGTCTAAAGGAATCCATCATCCATCCTTAGCTCATAGTGAAGATTCTAAGGAAGGACTACAAGCAGCTGAAACATCTAGTCTGGTATCCAATGAATGTGACAACGTTCGTAGTTCTGTCAACAATCGTGGAGTGAACAATCCTGAAGAAATCTCTCTTCATGATTCAAGGAAGCTTATACGAAGGAGTAAATTCTAGTCAGAAGGAGATCTTCAAGGCTGGCTTCTAATGAATATGAAGAAGAGAAATTTATGCTTCAATAAAGAGATAGCATCATCTATGGGGGAGCAGTGATCTGCTAAGAGCAGCAGCTCTAAAAGTGTCAAAGATGATTGATGAAGCAAATTCTTCAGATCTCTTAAGCAGAAAAGATATTAACTTGATTAAGTCATAAAGATCAAGTGAAAAGCTGAAGAAGCTGTGAACTTCAGGAAAAGAAAGAAGTTATAGAACAAAGAAGTTTTCCCTCACTACGATTATAGAGTGATCATCAATCGTAGAGTCCAGACAAATTATAACTGCAGATAGAGAAACTGCAGCGGCCTCTCAGCCTAAACAGATGAAGACATGGAGATGGTGAAGATCAAGCAGCAAAATAAAGAAGTGAAACTCTTGCCAGAGGTTGTGAGATAAACAGGAGCTAACCCAAACCAGAAAGATTCCAGCTACAGAGTCCCAAAATTCTTTGACTGATGAACCAAATGAATATCCATCATAGTCAAAAGTAATGTCCCAAAATATGCTACTGATAACCTTATCAGCCAGCCATCTCAAAATTGTGAAGTGTCTATGATCAACCATCTGACCATAGCAAAAGAGCAAAAGGACACCACGATTACACCCTATACTAAAACCAACACAAATGAATATCCAGAGTTGGTAGATGAACTCCCCAGCAGAGCAGTCAAATGTGATGTCAGTACTAATCATGTCTAAAGCTTTTCATCTGGTAAGCATCTCAGGGACAAACCTAATCCTTAGCATTGAGATAAGAGGTTGGCCCTTCCTTAGCTACCTTACTCAGAAGGAATGCTAATATGGAATGCATCATAAGAATCTCTACTGAAGTATGTAGCAGCTCCTCAGAAGATTACTTGCTGCAAATAAGAATTGCCAATCCCTTAAAGTCTAATGGAGAAGTTGTCTATTGAAGCATGACCACAGACTACGATCATCAAAGAAGAAGCAAAGATTGTAGAGTGATCTGGGAAATCGTGGAATACTAAGAAAAGACACAAGTTACTCTAAGAATCGAAGAAGTCAATAGTCAACAGAAGAAAAGTCAAATCTGATTAACTAACACGATGGAGGAGTTATAGATTATGACCTATCAGCATCTTACAACTGTCCCACTAAGAGAATGTGGAAGGAACAGTTACAAGAGGGAAATTCAAATTATTGGCAGTTTCATCTTAAGGAGTTTCTCAAAAGCTGCAAACTTGTCAAATTCATACACTCATCCTCTCAAGTTAAAGCCTAAACACTTCAAAATAGCCAGATCTTCTCAAACCATTATCAAACCTCAAATCGCTTCTTAAGATCTCACTAGATCTTCACAGAGCTATAATCAGAAAACCCTAACTTCTCTAATGGCAGATTGGAAGATAATTACTGGCATTCAGCTCGGAACTAAGACATTCAAAAAATCTGAGAAGAAGTTCAGAAACATTCTTGAACTAGTGAAGAAAGCTGGATTCTCAGAATGTCTTGAGACAATCACACCAATATATGCTGACCTGGTCAAAGAGTTCTCCTCTAACATGACTACGAACTCTGGAATCCTCTCTACCAAAGTAAAGGTCAGATCCTGAAGCTGAAATCGTCTGACATAAATCAGTGCTTGGGTTTTCCTGACCTAGGACTGAAAAGCCTTGATGAAGTTGACATCGAAGGAGCCAAGAAGATTATGGGATACAGAAGAAACCCTAGTATGAAGGACATAAAGAAGAAGGAGTTTTCTGAAGAGTTTGAGTTCCTTGCAGAGATTGTAGGCAAATGTATACTATGCAAGGACACTGCACATGATACTGTGATTGATCAACAGCTAAAAATCATGTCTGCAATAGTTCTGAAGAAGCAAATAAATTTTGGAGTTATCTTGATTGACCAAATGTCCAAATGGTTGGAAAGGGCAGAGAAGAAGAGGTCAACAGGGAAACCACTCACGAAGGTTTTCTATGGAAGATTTTTGAGCATTATTCTGAAGAAGAGGTTGAAGAAAAAAATTAAGGATGATGAGGGTGAAGTCCTTAATAGCCATAAGATAATAACTACACAGCTGTTTGCAAATTGGAAGAAGAATCCAATGGAGAACAAACTGCTAACACATAGCAGTAGCAGCAAGAGTGCTTCAATGAAGAGGAAAGCTAGTGCTGTGAAAGAAGAAGAGTCTTCATCCTCTGAAGGAGCAATTATCCCAGAGCCTAAGTCTACAAAGCCTTTGAAGAAGAAAGCCAAAGTGGTGCAGAAGCAGAGGTCAGTTTCCCAAAGAAGTTTATCTATTGAAGAAGATAACAAAGAGTCAAAAAATTTGATGGGAACTGAGAAATCTAAGGATGAAGTTTCTAGGAGCAAGTCTGGGGATAAAGAAGAATATGCAAGTCCTATGGCAAACCCACAGAGTAGCCATTCTGCTAGTAAGGGAGAATTTGAACATACAACAGTTAGATCTCCTAGTGCTGAAGTATCAAGAAGTTCATCTGATGGTACAAAAGATGAAGAATTTAACAAAGATGTATCTGTCACTCCTGTTGTTGAATCTCAAGGAAGTCTGTCTGATGAGTCAGAGACTTCAAAGACTGAAGATGAAAAGAGATCTGAATCTCCTATAGCTGAATCCCCAAAACGAAGAAAGAGCAATAGACTGCGTGTTCAAGCTTTCCTAGGAAAGAAAGGAGAATCATCTACAACTGTCATTAAGCTCAGTGATGATGAACCTGCATCAGCAAAAGAAGATACTCAAGAAAGAAAAATGAAAGTGTCTACCAAGAACGGTAGCAAAAGGCTGAAGATAGCAGAGCTAGAAGAGGCTAGTGGGTCAGCAAAAGAAAGCTCTGCTGATAATGATAAAGATAATGATCAGATGCATGAACAAACTGATGAGTCAGTTAAAAGAAGTCTACATCCATCTGACTCCAACTCAGATCATGGAGAAATTGAAGGAGACTTCAGTCCTGAGGATGACGAACCAGAAGATCTTCATATCTCTTGTCTTGTTCAACGCAAGAGAAGGATAGTGGTAGAAATTGATGAAGAACCACTAGATGAACTTCCAAAGAAATGGATTAGTCATGGGAATGGAAGCTTGCAAGTGGTGAAAATGACTGCAGCACATCTACTCAACCATCAAGATACTATAAAGCTAGATTCCTCAACCTTGCTTTATGATACTGAAGTCAAGGATCATGCTATAAGATGATTTCATCCTCACATGCCATGGGCAAGGGCATCTCTCACTGGAGACATCAGTTAACTCTCATGGTGCTTCTCTCACCTCCCCAACCTAGAATTGATGGCACAAAACTTTCCAAGAGTGAAAAAGTTTGCAACTCTGTTAATCAGGGATAAGTCTCACTTCAAGATATACAAACACGCTGAAAATCATTACATCCCCTATGGCTGTCGAGCAGATTCAAATGGAAGAAGAATTCTGCCCAAGTTTACAATCGAAGAGTTCTCTCACTCTACCAATGAAGATAGGTCATGATGAAATTGAGAAGATGTACTCTGACCAAGCAGCATGAACTCAACGATTTACCAGATTCTCACAGTCTTTGAAGATCTATCCAAGAGTAAGAATCGTGGAGTCCAATCTGATGCTCAGAAAGAAGAAAATCGTAGAGTGCACCCTGATACTCAACAGGAGGCTGATCAATCAGTAGCTCAGAAACTTGATGACACACATCCTCAAGAGCAAGAGCCTCAGAAGCCCTCAAAAGATTTGGTTGAGGAGATTTCTCAAATTGCTGTAGAAGTAAAGGACCTGTCAATATAAGAAGATAATGAGTTGACAACAAGGCTTCAAGACAGACTCTCAGACATATCCCTCAAGCTTCATCTAAGGGATTAAGTATTTCTGAAGGCCATGAGTGATCAGAAGGAAGAAGCTCTACAAGTTCAGAAGGCTAATGAAGACCAAATCCTATTTCTCTCTGACAAGATTGACGATCTGAAATAGTCTCTCTCTCTCCAACTTGAGCTAAGCCAACAAGAACTTAAGATTGAGGTTGGTAACTCCTCTCACCTAATGGAGCAGCTTATGGTAAATGTGGAGCAGCTTTCACAAGTGATTAATGACAAAAAGGGGGAGAAAAAGATACATCAAAAGAGACATCTAAGGGGAGAGCACTCAAGGAGGAGATTGAAGGTTCAGTTAAGGAGGAGATTGAAGGTTCAATCTAAGAAGAAGTGAAGCAGAGATACAAAGGTGGTCAAGAGGACAAAGGCAAAGAAGAAAGAGCAAGCAGCACCAGCATAATCATCATTTGAGGGGGAGCCAAAAGATGATAACCCCATGAACGCAGAATCTGAGGGGGAGCTAAACAAAGAAGGAGAGCATGCAACAGAACCAGAAACTGATCAAACAAAGATGTGAAGTATGCATTTGAGGGGGAGCAAGGGAAAGAAGAAAAGAAAGATGAGGAGTAGCAGAAGCTAATCAACAGACATTCTGGAGACATATATGGAGCAAAAGAGGTACATCTCTATCTAGTTAAGTATGTTCTGGATCCAGAATGTAGAGTGTCATAGCATATGTAATTTTATATTCTCATCAATGACATTCATGATTATCTACTTTAGAAATACATATGCTCACTGTATATAAGATTCATTCATCTCATACATATGCACTGATTGTTTTTGTCATAATCAAATAGGGGGAGATTGTTAGGAATACTCATGAGAATGATATTCCTATTTATATATGATTTGATTATGATATAAATGAATGAATATGCAAGTATGCTTGCATTGACAGAAGCTGTAAAGTCCTTTGATAGATAATAGGAATATATGTACAAGGACTTAGAATGAATTGATCAAATGTGTTAGGTTGATCCTACATAAGCAAAATAGCTTCTGTAAAGTCCTTAAAAAGAAATGATGTACAAGGACTATAAGTATAGAAAGATCAAACTTGTTAGGTTGATCTTTTACAATGTAATAGATAGGCTTGTCTGATCGTCGAGCACTGCATCAAAAATCGTAGTCTGCCAGGAGAGACAAAGGAGACTCGAGAGCTATCAAGGTGAAATCATAGTCTACAAGATAGTAGATCTCGGAGTTCGTAGTCTGCCAGGAGAAACGAGGAAGGATCGTTGTAACGACCATGAATTTTAAAATCCTTATTTATTAAATATGTGATTTAATTTTAACGAGTTAGTTTTGTGAGTTTATTTAAACCTTATGTGGTTATGTGGATTGGTGAAATGGTTAAGGGGAGTCACTAGTAGTTTATTTAAATTAGTGGACTAGCCCTGAGACTTTAATATCAGAAAATTGATAGGATTATTAATAATTAAATATTCCAATTATTTGGATATAGTGTCAAGAGTTGATCATATTGATAAATTGCAATTATGAGTAAATATTTGATAATGTGTTGATTTAACAATTATTATGAATAAATAATAATTAATGAATGAGAGATTAATAAATATAATAATATTATATTTACTTGATTAATTATTTCATACAAGCATGTGATAAGTAAACCTTACAAAATATGGTAGTTAACTATATACTATATATAGTACAAGGTGACGTATTAATACGTCTACATATTATATATGTAGACTATATAGTATGATTAATTACATTATGTGAGTTACATATTATTGCTTATGTAACATGATAGACATTAATATATAACCCCATTACCTTATATTAATATCAATAACATTATTAATTGATAAATAATTTCAATAAGTTAGTATAATTATTATAGTAACAGTTATTATAATAATAGCAGTTATGGTAATAAATAATGAGCAATACACAATTATATTATATTTGGTGTTAATAAAAAATGTACATGGATTATATGTTATCATATGTATAACCCAAATTGATACATTGTATTGTGGGTTAACTAATTAAAAGTACATTGGGACTTATATGTATACATAATGTGTACATGCATTTTATAACTTAAGAGTTTGTACATGCTACACTTAATATATGCAAGTTGCTGAGAATTGTGTCCCATAATGAGAGGCCATCCTCAATTTCCTCTCATACACGTGAACTCCCACATGCTACTCTAGCCTACTCCTTCTCTCAAATTCATCAATTATAGCCAATAATTATGGGGGAAGTGGGCATTATGATGGGTTCTAACTACTCCCAATTATCCGTCATACACTTCTTATTCCTATTATTTTGAAATGGAGAGCAAAAGCATGGACCATGTAAAGAATTGGCTATAAATAGAGCCCCTCTTCTTCTCATTTCATTTGCTGAGGATTTCATTTGAGTTAAGAAGAGTATTATAGCAACATTGCAAGTCTAATAGTAGCATTATAGAATCTGTTTAGCAGCAAGTTCATTTACAGAGGTATAAATCTATTTTTGATTTCTGTAGAATTCTTAATATTTGATTCTTGGAATTAAGCATGTAATTATTGATAATTGGATTGAAATATGTTGGTTAAGTGTTATACAAGATGTTAAACATGTTAGAATTGCTAAATGGTGTGTTAGAAACAATTTTGATAGGAAAATTTCTGAGTTGGGTTTGCAGAACTGTCGAAGCAGTTTAGCTTCTGGTTTGGCCGACAGCCTGCGCAGCTGCGCCAGTATTATACTGGCCAGCAACGCAGCTGCGCCACAACCTGCTCTTGGATTGGACGGACACCGGCGCAGCTGCGCCGGGTTTATACCTGGTGCCTGCGCAGCTGCGCAGGTTCCTGTGGCCAGTTTTTATTTTCTGCTTCTGTTAAGCTGCTGTGATATACTAACATGTGATATACCATTGAAACAAGCTTGTGAACATTTTTTAAATATAGATATTAGTACAATAACATGATATAAGTATGTATTCGTTGATGCTAAACGTATATGCCATGACCATATGTTTTAAAAAAGGGAAACTTGTAATTCAAAAGTAAACCTTGTCATGGACGTATCACGCGAACATTTTGATTTTGTAAACACAATAGTGTGGTTTATATTGTCATGAAATGCGAGTCTAAAGTGTGTTCACACACTAGCATACGTGATAGCAAGATTCTAGCGATTTTGAAATAAGGAACTTAAGAACTTTCAAAGTGAACTTGGCTAAGGTTAATATCTTTTAGATTCTGACCATTTGAGAGCATATATATGGTTTATATATGAGTCCTAAGATATACGAGTTATGAGCACAAGGCACTTAACATGTATTATGATACCTTATTGGCTTAGTGTGATTTTTCAACAAAAAGCTTAGAACGTGAAAGATTATATCATCGAACACCATGTGGATTACGTATTGAGCATACAAGCATGTACATTAGAGTTCGTTATGCCTATAAGCATATTAACATGGACCTCGTTGAGTTAACGTATAGATTTCACATATACACGTATTCATAGAAAATGAATTTCTAAGGCATGAAATAGGTGGATTAAAGTATACATGTATAGTATAAGCATGAGCATGCATGTTATGTTTAACCTTGTTATGTGATAACATGAAGCATGAACTTGTATTATGTAAAGTATACAAATTATCGACATGAGAGCATATGACTTTAAACTAGGATTAGGTTGAGCATGCTAGGTTTTCAAAAATTATAATCATAAAACATGTATGTTGATTAAATATAAGTAACTTGAAGTAATATGTGTTCAAGTCTATATTGATGCATAGAAATTAGATAATCTAAAGTTATTAAATCTATGACATGATTAGATTGACTTATGTGAATTCTGGATAGATTGATATGATAAGCAGATTCTTGTAAGTGTAGACTCATATTAGTTTACACATGCTAATTGGAATACCGACTTATTAATGTTAGGTTATTTCAGCGAGATTTAATTAAAGCTAGAACTTAATTGTAGCTGAGCAATCAGGCAAGTCTCCGAACTTCACTATTTGGTTGTGCAAGTTCTTTAATTCTTATTTGTACAAGTTCCTATTCTTCTCATATTGTATTGAGAAGGTTATTATCGTATTGACAGTTAATTATTTAAAGCTTGAACTTTATTTCCAAGCATGCTATTAGGTGGTTTAATTACTTAACAATTATTCCACATCGATATTATTGTTATTCGCACTTGGTGCACTTGATTTCGTACAGTCTTGGTGTGACGGCCCCAAATCCACGTTCCTTCGAAACCTATTCGGTGCAGTCACGATACTACTATCGTCAAACTATTACATCTTTTAATCATTAGTAAAAGAATACAACTTTGTTTATTATAATTTAGAATATAAATTCTATTCATATCCAAGATCTCGTCTTTACATCATATTCGATGTTACTAAAATGCGGAATAATTTAAACTTTTTCAATCCTCATTGAATAAAATCTTTTATTGATTTCATAACTTGAATCAATTACAACCCTTGAATCATTTATAAAATATGATTCATTATATTTGAGTTATCGTATAACGTTTACAACTCGACTTGATATCCTCTATGTATTAACTAATACATCTTTACAACACAACCTGTATTAAACAGTGTAAACAACTATCAAGTAATACTTCTAGAATCTAAACAGGGTTCAAGCAATAATCTAAATAGTACTTCTTCAATTCGATACTATCTATCTTTATCAATCAAGAAGCACGAAGTCTTTATCGTAAATCCTTAACCTGCAAAAGTGGTTATTTGCAAGAGTGAGCTCGACAGCTCAGCAATTCTAACAGTTTTCATGCATCACATAGCATACAATATTATACTCAGTTCATGCATTTATAAACAATTTATATTTACTACGCATGTTAATTTTCACATAACAAGTATATCATCAAAGATCAATTTTCAATCTCATTTATATCTCATATACAATTCATATATAAGTTCACATTATCACAGCATAATATAATTCAACTAACAGTTATTGAATTCATATATCAAATAGGAACTGAAAGACTTGCCTGATTCGTAGTTTAACAACTACGACTTAACTGCTTAAGAATCTCTGCACTTTGTGTAATCCTACACAGTTATATTAATCATAGAGATCACACTCATCAGTTATATGTATCACACATTGTCAATGTAATAATAAAGGTTACATTGTTGTCTAACTTGGTTCTTAGAACCTTGTTTCACTTTCTTATCATACGCTTAGTATCGTTAGGTACGTATAGTAATATCTTAACCATACTCAATATCAATATTAACCACTTAACTATTTAAGTGTTCGACACATATTGCAAACTCATAAATCTATAATCCATATTGCTCTTACGTTTCTCAAATCTTATCGAAACCATTACATTCAAACTTTCTAAGTTTCACCTTTCAAAATCCTTGTCATACTTAACTAGTCATGCAAGGCTACTATGTTCATCATGTATACATGTATATAAGGGCATTAACTCAAGTTTTAAAACCTAGCATGCTCATTATAAGTCAAAATCATATGGCATTCATGCCGGACTTTCATATACCTTAAGTAAATTAAGTTCATGCCTCAAGGGTAAACCACTATTGTCATATTACTACATAAAGAGGCTTAACAATATGTAGTAAGCATGCTCGTGCGTATACTACTCATGTACACTTTAATCACATAGTCTATGCTTTAGAAATTTATTTTCTATGAATAAGCGTGCATATGCAAAAATCCATGTATAAACAAATGATGTTCATGTCAATATGTCTATAGGCATAATGGACTCCTAATCTTCATGCTTGCATGCTTAGAACGTAACTCGCACGATGTTTGATGATATTAGTCTTCAAACTCTAAATTTTTATTGAAAAGTACACGAAGTCCACAAAGGTCATTTAGTATAACCAAAGTGTCTTGAAATCATAACTCACTTTCTCTTGAACACTTAGCTAAACCACATAAATGTATTCAAACGGTCAGAAATTACAAGACCTAAATCTTGGTCAAGTTCACTTCAAAAAGTCCTTAAGTTTCACCTTTGAAATCACTTGAATTTATCAATCACGTATGCTAGTGTGTTCAACACCTTGAACATACATTTTATGTCAATAAAAACCATACGGTCATGCTCACAAAACTCAGAATATACAATGGAACATATATGCTCACGACAAGTTTACTTTAAAAATTCTAAGTTCATTTTGTAAACTTTAAATCCTTTCTTCAATTGAGTGTACTCACATAGTTATACTTGTTCACACTACGTTATTGCACTCGTGTATGTATTTTAATCATGTTCCTATACTTGCCTAATAACATGCCATAAGCTAGTACATAACAGAACCTGCAACAGAAAACGAAATTCCAGAATCTGGAACCGGCGCAGCTGCGCAGAGCCCCAGTTCAAAACTGGCGCAGCTGCGCAGGGCCTTGCCCAACTCAAGTCTGGTACCGGCGCAGCTGCGCCGCTGGCCAGTACAAAACTGGCGCAGCTGCGCAGGTGGCCGGCCAGAAACAGAGCAGCTTTCTGCTCGGCAGACTGCAACCCAACTCACAATTTTCACAGCAAATTCGATTCTTAACTGCTATAAAACATTTCTAACATGCTTGTAAGCTTACATAATACTTGATAAACATATTCCACAATTAAATTAACATCTAAATTACATAATCAAGGACTTGCCAATATGAATGAGAAATATAGGAATTATACCTCTGCAATTGGTTTTTGGCTGCTATAACTAGTTTCTCCCTCACTGATATCTCTCTCTCAAAATACTTGCTATCAATTCTTCACTTAAGGGAAATTCTCAGCAATAGAATTAAGAAGGAGAAGTGCTCTATTTATAGACAATTGGTTACACAGGTAATACAATTACCTCACAAATCAAACTAATGGTTTGCAAGTTTGTACAATGGTTAAGGGGGAGTGGTTGAGAGTTGGTGGATTCATCATGAATCCCACTCCCTCCATGATCATTTGCTATCATTGAAGCTAAGTGTAGAAGTAACATAGGCTTTGTGAGCTCACGTGAGGAAGAAATGAAGATGTGCACCCAAGTTGGGACAATTGCTAAACTCTCAGCAACTTGAAATATACAACTAATGTATGCCAACACTTAGGTTATATATACATTCTATATACATTTAAGTCACAATGTAATTCTAATAAATAAATACTACTATCATGTAGTAAATTTTAACTCACACATATAAAATCCATGTACAGTTCATCCCACCGGATATAATTCTATCGGGTATCATCACAGTGTATTGTCTCCTTTATTATTAAATTTTATTAATTCAATAATTGTTTGCTATATATTCATGATATATTATTTTATTGTATACTTAATATACACATTGTCAAACCCACATTTCATGTACCTATTACAACTCAATAACTTTACTATATAGTTTATATTCATATATAGCATAGTCGCATTGCACTTTATACTTCGCATAACATATAGTTAACTATTATACGTTATACTTTAATATCGCATGGTTGTACATAGAAATTAATAAATTACTTATCTTATCAATTAATTAATAATAATATTAATTAATCCATTTCTCATTAATCCATGAATTATAATTCTCACGCTAATTGATTAACACTTTATATGATTTATTATCACGTTAAATAAATATAAATCTTTTATATTTATAAATTATTTACTCATTAATCATCATATTATCAAATAATTACTTGATAATAGTATATTGTTTATAACAATAATTAATATTAGAAGATAATTTATCTCATCACAAATCCGATTATACTTATAATCGATTTCCTTATTATTATACTATCACTAGCCATAATAATTTAACATACTATCATAATAACAATTAATTTAGATTAATTATTTAATTAATAATTCCTCCATCATTAAATTAGTTAATTCATTACTGAATCTATTATTGTGCCACACAAGGCATCTCTCACAAGCTCAAACTTAAGCTTATCATTATTCTCATCACTTACTCATTTCTCACCACATTACTACTTATAACCTGTTCAATTAAATTAGAACTATTAAATCCAAGGTCCACATATAAATATTTTACAAATCGAATATTCAAATATTATATATAACCTTTACGAAAATATAATAACTCAAGCTATTAAAATGTTAAATTACTTCAATTAATTATACTTATAATAAGTATAACCTTTACGCTTATAATAATTAATATATACTCTATTAATTATTCCAATAATAATATTCACGATCAAATAATAACTTAAGTTATTTAATATATTAAAATAACTTAGTTTCCTTTCATTAATTAAACTCCCTTGAAAATACATTTAAAATTATGTATTTAGCCATATTATAAAATATTATGTTTTCTCCAAATAAGCACATTCGTTATTAGAAAATAATTTACTTATTGTCTCGTGATATTATTTTTAATATAATATCAAATAACTATATGTACGACACATGTACATATATTATATATAGAAAATAGATAATAAGTTTATTTTCTATTATAATAAATCATTTCCATCAATTTAATTACATATAGCAAATACGTTTTAATATATTTACCATATTAATTAATCATACCTATTACCTCATACAAAAAAATATATAAGGTAATATTATTATTGAAAAATAACATTTCCTCCTTTTATTAAAATAATTCAATATTAGAAATTATTTTAATATCCTTTATTAGAAAAATCATATCTCTTTCTTTTCTATAAATTGTTCCCAAAACAATTTCTTCAAATATTCATTTAAAGATATAATGATTTCCATCTCCCTTTAATAACGTATATATATTTAACGTTATTCGCACATTAGACTTTCTCACATATTACCACTCTACGTAATATATATAAAAAGTATCAACTATAATTACATATTCAACACACATATTAATTCACTCCTTTACTTAAGTAAATTAAACATTGTACTATATCATCATAGTTAATTAAGATTCAATACTGACATTATATTATTCCATAATATAACTCACAACTTATATTAACTAATATTTATTCTTATTAGTTAATTCCTTAACTAACTCATGCTTCACTATCCAAACCTATTCATGGATAGCTTAAGTGCTATTAATAACCTATATTATAAACATACTAGTTATTAATACATACACAAGAATATGGTGATTATACATTAAGGATATTTAATGTCACCAACTTACTATGATAAAATAATTCTATAAATTATTTAATATCGATAGGAATTTATCCACTTCCTTTATCTCCACTGAATCGTCTCTACGCTAAATAACAAATATATATTAATAATATATTTATAAATCACAAAAACACATTTTACATAGTCCATATTATCCTATGTAATATAATACCACATACCTCATATCACATATATATATATTATTATTCGAACCCATCTCACGGTTTAAGAATTTTATTTATTAAATCCTTATTTAATAATATCTGAAAATTCGGGTTCTTACTGTTGGGTTTGTACGAAATTGTGAAGCGATCAAATTGCAAAAATTTGCGGAAGCATGTTATATCAGAGTTTAAAAATTTCTACAAAACCATTACCCGGATCATCCTTTATGCAAATTATTAATTTAAAACGATAAATAAGAAGTTATGGAATCATACCCTTGTAGAACGAAGCTTCCACAGGTACTAGTTCAACTCCTTGTTCTTCGTGATCTCCTTGAATTTCCGGGTTAGATTCCTTCCTTTGATCAACGTTAGCCACCCAAGTGTTTGGCCTCTAGAGGTGATCCACCAAGGAAGAGAAATTATCAAGAAGGAGGGTGTTTGGCTTAGTGTTCTATCCTCTATAGAAAAGGAGTACTCTCCAACAATTAGAATTGCATCATCTAATATCTATTATAAGACTTCTCTTATATAGACATTGGTCAACCCTTCTAATCCTATTAGACATGGGATTTCTTTTAATTAATTAAACTCCTTTAATTAATTTAGGCTTCCCACCACATGGGAATAATTAATTAAATTCATTTAATTAATTTGTCTCCTAATCTTATTAGGAATAAATGAGAGTACTAAATATTAAATTAATTACTAAACTCCTTTAGAAATTAAAATAATAATAATTGTAATAATATTAATAAGACTCCTCTTATTAATTTATATTTAATATTTCCAAAATATTAAATAATAAACATTAAGCTATTTAATTTATTCTATCACCATAGATTAAATTAATTATACTTAATGCATTATTACGATTATGCCATTACCTTCTTAAATAATTATTCTTCCTTTTATGGTGTGACCCTTTAGGTTCTCCATATTAAACCGGTTGTGAATAAATCAATTAAAACAATTTTAATCTTATTTAAATAAATAAATTAAACTAATAATTTATTTAAATAAATAATATTTATTCTGCAATAGGGATAAGCCTCCCTAGCGATCAACGACTTTCCAGATAATATAGATTTCAACATTAATCATAAAAGAACCTGTGAGTTAATAGTTACCATACAATTCAATCCTTCCACCATACAATGTCCCAATTAAATATAAGACATGGATTTACTGTCAAGTCTTATTTTATTTAATTATATGTATTTCGATTAGAAAATGCACAACTCCAAATAATGCAAATTAAAAACTCCTTTCTAATTTCATTTCACCTTGGCCAAGGATTCCTGGGTTGTCATTTAACGAATCACATAGGACATATCTCCTCTTTTACTAGAGGTGGTAGATTCTTTATTGATCATTCATTATCTCCATATGTAACTCATTATACCCAAGCATACCCTATATATGCCTTAAAAGGTCTTAAGGAATAAGTCAAAGTATAATTTGTTACATACAAGATACTATGATGATCTCAAGTCCAAGGATCACTTGTACTACTATCACATTAGGAATTCCTATTGACATGCGAGTAAAACTCCATTAGGTATTCCATAGCGAATCACGTTCAGTGAACTTATTCTCCAATAAGCACCTACATACTTGCTTTAGTGTCTCCACACAAATGATCATGAGATCAATCATCCTCATCCAATGAGCAAGCAACATATGTACCAATCTATCCGGATTTACTAATCCCCTTTTTAGTAATCCCACGATTGGGAACTATTTAAGTTTTAAAACTTTCTAAGAATTTAGATCTCATTAGCATGATCATCATCATGATTCTAAAAGCATTGCTTAAAACTATGGGTTATTTACATATTATAAAAATAGCAACATGTAGATAATTAAATGCCTTTAATAAATGAATATTTCATTAATAAATAAATAAGATTGTTTACAAAGTACGTGCTTTATCATCATACATGATTGGCTTGTATGCACACTACTATCAATCTCCCACTTGCACTAAAGCCAATCGCCATGGTATCTCATACCCATCTTCTCTAAGTGACGATTAAACTGCTGTTGTGTTAAAGCTTTAGTAAATGGGTCTGCAATGTTGTCTTGAGAGTCTACACGCTCCAAGGTGACGTCTCCTCTTTCAATGATCTCCCTGATCAAATGAAATCGCCGCAACACGTGTTTAGATTTCTGATGAGACCTCGGTTCCTTAGCCTGTGCAACTGCTCCGGTGTTGTCACAGTAAACGGGAACTGCTTCTCCAATGCTAGGAACCACACCAAGTTCAGTTATGAACTTCTTCATCCAAACAGCTTCCTTTGCAGCTTCACTTGCAACTATATATTCTGCCTCTGTCACTGAATCAGCAACTGTTTGCTGCTTGGAACTCTTCCAACTCACTGCGCCTCCGTTCAAGGTAAAAACATACCCCGAAACAGATTTACTGTCATCTTGGTCCGTTTGAAAACTTGAGTCTGTGAAACCCTCGAGTTTTAATTCAGACCCACCGTAGACAAGAAAAATATCCTTAGTCCTTCTCAAGTATTTTAGGATATTCTTCACTGCCTTCCAGTGCTCTTCTCCTGGATTCGACTGGTATCTGCTCGTTACACTAAGTGAATGAGCAACATCCGGTCTAGTACATATCATACCGTACATGATAGATCCTATTGCAGAAGCATAAGGGATCTTACTCATACGGTCTCTCTCCTCAGGTGTCTTTGGGGCCTGTTTCTTGGAGAGATGTATTCCATGGCTCAACGGCATGAGACCTCTTTTGGAATCTTCCATGCTAAATCTCTTTAGCATTGTTTCAATGTACGTCCCTTGGGATAAACCAAGCATCCTTTTAGATCTATCTCTATAGATCTTTATCCCCAAAATATAGGATGCTTCTCCCAAGTCCTTCATGGAGAAGTGTTTAGATAACCAGATTTTAATCGATTGTAGCATAGGAATGTCATTCCCTATCAGTAATATATCATCAACATATAATACAAGGAATGAAATTGCGCTCCCACTAACCTTCTTGTACACACATGGTTCATCGTCATTTTTGATAAAATCAAACTCTTTGATTGTCTCATCAAAACGAATGTTCCATCTACGAGAAGCTTGCTTCAATCCATAAATGGATCGTTGCAGCTTACAGACTTGATTTATTCCAACCTTTGAAACAAATCCCTTTGGCTGTGTCATATACACATCCTCCTCAAGTTTTCCATTGAGGAAGGCCGTTTTCACGTCCATCTGCCAGATCTCATAGTCGTTATAAGCTGCAATCGCAAGCAAAATCCGAATGGACTTGAGCATAGCTACTGGTGAAAAGGTTTCATCATAGTCAACTCCTTGTCTTTGTTTGAAACCTTTTGCAACCAGTCGGGCCTTATAGGTCTCTACCTTGCCGTCCACTCCAGTCTTTCGTTTAAAGACCCATTTACACCCAATGGGCTTAATGCCTTCAGGTGGTGAAACCAAAGTCCATACTTTGTTTTCATACATGGAGTCCATTTCGGATTTCATGGCTTCAAGCCATTTCCTTGAGTCTTTATTACTCATGGCCTGTTCGTAATTCAATGGATCATCATCATTCATGATGTGTACCTCATCGTCATCCTCTATAACGAATCCATACCTCTCAGGTATCTTCGGTACTCTCACAGATTTACGAACAGGGTGTGGTATAGTAGATTCTTCTACTTGGTCAGGTACCTGACTTTGATCCGTGGTAATTTGTGGTTCTTGAACTTCTTCAAGATATATCTTACTCCCACTGACCCCTTCATGGATAAACTCCTTTTCCAAGAAGGCAGCATGTTTCGCAACAAACACCTTTTGATCAGTTGGATGATAGAAATAATACCCTACAGTTTCTTTAGGGTATCCCACAAATCTACACTTTTCGGATTTAGTCTGTAGTTTATCATGTTCAAACTTTTTGACATAAGCTGGACAACCCCAAGTCTTAACATGCTTAAGATTTGGTTTCCTCCCCTTCCACATCTCATATGGAGTCTTTGGGGTGGATTTGGTAGGTACCTTGTTAAGTAGGTATGCAGCCGTTTCTAGGGCATATCCCCAGAAGGAAATTGGAAGGTCGGTAAAACTCATCATGGATCGAACCATGTCTAACAGTGTTCGATTTCTCCTTTCAGATACTCCATTTAACTGTGGTGTACCTGGAGGAGTCCATTGTGAGATTATACCATTTTCTTTGAGACAATTGAGAAACTCACCGCTTAAGTATTCTCCGCCTCGATCTGATCGAAGTATCTTTATACTCTTGCCCGTTTGTTTCTCTACTTCACTTCTGAACTCTTTGAACTTTTCAAATGATTCTGACTTGTATTTCATTAAATACACATATCCAAATCTTGAGTGATCATCAGTGAAAGTAATAAAATAAGAATACCCACCTCGTGCACTTGTTGTCATAGGCCCACAAACGTCTGTGTGAATCAATGCCAACAACTCTGTAACTCTTTCTCCTTTTCCACTAAAGGAGATTTAGTCATTTTACCCATGAGACATGATTCACAAGTTGGATATGATTCATAATCGGATAGCTCGAGGAGCCCATCTTTATGCAACTTGGATAATCTTGTTTCATTGATATGACCGAGTCTACAGTGCCACATGTAGGTATAATTAATATCATCTCTTTTCCTTTTCTTAGTTTGTTCTATTTGAAATATATTTTCTTGTAAGTCAAGTGTATAAAGTCCATTTCGCAAATTTCCAATACCATATAAAACATCGTCTTTATAAATAGAATAACTATTGTTCTTTATAACAACGTTAAATCCTTCCATATCCAATACAGAAATTGAAATAATGTTTTTAATAATATTCGGAACATAATAACAATTATTAAGATAAATGGACTTGCCCGAAGGCATTGCTAAATAATAAGTTCCTACAGCTAATGCAGCAACCTTTGCTCCATTCCCTACTCGTAGGATCACCTCATCATTGTTCAGCTTTCTACTTCTGACCAGTCCCTGCACAGTATTACATATGTGAGAACCACAGCCGGTATCCAATACCCAAGTAGAATTATGACTTTCAGAAAAATTAATTTCAATCATAAACAAACCTTGATTGGAAGTCGAAGCTTCTCCAAGCTTCTTCTCTGCTAGATACTTCTTGCAGTTCCTTTTCCAATGTCCCGGCTTGTTGCAATGAAAGCACATTCCTTTAGCTGGTTCAGGTTTCTTTTGTTCCTTTTCTTTCCCCTTTCCCTTAGCCTTCTTGGATTTCTTCTTTTCAGAAGATACCTTAGGTCTCTTCCTTTTATTGGAAGAATCCACCATCAAGATATGGTTCTTCTTAGATGGGAAGTGACCTTCTGCAGTTTTCAGCATGTTAAGCAGCTCAGGCAAGCTGACATCTAGCTTATTCATGTGAAAATTAACCACAAACTGCGAGAAGGTCTCAGGGAGTGACTGCAAGACCAAGTCTTGACTCAGCTCCCCATCCATGACGAACCCCAGCTGTCCAAGGCGTTCAATCAAATTGATCACCTTTAGGACATGAGTCTCGACGGCAGTACCCTCGGTCATCCGAGATCGGAAGAGCTCCTTAGATATCTCATATCTAGCAGTCCTACTCTGTTCACCATACAACTCCTTGAGGTGAAGCAGCATAGCAGGAGCATCCATTTTTTCGTGCTGACGCTGAAGCTCGTTATTCATGGATGCGAGCATGATGCATTGAGCCACAGATGCATCATCTTGCCACTTATTGAAAGTGGCAATCTCTTCCTCAGAGGCTGTTTCCGAAACAGATTCAGGGACAGTTGAATTTAGGACATAAGAAATCTTTTCAGCAGTGAGAACAATTCTCAAATTTCTTAGCCAGTCCTCATAATTCGGCCCGGTAAGCTTGTTTGCATCAAGTATGCTTCGTAGTGAGATTAGTGATTTAGACATTTTTTTAAAATTCTGCATGTGAAAGAAAATAACATTTTAGCAAACATTCATTTTATTAACTTTGCATACCAAAATAAATTTAGGTCTTTATTTTAAATTGGTATCTCCCACTATTTTTATCAAACTATATTACCCTCACTTATATAGTTCGGCAACATCTAATTAAAGATTTGCTAGTGAGAATAAGGATCCCATTTCAAATGTATATAACCTTGTGGATAGCACAACAAGCGATATACAAATAAATAGGTAGACAACTCTTGTCAATTACATCACCATGTAATTCCTTTTATTTTGCCTCTTAAATAATAATGGTCAAGTGTGTGCACATCCGAACTAAAATGATTTAAGTTAAGTCCAGCCTAGCACTTCCATAAATTCAAAAAAGAAAAATGTTCGTCCTTGTGGATAGCACAACAAGACTAGATCGTTCAATTTTCTTGATAAGCATCAAATGTGATTAATTAACATCTTAAATATGCAATACTCGCCTTGTGGATAGCACAACAAGCTCATATTAAATATTTAATACTCTATTAATTTATCATGCTAGAAGGCGACGTTCGATATTTCTAATATCATTTGAACGCTTCGGACTTAATATTATTTCTTTGAGGGGTTTGTTATTATTTGTCTCATCTTGTTTAGCGCGCATGCACATATATATATAAAATACGCGTCATTTTATTAAACATGCGAAGCATGTTTGCATAAAATATAATATATATAATATTTAGCATGCAATATAGAATACTATATTCTACCCGGATTGATTATGGACTTTTATTCTAGTTTGGTTCACTAGAGCCACCAAGTGAACCAAAAGGTCAAACCTAGGAGTGCAAGAATTTAAATTTAAACGTAACTATTACATTTAAACCCTGGCTCCATACAAATGGGTCTTCACGCACTCCTTGCTCCTTGGTCTCCAATTTCTTCAAAATAATTCTAACTATTTCTATTACATTAAACTATTTAATTTAAATAGAAAACTTGATCAGCAGTCAAGGGGAAGTACATAGAAGGGAGATAGAATTTTACATTAAGAAAAATTAGAGAAGACGAGGTACGCAGACCCCATTTAATAAAATCCATTCATTCAAGCATTCAACTAAAATAAAATCCAATCGCATTGGTCAATTAGTCCATAATCAATCCCTATTTATTATCATACATATCACCATATATATCAATAAATAAATATCCATCTCATGAATTAAAATATTCCATATATATATAAGTATCATTTAATGGGTAATTTTAAATTGCATAAAATCCAATTTCAAGATTAAAATAAACTCTTTATTTTAATTATAAAATTATTAAGAATATTATATATATATATATATATAATATATATTATATATACATATAATAAAATCGTATATATATATTGTGATATAAAAGATTACGTTATATATATATGGTTATCATATATATATATCTATATAATATATAATCTAACAATCACCTTTTAAAAGGTATTCAGGAATCCTTATAGAAAACTAATACAGGATGCATATTACTTATTAAAAAACAATTGATCCCTCGTTGGAAAAACAAACCAACTGTCACGTAAAAAAAAAAATTCGCTATTATCCTTTTGCAAAACGAATCAATCCCAGCGAACAAAACTGTCCAATTCGCGAAAGTCCCCTTTTTTTCCTTTTATAAAAAATAATTTTATACAATAAAATTATGCCCAATAAATTATTCTAAATACATACACATACATATATGGAATCAAAATAATTAATAATTGCATAAAGATTTGGCTCTGATGCCACTGTTGGGTTTGTACGAAATTGTGACGCAATCAAATTGCAAAAATTTGCGGAAGCATGGTATATCAGAGTTTAAAAATTTCTACAAAACCATTACCCGGATCATCCTTTATGCAAATTATTAATTTAAAACGATAAATAAGAAGTTATGGAATCATACCCTTGTAGAACGAAGCTTCCACAGGTACTAGTTCAACTCCTTGTTCTTCGTGATCTCCTTGAATTTCCGGGTTAGATTCCTTCCTTTGATCAACGTTAGCCACCCAAGTGTTTGGCCTCTAGAGGTGATCCACCAAGGAAGAGAAATTATCAAGAAGGAGGGTGTTTGGCTTAGTGTTCTATCCTCTATAGAAAAGGAGTACTCTCCAACAATTAGAATTGCATCATCTAATATCTATTATAAGACTTCTCTTATATAGACATTGGTCAACCCTTCTAATCCTATTAGACATGGGATTTCTTTTAATTAATTAAACTCCTTTAATTAATTTAGGCTTCCCACCACATGGGAATAATTAATTAAATTCATTTAATTAATTTGTCTCCTAATCTTATTAGGAATAAATGAGAGTACTAAATATTAAATTAATTACTAAACTCCTTTAGAAATTAAAATAATAATAATTGTAATAATATTAATAAGACTCCTCTTATTAATTTATATTTAATATTTCCAAAATATTAAATAATAAACATTAAGCTATTTAATTTATTCTATCACCATAGATTAAATTAATTATACTTAATGCATTATTACGATTATGCCATTACCTTCTTAAATAATTATTCTTCCTTTTATGGTGTGACCCTTTAGGTTCTCCATATTAAACCGGTTGTGAATAAATCAATTAAAACAATTTTAATCTTATTTAAATAAATAAATTAAACTAATAATTTATTTAAATAAATAATATTTATTCTGCAATAGGGATAAGCCTCCCTAGCGATCAACGACTTTCCAGATAATATAGATTTCAACATTAATCATAAAAGAACCTGTGAGTTAATAGTTACCATACAATTCAATCCTTCCACCATACAATGTCCCAATTAAATATAAGACATGGATTTACTGTCAAGTCTTATTTTATTTAATTATATGTATTTCGATTAGAAAATGCACAACTCCAAATAATGCAAATTAAAAACTCCTTTCTAATTTCATTTCACCTTGGCCAAGGATTCCTGGGTTGTCATTTAACGAATCACATAGGACATATCTCCTCTTTTACTAGAGGTGGTAGATTCTTTATTGATCATTCATTATCTCCATATGTAACTCATTATACCCAAGCATACCCTATATATGCCTTAAAAGGTCTTAAGGAATAAGTCAAAGTATAATTTGTTACATACAAGATACTATGATGATCTCAAGTCCAAGGATCACTTGTACTACTATCACATTAGGAATTCCTATTGACATGCGAGTAAAACTCCATTAGGTATTCCATAGCGAATCACGTTCAGTGAACTTATTCTCCAATAAGCACCTACATACTTGCTTTAGTGTCTCCACACAAATGATCATGAGATCAATCATCCTCATCCAATGAGCAAGCAACATATGTACCAATCTATCCGGATTTACTAATCCCCTTTTTAGTAATCCCACGATTGGGAACTATTTAAGTTTTAAAACTTTCTAAGAATTTAGATCTCATTAGCATGATCATCATCATGATTCTAAAAGCATTGCTTAAAACTATGGGTTATTTACATATTATAAAAATAGCAACATGTAGATAATTAAATGTCTTTAATAAATGAATATTTCATTAATAAATAAATAAGATTGTTTACAAAGTACGTGCTTTATCATCATACATGATTGGCTGTATGCACACTACTATCACTTACATCCTCTCCCCCTTATAAGGATTCCGTCCTCGGAATCACCGAAACTTCCTCTACTCGGTGTTATTCCGATTATTACATATTCTTTAGAATAATTTTATCCATTCTTTTTTTTCCAGAAGTTTTATTATTATAACTTTCTCAATTGCATTCTATCACTTTCTCCTTTCTAAGGAGCATCTACTTACTACATTCATCCTTTAGAAGAATAAGAATCTTCCACGATTTTCCAATAATCGGGAAGTAGTATGAATAACTCAGATTCCAATTTATGCTGAGGGGTCACAAGACCGTGAACTTTTCCACAGGTTTACTAATGCTTCAACACAATTCTTCACACCGCAAATCAGAGTGTTTATCAATCACAAAGACTAAAAACACTCTCCACACGTACTCTAGGTGGCCAGCCTATTGTACCACTACGTTAGGCCGCAACGTAGTGTTTTGTAACGACTATATGCGTTACGTTCGGAACCATTGTCCCCGAAAACATGTCCCCTTTATAGGGTTGTTCACCTCAGCTTTTCAACGTCAAAATTCGCACCAGAGCAATCTGGTTTGGCATACATACACAAGAATACTTGAATTCTATAATCCCTTTCCAACAGTCGCCTAGCCGAATCAAATAGCTTAGACTCTCATCAACAATTCAGACATCAATCGAAATAATTTAGTCAACTTAATTGACCTTCTTTATAATTTACAAGAAAACCAAAAATTCTTTTATGACGTCATGATACCATACTAGATTAGTAGTACGTTGAGGATTCTGCCATTTTATGACTTTGTCATATTACAACATACCATAGTGGGCTGACGATCTTTCGATCACAACCAACACTAGGTTCGATTGCATTGATGACTCCATCGTTTACCATTCTACATCATATCAAATGATGCACAAGGTTAAAATATATTTTGAAAGATTGTCAAATCATTTTTGTCTTAGCCGAAACAAATAGCGTAGACATACGAATAACGGTGTTGTTTTTAAAACTCATTGGTTCAGTCACCCAACTCAATGTTTTTCTCAAGAAAACCGAAGTGCAAACACTAGCACGAAGTCAATAAATTTTGAAAATCTAGCGTAGCTAGAAGATTTAGAAAAATCCAATTTCTCCATCGCTTCAATCTCTTACCACCATCAATGCTTACTATTCCAAAACTCTTATATAATATATCTATTCTCAGTACAGTTCACCAACTTACCACACCATGGAAGCTCAGGAACTTACCATAATCATATGGGTTGAGGAACTTATCCTAGTCAGACCAAAATCGTCCATTCGCTGAGGGGTCCCATCATACGATTATGAGTCACGAACTTGTCATAGGCATGAGTCTTAAGAACTCGCACCTAAACTTAATATTATCTAATTATATCTTAGAAATCTCTATCTATCAAAATAAATATGAGAAAAGAATCACCTTTCCGCCATATGTATAATGATACCGCGACACTAACATTCCAACGATTATCAATGTGACACACTCAGTGCAAGCACAAAACTTCTGCCCATACAAAAGTTTGTACAACTAAGCCATCACATGAGTCCTCAATGGAATTCCAACACTTAACTATATCTTACTCTATCACTTGCTCATTACGAGCTTTCTATGTTTCACCACATACAACTCCTCATGAGTTCATCTCGTACTTTATCATAGTACATTCTCTTATAGCATCAAGCTATACATACTTAGTCATTACAGACTATCTATCATTTCACAGTTCAATCTGATCACGTCGTGATCATCACTATACCTTAGGGTTCTTTCCCTATTATCAACCAAACTCCATCTGAGTTCATTCTCATTATCTTTGTCATATACATCTTATAGACATCATATTAGCATTTTTATTACCGGAGTTAGGAAACTCCTGATTCTCATTCTCTAGATATTTCAAGATTCTTCTTTGAATCTTCACGTATATATTTTAATCTTTATCTTTCCCTCTCTCAGGTTATAGTCTAAGGTACACTTACCTAAGATTTATAACCTACAGCTCTGATACCAACCTGTGACGCCCCCAAATCCACGTTCCTTCGAAACCTCGAATTCGGTGCAGTCACAATACTACTATCGTCAAACTATTACATCTTTTAATCATTAGTAAAAGAATACAACTTTGTTTATTATAATTTAGAATATAAATTCTATTCATATCCAAGATCTCGTCTTTACATCATATTCGATGTTACTAAAATGCGGAATAATTTAAACTTTTTCAATCCTCATTGAATAAAATCTTTTATTGATTTCATAACTTGAATCAATTACAACCCTTGAATCATTTATAAAATATGATTCATTATATTTGAGTTATCGTATAACGTTTACAACTCGACTTGATATCCTCTATGTATTAACTAATACATCTTTACAACACAACCTGTATTAAACAGTGTAAACAACTATCAAGTAATACTTCTAGAATCTAAACAGGGTTCAAGCAATAATCTAAATAGTACTTCTTCAATTCGATACTATCTATCTTTATCAATCAAGAAGCACGAAGTCTTTATCGTAAATCCTTAACCTGCAAAAGTGGTTATTTGCAAGAGTGAGCTCGACAGCTCAGCAATTCTAACAGTTTTCATGCATCACATAGCATACAATATTATACTCAGTTCATGCATTTATAAACAATTTATATTTACTACGCATGTTAATTTTCACATAACAAGTATATCATCAAAGATCAATTTTCAATCTCATTTATATCTCATATACAATTCATATATAAGTTCACATTATCACAGCATAATATAATTCAACTAACAGTTATTGAATTCATATATCAAATAGGAACTGAAAGACTTGCCTGATTCGTAGTTTAACAACTACGACTTAACTGCTTAAGAATATCTGCACTTTGTGTAATCCTACACAGTTATATTAATCATAGAGATCACACTCATCAGTTATATGTATCACACATTGTCAATGTAATAATAAAGGTTACATTGTTGTCTAACTTGGTTCTTAGAACCTTGTTTCACTTTCTTATCATACGCTTAGTATCGTTAGGTACGTATAGTGATATCTTAACCATACTCAATATCAATATTAACCACTTAACTATTTAAGTGTTCGACACATATTGCAAACTCATAAATCTATAATCCATATTGCTCTTACGTTTCTCAAATCTTATCGAAACCATTACATTCAAACTTTCTAAGTTTCACCTTTCAAAATCCTTGTCATACTTAACTAGTCATGCAAGGCTACTATGTTCATCATGTATACATGTATATAAGGGCATTAACTCAAGTTTTAAAACCTAGCATGCTCATTATAAGTCAAAATCATATGGCATTCATGCCGGACTTTCATATACCTTAAGTAAATTAAGTTCATGCCTCAAGGGTAAACCACTAATGTCATATTACTACATAAAGAGGCTTAACAATATGTAGTAAGCATGCTCGTGCGTATACTACTCATGTACACTTTAATCACATAGTCTATGCTTTAGAAATTTATTTTCTATGAATAAGCGTGCATATGCAAAAATCCATGTATAAACAAATGATGTTCATGTCAATATGTCTATAGGCATAATGGACTCCTAATCTTCATGCTTGCATGCTTAGAACGTAACTCGCACGATGTTTGATGATATTAGTCTTCAAACTCTAAATTTTTATTGAAAAGTACACGAAGTCCACAAAGGTCATTTAGTATAACCAAAGTGTCTTGAAATCATAACTCACTTTCTCTTGAACACTTAGCTAAACCACATAAATGTATTCAAACGGTCAGAAATTACAAGACCTAAATCTTGGTCAAGTTCACTTCAAAAAGTCCTTAAGTTTCACCTTTGAAATCACTTGAATTTATCAATCACGTATGCTAGTGTGTTCAACACCTTGAACATACATTTTATGTCAATAAAAACCATACGGTCATGCTCACAAAACTCAGAATATACAATGGAACATATATGCTCACGACAAGTTTACTTTAAAAATTCTAAGTTCATTTTGTAAACTTTAAATCCTTTCTTCAATTGAGTGTACTCACATAGTTATACTTGTTCACACTACGTTATTGCACTCGTGTATGTATTTTAATCATGTTCCTATACTTGCCTAATAACATGCCATAAGCTAGTACATAACAGAACCTGCAACAGAAAATGAAATTCCAGAATCTGGAACCGGCGCAGCTGCGCAGAGCCCCAGTTCAAAACTGGCGCAGCTGCGCAGGGCCTTGCCCAACTCAAGTCTGGTACCGGCGCAGCTGCACCACTGGCCAGTACAAAACTGGTGCAGCTGCGCAGGTGGCCGGCCAGAAACAGAGCAGCTTTCTGCTCGGCAGACTGCAACCCAACTCACAATTTTCACAGCAAATTCGATTCTTAACTGCTATAAAACATTTCTAACATGCTTGTAAGCTTACATAATACTTGATAAACATATTCCACAATTAAATTAACATCTAAATTACATAATCAAGGACTTGCCAATATGAATGAGAAATATAGGAATTATACCTCTGCAATTGGTTTTTGGCTGCTATAACTAGTTTCTCCCTCACTGATATCTCTCTCTCAAAATACTTGCTATCAATTCTTCACTTAAGGGAAATTCTCAGCAATAGAATTAAGAAGGAGAAGTGCTCTATTTATAGACAATTGGTTACACAGGTAATACAATTACCTCACAAATCAAACTAATGGTTTGCAAGTTTGTACAATGGTTAAGGGGGAGTGGTTGAGAGTTGGTGGATTCATCATGAATCCCACTCCCTCCATGATCATTTGCTATCATTGAAGCTAAGTGTAGAAGTAGCATAGGCTTTGTGAGCTCACGTGAGGAAGAAATGAAGATGTGCACCCAAGTTGGGACAATTGCTAAACTCTCAGCAACTTGAAATATACAACTAATGTATGCCAACACTTAGGTTATATATACATTCTATATACATTTAAGTCACAATGTAATTCTAATAAATAAATACTACTATCATGTAGTAAATTTTAACTCACACATATAAAATCCATGTACAGTTCATCCCACCGGATATAATTCTATCGGGTATCATCACAGTGTATTGTCTCCTTTATTATTAAATTTTATTAATTCAATAATTGTTTGCTATATATTCATGATATATTATTTTATTGTATACTTAATATACACATTGTCAAACCCACATTTCATGTACCTATTACAACTCAATAACTTTACTATATAGTTTATATTCATATATAGCATAGTCGCATTGCACTTTATACTTCGCATAACATATAGTTAACTATTATACGTTATACTTTAATATCGCATGGTTGCACATAGAAATTAATAAATTACTTATCTTATCAATTAATTAATAATAATATTAATTAATCCATTTCTCATTAATCCATGGAATTATAATTCTCACGCTAATTGATTAACACTTTATATGATTTATTATCACGTTAAATAAATATAAATCTTTTATATTTATAAATTATTTACTCATTAATCATCATATTATCAAATAATTACTTGATAATAGTATATTGTTCATAACAATAATTAATATTAGAAGATAATTTATCTCATCACAAATCCGATTATACTTATAATCGATTTCCTTATTATTATACTATCACTAGCCATAATAATTTAACATACTATCATAATAACAATTAATTTAGATTAATTATTTAATTAATAATTCCTCCATCATTAAATTAGTTAATTCATTACTGAATCTATTATTGTGCCACACAAGGCATCTCTCACAAGCTCAAACTTAAGCTTATCATTATTCTCATCACTTACTCATTTCTCACCACATTACTACTTATAACCTGTTCAATTAAATTAGAACTATTAAATCCAAGGTCCACATATAAATATTTTACAAATCGAATATTCAAAAATTATATATAACCTTTACGAAAATATAATAACTCAAGCTATTAAAATGTTAAATTACTTCAATTAATTATACTTATAATAAGTATAACCTTTACGCTTATAATAATTAATATATACTCTATTAATTATTCCAATAATAATATTCACGATCAAATAATAACTTAAGTTATTTAATATATTAAAATAACTTAGTTTCCTTTCATTAATTAAACTCCCTTGAAAATACATTTAAAATTATGTATTTAGCCATATTATAAAATATTATGTTTTCTCCAAATAAGCACATTCGTTATTAGAAAATAATTTACTTATTGTCTCGTGATATTATTTTTAATATAATATCAAATAACTATATGTACGACACATGTACATATATTATATATAGAAAATAGATAATAAGTTTATTTTCTATTATAATAAATCATTTCCATCAATTTAATTACATATAGCAAATACGTTTTAATATATTTACCATATTAATTAATCATACCTATTACCTCATACAAAAAAATATATAATGTAATATTATTATTCAAAAATAACATTTCCTCCTTTTATTAAAATAATTCAATATTAGAAATTATTTTAATATCCTTTATTAGAAAAATCATATCTCTTTCTTTTCTATAAATTGTTCCCAAAACAATTTCTTCAAATATTCATTTAAAGATATAATGATTACCATCTCCCTTTAATAACGTATATATATTTAACGTTATTCGCACATTAGACTTTCTCACATATTACCACTCTAAGTAATATATATAAAAAGTATCAACTATAATTACATATTCAACACACATATTAATTCACTCCTTTACTTAAGTAAATTAAACATTGTACTATATCATCATAGTTAATTAAGATTCAATACTGACATTATATTATTCCATAATATAACTCACAACTTATATTAACTAATATTTATTCTTATTAGTTAATTTCTTAACTAACTCATGCTTCACTATCTAAACCTATTCATGGATAGCTTAAGTGCTATTAATAACCTATATTATAAACATACTAGTTATTAATACATACACAAGAATATGGTGATTATACATTAAGGATATTTAATGTCACCAACTTACTATGATAAAATAATTCTATAAATTATTTAATATCGATAGGAATTTATCCACTTCCTTTATCTCCACTGAATCGTCTCTACGCTAAATAACAAATATATATTAATAATATATTTATAAATCACAAAAACACATTTTACATAGTCCATATTATCCTATGTAATATAATACCACATACCTCATATCACATATATATATTATTATTCGAACCCATCTCACGGTTTAAGAATTTTATTTATTAAATCCTTATTTAATAATATCTGAAAATTCAGGGTTCTTACACTTGGACTTGTACATTATTTAAAGTTCTATAATTCTTGAACTGCGTCAGATAGAGTCTGAACCCTTGTTCGGTCAGACAATTGTATAAAAATTTTATAAAAGCTATCCAAACCAATTGATGGAAAGGATTCTTAGACTTAAAGAACACCCCTCGTATATATAGGGGAGTACCCCAGGTATCTAGTATAAAGATACAAACAGCAGAGTTGAATGTTATGCATATACATAGCGTACGCGAGGCTGATCCCCTCAAGTACTTATTCTGTAGCCAGTAACCAAAGGGTCAATCAGCTATTGATTTCGTTGGAGTTTTATAGTTCAAAAGTCTACTTGACTATCCGTTATTTTAAAAGCAATTATTATTCTTGCTTTCGATATTCATATTGTTGAATTGATTATTAGATATATTCCTTTCATCATGATATATCCTTTATTGTTGTATTTCAACTTGCTGAGCAAACTTGTTGCTCATTCTTGCTATATCATGACTTATATTGCAGTTAAGCCCGAGACTTCAGGAAAGGACAAGGGTAAAGGGAAGATGTAGGATTTGTTTGCAAGGGCAGACTTTATCTTTATGTTTAATTAATTTGCTGTTATGTAATATGAACCCTATTGACTACTCTAGGGTATATTTGTATGTTTTGTATTTAAGGTTATCGAATCTTGGGACTAGTAACACCTTTTGAATGAACGACATAAGTTTATTATATTCCGCACTTAGTTATTGTATGTTGTTTATAGGTGGATGTTTATGTTAGATCGTGATGACCGGACCAGGGTCAGAGGACCCGGATTCGGAGGTGTCACAGGTTGGTATCAAAGCTTTAGGTTATAAACATTAGGAATGCGAAACCTAGGCTATAACCTTAGTAGAAACTCAAGTAGAGTATGTAAGTGATGGGTTGAGGATATCCATTAAGTCTTATTGTGATACTGAAGTTGTTTATTTAAATCAGCTATAATTGATAGACATCCTAAACTTCTTAATGCTAACATAAATAGCATATCACATAAAGTCTAATGTTTTCTTCCTTTCCTCAGGATCATGCCGCCTAGGAGACTACCGCGGAACCAGGGGGAGGAAGGATCCATTAATAATGGCGGAGGGGAAAATATCGACCCTATGCAGAACTTCGTTAACTTATTAACGGAGGCAATGCAGAACAGACCCCAGCCAGCAGCAGGGCAGCCAGGACATCACTTGGCAAGCTTCAAAGATTTTAAATTGGTAGGACCGCTAGAGTTCCGGGGAACCTTGGACCCAATCGAAGCCCAAACCTGGATAGAAGAGATGGAGAAAGTGTTTGAGGTCGCACGAGTGGCCGAAACACAAAAGACGAGCTTTGCCACTTTCATGATGAAGGGCGAAGCTAACTATTGGTGGAAAGCCAATAAGGGACGAGCAGGCGAAGGAGTTATTCCTTGGGATAATTTTAAGGAGCTATTTCTCGAGAATTACTTCTCGGAAAATACGCAACAGGATATGGAAGTTAAGTTTCTGGAATTGAAACAAGGTAGTATGTCTGTCGCAGAGTACGCGGCAAGATTTAACGAGTTAGCCCGATTCGCTTCACATCAGGTTGACACGGAAGCCAGGAAGGCAAGGAGGTTCGAATTAGGACTGAAACCATGGGTACAGAAAGCAGTCACGGTATTGAAGATTAAGACTTACTCTGACCTACTAGAAAGGGCTATCATTGCCGAAGGAGGTAATGAAGCCATTGCTCGGTTCAAGCAAGAAAAGAAGACTGGTCAGGAGGGACAGAAAGGGGGAAGCAGCGGAGGCAGCAACCCCAACAAGCGTAAATGGACAGAGAGCCAATCCTCTGGAGGCAACAAGTCTAGGGGAGAGGCCAAGAAAAGTGCAAAGTGCAACAACTGTGGGAAGAATCACTCGGGGGAGTGCATGAAGGGAAAGAACGCTTGTTACCGTTGTGGACAACCGGGGCACATGGCTCCTCAGTGTCCGAATAAGCAGAAAGGAGGGTGTTTCTCGTGTGGAGCCCTAGACCATCAAATTAAGGACTGCCCGAAGAGAAAGGGCGACGCAGCTAGCGACAATCGCAATAACAGCAACAACGGACTGAGCATCGGAGGGCCAGCCAGTCAAGCCAACAGACCAACGGCACGCACGCTCAACATGACCGTTCAGGATGCGGTGGAGTCTAAGGACGTGGTGTCAGGTATCATCCCAATAAACAATATAGATGCATATATGTTATTTGATTCGGGTGCTACCTGTTCTTTTGTTTCCAAAGAATTTGCTAAACGGTTAGACTTACCCCGTGAAATATTAGAACACCCTATGAACGTAGAAGTAGCGAACAAGGAAATTATTCCCGTAGAATACATTCATAGGAACTGTTATACCGAATTGCGAGGATTTAAGCTCAGAAGGGATTTGATACCGATTCGTTTGGGGGAGTTTGATGTAATCCTTGGAATGGATTGGTTATCGAATCACGGAGCAGTTATCGACTGTAAGAAGAAGTGCGTACACCTTAAGACTTCGAATAAGTCAAAGGTGGTATTTTATGGTAGTAAATCATCGAGACAATCTCATTGTCTGATGATGATGCAAGCACAGAGATTGCTTAGGAAGGGTTGTGTAGGTTATTTGGCTCACGTGGTTGATACTTGATGAGTCGAGGGTGAACTGGGTCAGATACCTATTGTAAGGGAATTCGCCGATGTCTTCCCAGACGAGATTCCTGGATTGCCACCAGATAGAGAAATTGAGTTTGTTATTGATTTGGCACCGGGGACAGCACCGGTATACAAAGCGCCGTATCGTATGGCACCGGTAGAGATGAAGGAACTGATGGCTCAATTACAAGAGTTGTTGGATAAGGGATACATTCGACCGAGCGTATCACCGTGGGGAGCGCCAGTCTTATTCGTGAAGAAGAAAGATGGATCGCTCAGACTTTGTATCGACTACCGAGAGTTGAACAAGGTCACCATTAAGAACAAGTACCCATTGCCTAGGATCGACGATTTGTTTGATTAGTTAAAGGGGGCGAAGTACTTTTCAAAGATTGACTTGAGGACCGGTTATCATCAACTGAAGGTGAGGCCGGAGGATATTCCAAAGACGGCATTCAGAACTCGGTATGGACACTTTGAGTTTCTGGTAATGTCATTCAGATTGACGAACGCACCGGCAGCATTTATGGGCTTGATGAACAGAGTATTCAAACAGTATTTGGATAAGTTCGTTGTCGTATTCATCGATGACATTCTGGTGTATTCTGAGACGGAGGAAGAACACGCCGAGCATCTTCGAATAGTGTTGGAGACATTAAGGAGAGAGAAGTTGTATGCAAAATTCTCCAAGTGTGAGTTTTGGTTGCAAAGAGTGCAATTTTTGGGGCACGTTATCGACAAGAGTGGTGTTTCGGTGGATCCAGCAAAGGTAGAAGCGGTTATCAATTGGGAGCAGCCGAAGACGCCAACAGAAATCTGGAGTTTCTTAGGGTTAGCAGGATACTATCGGAGATTCATCCAGAATTTTTCGAAATTAGCATCGCCGTTGACCAATCTTACTAGAAAGACAGTTAAGTTCGTTTGGACGGAGAAGTGTGAAGAGAGCTTCCTAGAATTGAAGAAGAGGCTTAGTCAAGCACCTATGTTAGCTTTACTGGATAACACGGGAGGATTTGTAGTGTATAGCGATGCGTCACACAAGGGTCTTGGCTGTGTACTGATGCAATACGGTAGGGTCATTGCGTACGCTTCACGTCAGCTGAAAGATTATGAGAAGGGTTATCCGACTCATGACCTGGAATTAGCAGCAGTAGTTTTTGCCTTGAAGATTTGGAGGCATTATTTATATGGTGAGAAGTGTGAGATATATACGGACCACAAGAGTCTGAAGTATATCTTCACGCAGAAAGAGCTAAACATGAGGCAGCGCCGATGGCTAGAATTGATCAAAGATTATGATTGTGAGATTCTGTACCATCCAGGAAAAACAAATGTAGTGGCAGATGCCTTGAGCAGAAAAGGCAGAGAGAAGTTATTGAAGTTAACCTTTCAAGAAGAGTTAGTGAAAGATTTCGAACGACTAGATTTGGAGGTTAAGTATCCGATGGAGACCAACGAGAAATTATTTTCAGTGACAGCAAGTCCGACTTTATTAGATAAGGTTAAGGAGGCACAAGAGAAGGACGAAGATTGTGATGTTATCAAAAAGCGGTTAGCTGACGGTGATGAGTTGAAATTTAAGATCGATAGCACTGGACTGCTAAGGTTTGAAGGACGAATTTGGGTACCGTTAGTACCGGAATTAAGAGAAGAAATTTTACAAGAAGCGCATAGTACGAGATACTCGATACACCCAGGAAGCACGAAGATGTACCAAGACTTGCGTCATCACTTTTGGTGGCCAAACATGAAGAGGGAAGTTGCAGAATGCGTAAGTAGGTGTTTAACTTGTCAGAGAGTCAAGGCAGAGCACCAACGACCAAGCGGGTTATTACAACCGTTGGAGATTCCAGAATGGAAATGGGAACACATCACGATGGACTTTGTGGTAGGACTTCTGGCAACGTAAAAAGGGCACGACGCCATATGGGTAATTGTAGATCGTCTTACGAAGTTAGCTCACTTTTTGCCGATTAAGATTAAGTATAGTTTGGATCAGCTAGCCAGATTATATGTCAAGGAAATTATCTCGAGACATGGGGTGCCGGTATCTATTGTATCAGATAGAGATCCGCGATTCACGTCGAATTCCTGGAAGAGTCTTCAAGAGAGATTGGGGACACAATTACGAATGAGTACCGCGTATCATCCGCAGACCGATGGGCAAAGAGAAAGAACAATTCAAACACTTGAAGACATGCTCCGAGCTTGTGTGATGGACTTCAAGGGTAGTTGGGAGGATCACCTACCATTAGTAGAATTTGCGTACAATAATAGTTTTCACGCTAGTATCGGAATGCCACCGTACGAGGCACTATATGGGAGAAAATGTCGAACACCGTTGTGTTGGGACGAAGTTGGAGAACGTCGACTGTTGGGACCAGAATTGGTACAGCAGACTGTAGAGATTATCAAGGTGATAAGAGCACGGCTGGTAGCTGCTCAAGATCGCCAGAAGAAGTATGCGGATTTGCATCGCAAGAAGAAAGAATTTTAATTAGGAAGCTATGCTTTTCTGAAAGTATCTCCCTGGAAGGGGAAGATTCGTTTTGGGAAGAAGGGCAAGTTGAGCCCTAGGTTCATAGGACCGTTTGAGATTCTGAGGCGAGTCGGTGAAGTGGCGTACGAGGTGGCGTTACCTCCTGAACTTGAGCACATTCACAACGTGTTCCATGTGTCAGTATTACGACCGTATAAATCAGACTACAAGCACGTTATCTCCTATGAACCAATCCAAGTCGAGAAAGACTTATCATACGAGGAAGTTCCTGTCCAGATACTAGATAGGAAGGAACAGAAGCTGAGGAATAAGATCATTCATTCCGTTAAGATTCTTTGGAGGAATCACGCAGTTGAGGAAGCTACATGGGAGCTAGAAGAGAAAATGAGAGCAAATTATCCGTTTTTTTTAGTAACCTTATTTTTACAATTCCGAGGATGAAATTTTTATAAGAGGGGAGGGATGTAACGACCATGAATTTTAAACTTCTTATTTATTAAATATGTGATTTAATTTTAACGAGTTAGTTTTGTGAGTTTATTTAAACCTTATGTGGTTATGTGGATTGGTGAAATGGTTAAGGGGAGTCACTAATAGTTTATTTAAATGAGTGGACTATCCCTGAGACTTTAATATCAGAAAATTGATAGGATTATTAATAATTAAATATTCCAAATATTTGGATATAGTGTCAAGAGTTGATCATATTGATAAATTGCAATTATGAGTAAATATTTGATAATGTGTTGATTTAACAATTATTATGAATAAATAATAATTAATGAATGAGAGATTAATAAATATAATAATATTATATTTACTTGATTAATTATTTCATACAAGCATGTGATAAGTAAACCTTACAAAATATGGTAGTTAACTATATACTATATATAGTACAAGGTGACGTATTAATACGTCTACATATTATATATGTAGACTATATAGTATGATTAATTACATTATGTGAGTTACATATTATTGCTTATGTAACATGATAGACATTAATATATAACCCCATTACCTTATATTAATATCAATAACATTATTAATTGATAAATAATTTCAATAAGTTAGTATAATTATTATAGTACCAGTTATTATAATAATAACAGTTATGGTAATAAATAATGAGCAATACACAATTATATTATATTTGGTGTTAATAGAAAATGTACATGGATTATATGTTATCATATGTATAACCCAAATTGATACATTGTATTGTGGGTTAACTAATTAAAAGTATATTGGGACTTATATGTATACATAATGTGTACATGCATTTTATAACTTAAGAGTTTGTACATGCTACACTTAATATATGCAAGTTGCTGAGAATTGTGTCCCATAATGAGAGGCCATCCTCAATTTCCTCTCATACACGTGAACTCCCACATGCTACTCTAGCCTACTCCTTCTCTCAAATTCATCAATTATAGCCAATAATTATGGGGAAAGTGGGCATTATGATGGGTTCTAACTACTCCCAATTATCCCTTATACACTTCTTATTCCTATTGTTTTGAAATGGAGAGCAAAAGCATGGACCATATAAAGAATTGGCTATAAATAGAGCCCCTCTTCTTCTCATTTCATTTGCTGAGGATTTCATTTGAGTTAAGAAGAGTATTATAGCAACATTGCAAGTCTAATAGTAGCATTACAGAATCTGTTTAGCAGCAAGTTCATTTACAGAGGTATAAATCTATTTTTGATTTCTGTAGAATTCTTAATATTTGATTCTTGGAATTAAGCATGTAATTATTGATAATTGGATTGAAATATGTTGGTTAAGTGTTATACAAGATGTTAAACATGTTAGAATTGCTAAATGGTGTGTTAGAAACAATTTTGATAGGAAAATTTCTGAGTTGGGTTTGCAGAACTGTCGAAGCAGTTTAGCTTCTGGTTTGGCCGACAGCCTGCGCAGCTGCGCCAGTATTATACTGGCCAGCAACGCAGCTGCGCCACAACCTGCTCTTGGATTGGACGGACACCGGCGCAGCTGCGCCGGGTTTATACCTGGTGCCTGCGCAGCTGCGCAGGTTCCTGTGGCCAGTTTTTATTTTCTGCTTCTGTTAAGCTGCTGTGATATACTAACATGTGATATACCATTGAAACAAGCTTGTGAACATGATTTAAATATAGATATTAGTACAATAACATGATATAAGTATGTATTCGTTGATGCTAAACGTATATGCCATGACCATATGTTTTAAAAAAGGGAAACTTGTAATTCAAAAGTAAACCTTGTCATGGACGTATCACGCGAACATTTTGATTTTGTAAACACAATAGTGTGGTTTATATTGTCATGAAATGCGAGTCTAAAGTGTGTTCACACACTAGCATACGTGATAGCAAGATTCTAGCGATTTTGAAATAAGGAACTTAAGAACTTTCAAAGTGAACTTGGCTAAGGTTAATATCTTTTAGATTCTGACCATTTGAGAGCATATATATGGTTTATATATGAGTCCTAAGACATACGAGTTATGAGCACAAGGCACTTAACATGTATTATGATACCTTATTGGCTTAGTGTGATTTTTCAACAAAAAGCTTAGAACGTGAAAGATTATATCATCGAACACCATGTGGATTACGTATTGAGCATACAAGCATGTACATTAGAGTTCGTTATGCCTATAAGCATATTAACATGGACCTCGTTGAGTTAACGTATAGATTTCACATATACACGTATTCATAGAAAATGAATTTCTAAGGCATGAAATAGGTGGATTAAAGTATACATGTATAGTATAAGCATGAGTATGCATGTTATGTTTAACCTTGTTATGTGATAACATGAAGCATGAACTTGTATTATGTAAAGTATACAAATTACCGACATGAGAGCATATGACTTTAAACTAGGATTAGGTTGAGCATGCTAGGTTTTCAAAAATTATAATCATAAAACATGTATGTTGATTAAATATAAGTAACTTGAAGTATTATGTGTTCAAGTCTATATTGATGCATAGAAACTAGATAATCTAAAGTTATTAAATCTATGACATGATTAGATTGACTTACGTGAATTCTGGATAGATTGATATGATAAGCAGATTCTTGTAAGTGTAGACTCATATTAGTTTACACATGCTAATTGGAATACCGACTTATTAATGTTAGGTTATTTCAGCGAGATTTAATTAAATCTAGAACTTAATTGTAGCTGAGCAATCAGGCAAGTCTCCAAACTTCACTATTTGGTTGTGCAAGTTCTTTAATTCTTATTTGTACAAGTTCCTATCCTTCTCATATTGTATTGAGAAGGTTATTATCGTATTGACAGTTAATTATTTAAAGCTTGAACTTTATTTCCAAGCATGCTATTAGGTGGTTTAATTACTTAACAATTATTCCACATCGATATTATTGTTATTCGCACTTGGTGCACTTGATTTCGTACAGTCTTGGACTTGTACATTATTTAAAGTTCTATAATTCTTGAACTGCGTCAGATAGAGTCTGAACCCTTGTTCGGTCAGACAATTGTATAAAAATTTTATAAAAGCTATCCAAACCAATTGATGGAAAGGATTCTTAGACTGAAAGAACACCCCTCGTATATATAGGGGAGTACCCCAGGTATCTAGTATAAAGATACAAACAGCAGAGTTGAATGTTATGCATATACATAGCGTACGCGAGGCTGATCCCCTCAAGTACTTATTCTGTAGCCAGTAACCAAAGGGTCAATCAGCTATTGATTTCGTTGGAGTTTTATAGTTCAAAAGTCTACTTGACTATCAGTTATTCTAAAGCAATTATTATTCTTGCTTCCGATATTCATATTGTTGAATTGATTATCAGATATATTCCTTTCATCATGATATATCCTTTATTATTTTATTTCAACTTGCTGAGCCAACTTGTTGCTCATTCTTGCTATATCATGACTTATATTGCAGTTAAGCCCGAGACTTCAGGAAAGGACAAGGGTAAAGGGAAGATGTAGGATTAGTTTGCAAGGGCAGACTTTATCTTTATGTTTAATTAATTTACTGTTATGTAATATGAACCCTATTGACTACTCTAGGGTATGTTTGTATGTTTTGTATTTAAGGTTATCGAATCTTGGGACTAGTAACACCTTTTGAATGAACGACATACGTTTATTATATTCCGCACTTAGTTATTGTATGTTGTTTAGAGGTGGATGTTTATGTTAGATCGTGACGACCGGACCAGGGTCAGAGGACCCGGATTCGGGGGTGTCACAATCGTAGTGTGTCGAGAAGAACTTCCTCGGAGCCGTAGTCTGCTGAGGAAGTCACGTTCAGAATCATAGAGACAGTCTGTCTATGAGCCGATTGAGAATCTGCCAGAACTAAGTCAAGAATCGTAGATCACACTTAAAGTAGTGGAGTCTACTGATCATCAGAGGCAAAGATAGCAGTCGGGCCAGATCAGACGATGACAGCAAGCACGAAGGTAGAATTATAGTCTGTCAAGGTCTGATCTCGGAATCGTAGTGTCTATAGCAATAAAGCCGAATCATAGTCTGCAGAGCTAAGGTTTCCACAATGGTTGCTCAACAACGCTAAGGGAAGAATCGTAGTGTCAACACGATTCTCAACAAATGGGCACTCCCAATATAGCTAAAGCATGAAGCCTCTGGTCTGAGCTATAAAGATACATTCTACATGAAGAGTCCTAGAGAGCACTCACCTGAATGGCATGCAAGCTAACAGAAGATCTAAGCATCAACTCTATCAACATGCAGACTGAGTTGTGAAGCCATTCGAGATGAAGTCTTCCACAAGCCAATCAGAGGAAGACTTCATACAAAGTAACTGACTAGAGAAAGTCAGCAAGTGCAGTAGTTGTCAAGAGAACAGAAAACAACGATCTTGAGAATCACTCAAGATCGTAGTGTTTGCCAAAGTGAAGAAGGAACTGATACAACCTACAGAGATACCGGCAAGCTTTTGAAGAACAAGACAGAAGTGATTAAGCATGGGTCAGACCATTAAAGATAGGTGAACGGGAGATCACCAGGAGAAAGGAGCTGGGTATGCCACAAATCTAAAGTGTCTTGATATTCAGAAGAGGTCAGAACGATAAGTTAAGATATCAGTTCCTGAGATTAGTCAAGGCAAGCAGAAGTGATGAAGCACTGCACAAGAGAAGAAAGAGGTGTTCCACATTAAAGATCCAAGAACACTCTTTAGAATCATAGTGTTGTATCAACCAGTCAAGGCAACATTAAATATGACACACTATGATAAAGGTCCAAGAACACTTGCATCAAAATCGTGGAGTTCGGGCATCTGAGTATTGAAGCACTGGCAATGAATCAATATGAAGACTGACATCCGAACGTTGTTTATTGAGAGCATTGATGCAAAAGGACAACTCTTAAGGATTCGAATCAAGGAATCAGAAAGGAGAAATAAAGATGACCACCAGCCTGACACAGAATAGTGACATCTCTATGGCGGTAGGTGAGAAAGCAGACTGCTGTGTCAATAAAGTCAAAAAAGACCTGTCACGTCACATCAGCAGTCTGCACCAAATAACTCGAGATCTGCGAAGCAATTCAAAAGCTTCCAACGGCTACTTTCCAATGGGAAGATCATGGAAGGGTATTTAAAGGACAAGCTTCAAAGATAAAAGTGTTGCTAAGTTGCAGATTCTTTGAGTTGTTGAAATGCTAGATTGTTTACTCTACGAGTTCCACCAGAGCTAAAGAGAACAAGTCTCAGTGGCAGTGAGACTACAAAGGTGGAAGTGAAGTAGACTTAAAGAAGGACTAAACAGACTAGAGCTTCACTCAACAAGGATGAGAATGCCACTGAAGATGGAAGCCAAGCTGAGAGCCAAAAAGGCCATGAAGATAGCATTCAAAAAAGTGACTGAGCATAAAGAAGATCAGATGAGCCACTCTACGGATCACCATGAAGAACCAGAAGCTGAAAAGGAAAAAATATAGAACCATGTCTGCTTATCTATCAAGAAGGGTTCAAGGAATGCTAAGGACCAAAAAAAGGTGACCCACAATGAAAAGCCTTAGCAGTCCTATGTGGTGATAGTGCACAGTTGACACCTAGTGAAGATGAGCTGAACAGAATAAAGATCAGCTGCACCAAAGAAGAGGTCCAGACTCAAAGCAGAATGCTGAGGACCAAGCCTAGCTGCTAAGTACAAAGATGATCAAGCTCCAAGACATCTGAGTAGTAAAGCACAAACAACAACAACAACTACAACTACAAGTAGCCAGGGCCCAAGCCGGAGGGCTTGAAGAGTTCTTAGTGAACTAGAGTTTCAAGCCAAAGGGCTTGAAGAGTTCAAAAGTGAACTGAAGTTCCAGGACTGCTGGCCTTGAAGGAATCTTAGTGATTTAGGGTGCTGCCCATTCCTTAGTGGATTTCCTGCGAGAGTACAGAAGAGTGGATTAGGAGTCGAGTTGGCTCTGAACCACTTAAAACCCTTTGTGTCTTTTACATTCTATCATTTGCTTTATGTCTTTACATTATGTACTTAACTGCTATAACTTCTTTGTATGTACTTTCCAATTACAACTAAACTAACTCCAAGAACGATGTATCAATGTTTATCAATATATTAATGAAGGGGATATTTAACTTATTTCGCTGTGCTTGAAATGATTCTTATGTTTGTTATGTGCTAACTTCTTAGCAATACAAAATAAAATGGAAAAGAGTTTTAAAATACAAAGGATCTATTCAACCCCCTTCTAGATCTATTGTTGTGCCTACTGGGAACTAACAGAGATGTATTGTCATTGCTGAGTGATTACCACTTCTTTTATGACTCGTAGTTGTTGATGTATCTTGAGCTCCTCCTTGATGGACTGACAATTGAGATGTCAGGGAGTATCTCAGATGGGCTTTTTGACCAGGGTAGTTTGATAGAATTTAGCTTCTATTTATCTTTGGTGTCTTGGAACTAGTCTTTATTATTATTTTTTTCTTAAAGGTCAAACCACGCCGTAGATGGCTGCCTACATACTCTCGGGCTGAGGGAGATCAGGTCATTTGTAGTTCTGGCTGTGTGGTTGGAGAGGTTTAAAAAGAATTTATCTTGGATTTTGAATTTGGTTTTATGAGGTTTTGATTTTTTGTTTGGTTTAACCGCACCAGAAATGGTTGCCTATGTACTCCCGGGTTGAGGGAGATCAGGTCATTCGTAGTTTTGTCTTTCTAGTGAAAAGCCGAACCTGATTTGATTCGTAGGACCCGGATGCGGGTATGCATGTGCTTCAGACGTAATACCTTTTCACAGTGTCTGAATTGATGAGTTGGGAAAATTCGTTCCCATCCATCTCTGGCAGTCTAATAGCGCCCCCAGTTAACACTTCTTTGACAATGAAAGGGCCTTCCCAGTTTGGGGTGAATTTTCCTTTGGCTTCATCCTGATTGGTCAGGATTTTCTTTAGCACCAAGTCGTTTTCTCTGAATTGCCGAATTCGGACCTTCTTGTTGTAGGATCTGGCAATCCTTTGTTGGTATAACTGTCCATGGAAAATGGTCGTAGCTCTCTTTTCATTTATCAGAGACAGCTGATGATATCGGTCTTGCAACCATTAATCTTCATCTATTTGAGCGTTGATCAATACTCTCAAAGATTCCATCTCTACTTCTATTGGAAGGACTTCTTCCATGCCATTGACCAACGAGTAGGGGGTTGCCCTAGTAGAGGTGCGCATTGATGTCCTGTATGCTAACAGAGTGAGAGGCAGCAGGTCAGGCCAGTCCTTGTGATTGGCGGACATTTTCTGCATAATTTTTTTGATATTTTTGTTGGCCGCTTTGACAGCGCAGTTCATCTTGGGCCGATAGATGACGGAATTGAGATGCTTGATGTGGAACTTATTGCACAGATCCATCATCATTTGATTGTTCAGATTTTTGGCATTGTCTGATACGATCACCTCCGGTTATCCATATCGACATACGACATTATTTTTGATGAAACTGATGATAACCTCTTTTATGACTTTGGGAAAAGTGTTAGAGTTTATGCCCTAGAGGCTAATTCTTTGGTGTAATTGCTTAAATATTTTTGATATTATATTTGATTGAATAAATGAATTATTTTATTATGGTTTTATTTACTGCGTTATATAAATGTTAACATAATAAAAGTCCTTAGAATAGTGATGCAAATTATATGGCTTCAAGTATGTGACTTGAACATGAGATCATATAATTACCATTAGTATCATTACTCTTAAATGTCCCTAGTCGAGTGTCATTGTTAATGGGACAACAATGATACATTGAGACTAGTATGTGGATTGACTGATGGCCAAATCTCATTGGTCATAAATATATTAGATATTGAGTCAATGCATAGGTACATGTTAGAGAACAATGTACTGGACAGACCCACCATGAGAATTCTACGTGGAGCATTATGCAAAGTGTCATAAGCAATTCTCATAGTGACAATGATGTAATGATCCTCCGACCTGAAATCACTATATTACTACACGAGAATTTATGTACTTTGATATCATCAAAGGCCACCTTTAATAGGGTGGACGATAAAGGTGATTATTGGGTACATCATGAATCGTGTGAGGAATATGAGTGATCTAAATGGAATTTAACCTTCCTATATATTAGGGGTGATATCCATAGGCCTCTTGATTGAGTAGGACTATGAAATGCATGGCCATGATCAAATAGTGATTTGTTTCATATAGTTTACTCATCGATCAAGAAAACTCAGATTAAATTATGAAGAGGATGACACATTCCATGCCTCGAGTTTAATCTAAGATGTCAAGGTTAAAAGGATTAAATTACATTGAAACATTGGTCATGAAAAGGTTGTATCAAATCACCGATCTTATTATTATTTGGGTAGCAGTGATGCATTACTAGATGCCGCTCACTGTTTATAATTTTATAATATGATTTTAAAATTATTGCCAACATAATAATAACCTATAGGGTCACACACTTAGAACGTAATTAAAAGGAAATTAATTTAAATTGTATGGATTTAAATATATCAATATGATTGATAGTATTTAAATTACGAATTTAAATTAATAGGATAATTTGTATATATATATATGTATATTAATTAAGTAAGACTTAATTAAGATATAATATATATATATATATATATATATATATATATAAATTCAGATTTTATTTTTCTAATTGGATTAGATTTTGGTTAATTCCTTTAACTGCTATATATATGATATATCAGCCATTTAGGAGATTATCGATATCAAAACCCTAGCCGCTCTTAGAGAGAGACTAGAGAGAAAAATTTTGAAAGCCCAGATCCTTGGCGGCTAGTACCGCAGCTTTCCTTGCTGCAGATCGTGTGACGATTCGCGGGACGTTCGTGTGGATACCATAGAGGCGCAGTTCCGTTGGATTGCGTTGAGGATTCGAAGCAGTTCCAGAATCTCCATCGTCTCCGTTCAGGCTTGAATAATCGGTAAAACAAATTTTAACCTCTGAATTAATATGTTTTTCGCATGGATCATATTTTAGGGTTTCGGAAAATTTTAATCTCCGCTGCGTTTATGTGCCAAAAACCCTTTAAAAAGAAGCTGCTTTAACCCATTTAGTGAAGTAATCGATCATAGTGAAGATGAACCGATGACCATTGTTGGCTTTGGGTTCCACTGGACCTATTACGTCCATTCCCCACATAGAGAAAGGCCATGGGGAGCTCATGTTATGCAACTTATTTGGAGGAGTGTGAATGGCATTTCCATGTATTTGGCATTGAAAGCATCTCTTAACGTGATCATCGCAATTAGCTTTGAGCGAGATCCTGTAATGTCCTGTTCTGATTATCTTCTTGGCCAGCAGATGACCGCTCATGTGTGGACCACAGACTCCGCCATGGACTTCATCCATTAGTCTTTGGGCTTGCTCATTGTCGAGGCATCTATACAAGCCTATTCTAGCATCCCTTTTATAAAGTGCATCTCCGCTCAGATAGAACTTCATGGCCATTCTGAGAATCCGTTTTCGCTCTGATTGGCTTGCACTAGCGGGTGTGGATCCATCACGGAGATATTCCTTGATGTCTTGAAACTAAGGCTGCTTGACAGGAAGTATTTCATCTGATACTTCTCCCACATATTTCCCATATGTCGGGGCTTTCTAAATTGTGAACTGAATGTTAGGAAATCCACTCCTATCGGACATGCGGATTAATGAAGCCAACGTTGTTAATGCATCAGCGAAGTCATTCCGACCCCGAGGAATGTGAACGAAGGTTATTGCTTCGAATTCCCGAGGTATTTTGAGGACTTGCCGATGGTAGGGCAGTAAATGCAGTTCTTTAGGTGAGATACGTGCCGGTAGTCTGTCTGATAACCAGCTCGGAATCTCCAAAGACAATTAAGTGTTTGATAGACATGGATTGGGCTAGCTTCAACCCCATGATACAGCTTTCATACTCGGCCGTGTTGTTGGTGTTGTCAAATTGAAGTTTGGTAGCCATAGGATATTGATCACCTGTACCAGAGATGAGGACTGCCCCAGCTCCAGTACCTTCCATATTTACCGCTCCGTCGAAATACATTTTCCATGGTTGGACTGTATTCTCAGACTAGAGTTGTTGAATTGTCATGATCCCATCATCTGGGAAATAGGTCTTCAGGGGCTCGAACCCTTCTGAAGGTGCTTCTGCTAATTGATCTGCAATGCCTTGACCCTTGATTGACTTTTGAGTCACGTAGACAATATCGAATTACTATAGGATCAACTGCCATTTGGACAGTCGACAATTCAGTATTGGTTTGTTGAATACATATTTGAGCTGATCCATATGGGATATGAGGTAGGTCGTGTGCCCATGCAAATATTGTTGCAAGCTCATGGCGGCCCATGCTAATGCACAGTATGTCTTTTCGATCAGGGTGTATTTCTGTTCCCCACTGTTGAATCTTTTACTGATGTAGTAGATGGCTCTTTCCATGCTACTATCATTCTTCTATCCTAACATGCAGCCCATTGCATTGGCATTGACAGACAGGTACATGAACAAAGGGACTCCCTCCCTTGGGGGTATCAGAACAGGAGCTTCAGTCAGCTGTTTCTTGATAGTAAGGAAGGCTTGTTGACAATCCTCATTCCACGTGGTGGAGGAATTCTTCCTTAACAGCTTGAAGATGGGCTCACAAGTTGCTGTGAGCTGGGAAATGAATCTGCTTATGAAGTTGATCCTTCCCAGGAATCCACGTATCTCCTTCTCTGTACGAGGTACGGGCATTTCAATAATGGCTTTGATTTTGGATGGGTCGAGTTCAATGCCCCGGTTGCTCACCAGGAATCCTAACAGTTTGCCTGCTCTGACGCCAAAAGTGTATTTGGCTGGATTTAGCTTGAGGTTGTAGTTACGTAACCTTTTGAATAGCTTCCTGAGATGGTCTATGTGATCATCCTGTTGGGTTTGCTAGAAACATAAGCACGCAATCAAATTACATTAACGCAGCGGATGGGATGAAAAATTAGATTTTAAAATTTTCTTACAAACCTTTAACCATGATCTTTCTTGTGCATCAATTATCAGTCAATACATAGAAGGAGAAGACGGAATTATACCTTTGAAGATCCAAGCTTCCTCAGGTACAAGTTCTACTCTTTTGATTCCTTTGATTCCTCTGTAGTGGCTCCTTCCCTTGATAAATGTTAGCCACCCAAATATTTGGCCTCTAACGGTGATCCATCAAGGAAGATGAAGAACTCAGGAAGATGGGTTCCCTTGTTTCTATCTCTATAGAATATGTGTACTCCCAACCCTTGGAAAAATTCACGTACCTTATTTCTGATATAAGACTCTCTTATATAGATATTAGGTTAACCCTCCTAATCCAATTAGAATTGGGTTTTATTTAATTAATTAATTAAACACTTTTAATTAATTTATATCATAATCTTATTAGGATTGAGAGAGAGTACTGATATTATATTAATTCCTAAACTCCTTTAGAATTAAAATAATAATAATAATAATAATAATAATAATAATAATAATAATAATAAGACTCCTCTTATTAATTTATATTTAATATTTTTAAAATATTAAATAATAAACATTAAGCTATTTAATTTATTCTATCACCATAGATTAAATTAATTACACTTAATGCATTATTACTATCATGCCATTTTCTTCTTAAATAATTCCTCTTCCTTTTATGGTGTGACCCTTTAGGTTCTCCATATTAAACCGGTTGTGAATAAATCAATTAGAACAATTCTAATCTTATTTAAATAAATAAATTAAACTAATAATATATTTAAATAAATAACATTTATTCTACAATAGGGATAAGCCTCCCTAGCGATCAACGACTTTTCAGATAATATAGATTTCAACATTAATCATAAAAGAACCTGTGAGTTAATAGTTACCGCACAATTCAATCCTTCCACCATACAATGTCCCAATTAAATATAAGACATGAATTTACTGTCAAGTCTTATTTTATTTAATCATATGTATTTCGATTAGAAAATACACAACTCCAAATAATGCAAATTAGAAACCTCTTTGTAATTTCATTCCACCTTGGCCAAGGATTCCTGGGTTGTTATTTAACGAATCACATAGGACATATCTCCTCTTTTACTAGAGGTGGTAGATTCTTTATTGATCATACATTATCTCCATATGTAACTCATTATACCCAAGTATACCCTATATATACCTTAAAAGACCTTAAGGAATAAGTCAAAGTATAATTTGTTACATACAAGATACTATGATGATCTCAAGTCCAATGATCACTTGTACTACTATCACATTAGGAATTCCTATTGACAGGCGAGTAAAACTCCATTAGGTATTCCATAGCGAGTCACGTTCAGTGAACTTATTCTCCAATAAGCACCTACATACTTGCTTTAGTGTCTCCACACAAATGACCATGAGATCAGTCATCCTCATCTAATGAGCAAGCAACATATGTACCAATCTATCCGGATTTACTAATCCCCATTTTAGTAATCCCACGATTGGGAACTATTTTAGTTTTTTAAGCTTTCTAAGAATTTAGATCTCATTAGCATGATCTCATCATGATTCTAAAATCATTGCTTAAAACTATGGGTTATTTACATATTATAAAAACAGCACCACGTAGATAAATAAATGCCTTAAATGAATATTTTATTAATAAATAAATAAGATTGTTTACAAAGTATGTGCTTTATCATCATACATGATTGGCTTGTATGCACACTACTATCAATCTCCCACTTACACTAAAGCCAATCGCCATGGTATCTTATACCCATCTTCTCTAAGTGACGATCATACTGCTGTTGTGTTAGAGCTTTAGTAAACAGATCTGCAATGTTGTCTTGAGAGTCCACACGCTCCAAGGTGACGTCTCCTCTTTCAATGATCTCCCTGATCAAGTGACATCGTCGTAACACGTGTTTGGATTTCTGATGAGACCTGGGTTCCTTAGCCTGTGCAACCGCTCCGGTGTTGTCACAGTAAACAGGAACTGCTTCTCTAATGCTAGGAACCACACCAAGTTCAGTTATGAACTTCTTCATCCAAACAGCTTCCTTTACAGCTTCACTTGCATCTATATACTCTGCCACTGTCACTGAATCAGCAACTGAATCCCTCGAGTTTTAATTCAGACCCACTGTAGACAAGAAAAATATCTTTAGTCCTTCTCAAGTACTTTAGGATATTTTTCACTGCCTTCCAGTGCTCTTCTCCTGGATTCGACTGGTATCTGCTTGTTATACTAAGTGCGTGAGCAACATCCGGTATAGTACATATCATACCGTACATGATAGATCCTATTGCATAAGCATAAGGGATCTTACTCATACGGTCTCTCTCCTCAGGTGTCTTTGGGGCCTGTTTCTTGGAGAGATTTATTCCATGGCTCATCGGCATGAGACCTCTTTTGGAATCTTCTATGCTAAATCTCTTTAGCATCGTATCAATGTGCATTCCTTGGGATAAGCCGAGCATCCTTTTAGATCTATCTCTATAGATCTTTATCCCCAAAATATAGGATGCTTCACCCAAGTCCTTCACGGAGAAGTTTTTAGATAACCAGATTTTAATTGATTGTAACATAGGAATGTCATTCCCTATCAGTAATATATCATCAACATATAATACAAGGAATGATACTGCGCTCCCACTAACCTTCTTGGATACACATGGTTCATCCTTGTTTTTGATAAAATCAAACTCTTTGATTGTCTCATCAAAATGAATGTTCCATCTACGAGAAGCTTGTTTGAACCCATAAATGGATCGTTGTAGCTTACAGACTTAATTTGTTCCAACCTTTGAAATAAATACCTTTGGCTGTGTCATATACACATCCTCCTCAAGTTTCCCATTGAGGAAGGCCGTTTTCACGTCCATCTGTCAGATCTCATAGTCGTTATAAGCTGCAATCGCAAGTAAAATCCGAATGGACTTCAGCATAGATACTGGTGAGAAGGTTTCATCATAGTCAACTCCTTGTCTTTGTTTGAAATCTTTTGCAATCAGTCGGGCCTTATAGGTCTCTAGCTTCCCGTCTGTTCCAGTCTGTCTTTTAAAGACCCATTTACACCCAATAGGCTTAATGCCTTCAGGTGGTGAAACCAAAGTCTATACTTTGTTTTCATACATGGATTCCATTTCGGATTTCATGGCTTCAAGCCATTTCCCTGAGTCTTTATTACTCATAGTCTGTTCGTAATTCAATGGATCATCATCATTCATGATGTGTACCTCATCGTCATCCTCTATAACGAATCCATACCTCTCAAGTATCTTCGGTACTCTACCAGATTTACGAAAATGGTGTGGTACAGTAGGTTCTTTTACTTGGTCAGGTACCTGATTTTGATCCATGGTAATTTGTGGTTCTTGAACTTCTTCAAGATATATCTTACTCCTACTGACCCCTTTATGGATAAACTCCTTTTCCAAGAAGGCAGCATGTTTCGCAACAAACACCTTTTGATAAGTTGGATGATAGAAATAATACCCTAAAGTTTCTTTAGGGTATCCCACAAATCTACACTTATCGGATTTAATCTGTAGGTTATCATTTTCAAACTTTTTGATATAAGCTGGACAACCCCAAGTATTAACATACTTAAGATTTGGTTTCCTCCCCTTCCACATCTCATATGGAGTCTTTGGGGCAGATTTGGTAGGTACCTAGTTAAGTAGGCATGCAGCCGTTTCTAGGGCATATCCCCAGAAGGAAATTGGATGGTCGGTAAAACTCATCATGGATCGAACCATATCCAACAGTGTTCGATTTCTCCTTTCAGATACTCCATTTAGCTGTGGTGTACCTGGAGGAGTCCATCGTGAGATTATACCATTTTCTTTGAGACAATTGAGAAACTCACCGCTTAAGTATTTTTCACCTCGATCTGATCGAAGTATCTTAATACTCTTGCCCGTTTGTTTCTCGACCTCACTTCTGAACTCTTTGAACTTTTCAAATGATTCTGACTTGTATTTCATTAAATACACATATCCAAATCTTGAGTGATCATCAGTGAAAGTAATAAAATAAGAATACCCACCCCGTGCACTTGTTGTCATAGGTCCACAAACGTCTGTGTGAATTAATGCCAACAACTCTATAACTCTTTCTCCTTTTCCACTAAAAGGAGATTTAGTCATTTTACCCATGAGACAAGATTCACAAGTTAGATATGATTCATAATCGGATAGCTCTAGGAGCCCATCTTTATGCAACTTGGATAATCTTGTTTCATTGATATGATGACCAAGTCTACAGTGCCACATGTAGGTATAATTAATATAATCTCTTTTCCTTTTCTTAGTTTGTTTAATTTGAAATATATTTTCTTGTAAGTCCAGTGTATAAATTCCATTTCGTAAATTTCCAATACCATATAAAACATCGTCTTTATAAATAGAACAACCATTGTTCTTTATAACAACGCTAAATCCTTCCATATCCAATACAGAAATTGAAATAATATTTTTAATAATATTCGGAACATAATAACAATTATTAAGATAAATGGACTTGCCTGAAGGCATTGCTAAATAATAAGTTCCTACAGCTAATGCAGCAACCTTTGCTCCATTCCCCACTCGTAGGATCACCTCATCATTGTTCAGCTTTCTACTTCTGACCAGTCCCTACACAGTGTTACATATGTGAGAACCACAGCCGGTATCCAATACCCAAGTAGAATTATGACTTTCAGAAAAATTAATTTCAATCATAAACAAACCTTGATTGGAAGTCAAAGCTTCTCCAAGCTTCTTCTTTGCTAGAAACTTCTTGCAGTTCCTCTTCCAATGTCCCTGCTCGTTGCAATGAAAGCACATTCTTTTAGATGGTTCAGGTCTCTTTTGTTCCTTTTCTTTCCCTTTTCCCTTAGCCTTCTTGGACTTCTTCTTTTCAAGATAAACCTTGGGCCTCTTCCTTTTATTGGAAGAATCCACCAACAAGACTTGGTTCTTCTTGGATGGAAAGTGACCTTCTGCAGTTTTCAACATGTTAAGCAGCTCAGGCAAGCTGACATCTAGCTTATTCATGTGAAAATTAATCACAAACTGCGAGAAGGTCTCAGGGAGTGACTGCAAGACCATGTCTTGACTCAACTCCCCATCCATGACGAACCCAAGCTGTCCAAGGCGTTCAGTCAAATTGATCACTTTCAGGACATGAGTCTCGACGGCAGTACCGTCAGTCATCTGAGATCGAAAGAGCTCCTTAGATATCTCATATCTAGCAGTCCTACTCTGTTCACCATACAACTCCTTGAGGTGAAGCAGCATAGCAGGAGCATCCATTTTTTTCGTGCTGACACTGAAGTTCGTTATTCATGGATGCGAGCATGATGCATTGAGCCACATATGCATCATCTTGCCACTTATTGAAAGTGGCAATCTCTTCCTCAGAGGCTGTTTCCAAAACAGATTCAGGGACAGTTGAATTTAGGACATAAGAAATCTTTTCAGCAGTGAGAACAATTCTCAGATTTCTAAGTCAGTCCTCATAATTTGGCCCGGTAAGCTTATTTGCATCAAGTATGCTTCGTAGTGAGATTAGTGATTTAGACATTTTTAAAAATTTTCATGTGAAAAAGATAACATTTTAGCAAACATTCATTTTATTAACTTTGCATACCAAAATAAATTTAGGTTTTTATTTTAAATTGGTATCTCCCACTATTTTCATCAAACTATATTACCCTCACTTATATAATTCGGCAACATCTAATTAAAGATTTGCTAGTGAGAATAAGGATCCCATTTCAAATGTATATAACCTTGTGGATAGCACAATAAACGATATACAAATAAATAGATAGACAACTCTTGTCAATTACATCACCATATAACTCCTTTTATTTTGCCTCTTAAATCATAATGGTCAAGTGTGTGCATGTGACACCCCCGGAATAGGTCCAATCCAATCAACCCATTCTGGATCGCCAAATACATGGTACAAAATCCAAATACAATCTTTTATATCACACGGTCGTGCAAAATACGACCACACAACTGTGAGTGTCAATACAAATATGTAGAAAATATAAACATTCGAACTAAGTCCTCATTATAATTATTATCACACTATTTTATAAAAATAGTGAGGACTACTACTGCTCTAACTCGGACCATCACTCTGTCCCCCGACTAGTCCCTGCAACATTCTCATTTCCTGAATAGGACAATAGATGAAATAGATGAAAAGGGTGAGCTCAACTAGCCAAGTAAAGAATATTATGACTAAGATAATAAAGAATAATTTATCGTTAGTCTTTAACAAATCAGATAAAATATTATGGACAACAAGTTTTAGATCAACAACTGCAGCGGAAATAACAATGCATCAGAAGAGTTAAGTAGGAAATAATATCTACTATCTTCTATGATTTGAAAGTCCATAATTAATATTTTATCCCTGTAACATCAATCAATATATATCTTGAATCAAATATTCATCTTTGCACTACAGGCCAAAGATATTCATTTGTATCACCAGTTGGTCATGTTCATCTAAACACCTGTCATCTTTGCACTACAGGCCAAAGATATTCATCAAGTAATCATTCATCTTTGACAGGCCAAAGATATTCTTTTGTATCACCATTTAAGACTGAAGATGATGAAAAATATTTTAAAGAACGAATCTAGTGAAATAAAGGACAAGATTAGGGATTCGTAAATCAGTTTATCCAAGTTCAAAAATACTCCATGACAATCAATTGTGGAGGAAAATTCAAGAATGAAGTTCAAAACTTGGATCCAATCAAAGATAAGAATCATAACAGCCAACTTGGACCAAGAAAAGAAAGTTTAATTTTTCTGTGAATAGTAATGTATTCGTGAATAGTGTCGTATACGTGAATAGTGCTGTATACGTAAATAGTAACCCCGATATGAAAAAGGTAGAAATTTCATAAGAAAAATCATACTTCGTGAATAGTACTCGTGAATAATATCGTATTTGTGAATAGTACCGTATACGTAAATAGTAACCCCTACGAAAAAGGTAAAAATTTCATAATAAAATTCATACCAATATTTCGATGAAATGATATTGAAAGCAATAACATCATTTACGAAAAATATAATATCCCTTACCTCAAAAGAACAGTACTTCTGGCTAAAATATCGGATATAATACTAAAAGAAACTTACACTGAATAACAACACTCAAAGTATCTAAATACTCACAAAAATACGCTCGATATTATAGAGAGAGAAAACTTCTGATTTTGGTGTGATTTTCAAATTCTAATTCAGCATCCTATTTATAGGAAAATGCTTAGAACGCCAAAACAGAAAATTTAATATTATATTTTTTAAAAACTTCCGCACACCTCCTTGAACTTCAATTTTAGCATTTTTTCATGTGTGGGACCCACCATTCTAGAACAAAACTCCAGCATTTTACAACAATCAAAAGTGGGGCCCACCATATATTTTAATAAAAAAATATTTATTCTGAAACTTCAATAATTCATAATAAATAGCCCTTTATCAGAAAAATACGAATCTTATGTCCATTTCATAGGAAATTTAATTCTCTACAACTTTGCAGAAGAAAGTTTTTTCAAATTCCGAACGAAAAATGACCGAAATCTATATACGGATGATTTTTTCAATTTCCTTCTCTTCCCTTTCTCTTTCTTCCTTTCCCATATTCTTCCTCTAACTCTCTCTCTCTCTCCCCCTTTTCTTTTCTCACCCCACCACTTCTTCCACACACACACACACACACTTATACGTACATATATATATATATATATATATATTAAAATATTTACAATTATTAAATAATTCCAATTCAATCTTCTCTCTTTCACCTAATTTATTCATAAACCATGAATTTATTATAAAAATATCACCATTATTATATTATTATATTATCACATTATACATTTATAATGTAATATTATAATAATATATTTGAATAAATTATTTTATCAGAAAAGATAAAATATCAATTTTTAACAATTATCTCTTTAAAATACACTTATCATTTTTTATCAATATTTAATTATTCACAAATAATATTATAGAACCACAATATTGACAACCAGGTCGTTCCCAGGAAAGAGGGGGGCCTTCCGATAAGGATTTTTCCTTACTGGCACGCAATTAAATAACCCCTCCTAGACAGAACTTTCTTAGACATTGCCAATAATGCTATCTAATAATATTATTCAAATAATATGAATTATTGATTTGATAATGGGAAATACTGTGCAGTAGCAATTATTGAATTAACAATAATATAAAAATACTGTGCAATACCGTGTGCTACTGTGCAACGACGCATATTACTTCATTTTTAACCATCGGGCATTTCAATAGTGTTAACGGTAACAACTACGCAATTATTTATAGAAAACTCATTCTTGTCGTTTTCTTCATTCCGACGGTTTTTCGTAATGGGGCCCACAAATGGCTGCGCCGTCATACGAATATTCCCCGACAGCAAGAATATTCCACGACCAAACGAATATTCCCCGACAACAATGAATATTTTATAACCACTTGCTTATTTTAAAATATTTACGCATATTACCTATAACATTCCACATTATCAAATTAACCCCTGACTATTTCAAAATAATATATAGATGAAATTCAATTTTTTATTCATAAAAGTTGGGGTCTTACAACCTCCCCTCCTTATGAAATTTCATTCTCGAAATTGACGTACGTACCTGGTATGTCGAAAAGGTGAGGATACCTCGCTTTTATTTCTGATTCCAACTCCCAGGTCATTTTCTCAGTAGCATGGTTCCTCCATAAAACCTTGACAGGTACCTCCTCATACGTTAAATCTTTGGCTATCTAGTCTGCTTCTAACTCAATAATGTGGTTCGGGTCTTTCACATATTTACGTAGCACGGATATGTGAAACACGTTATGAACACGAGACATGCTTGGAGGTAAAGTGAGTCTATAGGCCACATTTCCTACTCGGTTAAGAATCTCAAATGGACCAATGAATCGTGGATTGAGCTTTCCTCTCTTCCCAAACCTCGTAACTCCTTTCCACGGAGCAACACGTAACAATACATGGTCCCCAACATTAAATTTCACGTCCTTTCGATGAAGATCCGCATAACTCTTTTGTCGATCCTGTGCCATTTGTATACGTTGTTGGATCATTTGGTTCTTTTTCGTAGTCATACGTACTAACTCCGGTTCCAATAATGTTGCCTCACCCACCTCATCCCAACATACTGGAGAACGACACTTTCTCTCATACAATGCCTCGAATGGAGCTACGCCTATACTTGCCTGATAACTGTTGTTGTAGGAGAATTCCACCAATGGTAGGTACTTATCCCAACTCCCTTTGAAGTCTAGAACACAAAGTCTCAATAGATCTTCAAGAGTTTGAATATTTCTTTTCGATTGCCCGTCCGTTTGAGGATGATATGCCGAACTGAATCGTAAATCCATGCCTATAGCTTTCTGCAAATTGACCCAAAATCGTAAAGTAAACCTTGGGTTACGCTCCGAAACTATGGATACTGGCATGCCATGCAATCTCACAATCTCATTCACGTATATACGAGCAAGACGTTTAAGGGAATAAGTTCTCGTATAGGCAAGAAATGAGCAGACTTAGTTAATCTATCAACAATAACCCAAATCGCATCTATGCCTTGAGAAACCTTGGGAAGACCCGTAACAAAATATATGGTAATGTGCTCCCACTTCCATTTTGGAATCTCAAGTATTTGCAATGGACCCTTTGGCACTTGATGCTCCGCCTTTACACGTTGACAAGTTAAACACCTCGAGATAACCTCCGCGATCTCTCTCTTCATATTATTCCACCAAAATGTATGTCGAAGATCACGATATATTTTGGTACTCCCAGGATGGATTGCAAACGGTGTGTTGTGTGCCTCCATTATGATTCTATGCTTTAAATCAGAATCATTAGGAACACAAAGTCTAAAATTGACTTGAAGTATCCTTCTTCATCGATTCTTGCTTCTGGAACCGCACCTTCTTCTTCATCTTCATCAGCTCCACGCGTATATCATCACGTGGGTCCTCGGAGTCTTTAACTCTATCTCCATCCTTTTTAAGTCACACAAAATGGTCCTTTGTGTTGACAGCATCGCACTCATTCCCGCATACGATCTTCTACTCAACGCGTCAGCTACCACGTTCGCTTTTTTAGGATGGTATTGAATGGTATTTTTGTAATCTTTCAACAGCTCGAGCCAACGTCGTTGTCGCATGTTGAGTTATTTTTGGAAAAATATTTGAGACTTTTGGAGTATAGTAGGATGTCATTAATAATGACAACCACGAAATGATCCAAACAAAGAGATAAGATCAACAGGAAGAGTGAGGGTACCAATCTGAATCAAGCAAGATTTGTAAACTGTAGATCTAACGAAGGTTTCTTCCAACGGAGTTTCAACATATAAGTCAAAGTCTAATTGCTCAGAAGTCAAGTTCAAACATTGAGCACAAGCAGGTGAAATAAAAGAATGGGTAGCACCAGTATGTAATAAGGTGTAGAGACTTCGCAAGAGTTTATGATTAGCTTACCCGTGTTAACTTCGTTCGGGTTCCTTGTATTTTGGGGAGTCACGACAAACGCTCTCCCTTGATCCACTGACTTTCACTTGTCTAGAACAGTCTTTGGTGTCACCGTCCCAGCTGGTCTTGACTTCGTTATAAAGCGCATTCCACCCTCAACTGCTTCGTCGCACTCCTGATCCATGATTTGAATCATTACTCTGCGATCCATATCGAATTGGGGTTGACCGCTATGCACAGGGTAATTCCAAACTCGATGTTGGATTCTCCCAATTACTGTCCAAAAAGTGAAATCAATTTCATCTATTTTGTCCTTCTTGGATCGGACGTCTCTTTCTAAAATATCAACACGTCGTGCGACTTTTACCCATACATCTTCAATTCTCACTCGTTCAGTTGCTTCTTCTTTCAGCTGATTGTTGACATTTGCATTCTCAGATTCCAGCTCTAATATCATATGTTCTGCCAGAGAGAGCTTTTGTTCAAGCCTCGCATATCGAGTAGCAAAATCTTAAATTACTGTATCCCTTTCTTGAATTGATGTATCCCTTTGTTCTACGGTCGCTTGCCGTTCTTCACCCTGTTCTTCTAACTCATGAATACGATTTTGTAGTTCTGCATTTAGATCATAAAATTCCCCTAATAAATCCTACTCCTCAGGTTCCTCTTCTTCCTCACTCTCAGCTGCTACCTCTGCGACTAGCTCGGGTGCAACTATTAATTCTTCTCTCACCACGTGGATATCTCTAATTTCTTCTTCGCCCGACATCCTACAATCAAGTTCAATAACTTAATTAGCACTCCCCAGTAAACACCCTTGTTATAACAAGATATTATACTCCAACATTTATTTTTTAAATAAATCTCCTCAATTCACCACTTAAAACTCTATATGAGTTCATCTCTTGATTTTCAGATGTCATTCTCAAGTACTGTCACAAAAGAAGGGTTAATTAAACAAATTAACATATCACATATTAACCCTATGTTTCGACCGACCAATTAAATACCACATAAGCTTAGGTAGGTCATACTAGCGAAGGATTTACTCATCTCTCCCCTCCTAGTTCTATTCTCCAATCTCCGCCAAAGATCATATCCCTAAGCTCTGATACCAACTGTGACGCCCCCAGAATAAGTCCAATCCAACCAACCCATTCTGGATAGCAAAATACATGGTACTGAATCCAAATACAATCTTTTATATCACACGTTCATGCAAAATACGACCAGACAACTGTGAGTGTCAATACAAATATGTAGAAAATATAAACATTCAAACTAAGTCCTCATTATATTTATTATCACACTATTTTATAAAAATAGTGAGGACTACTACTGCTCTAACTCGGACCATCACTCTGTCCCCCGACTAGTCCCTGCAACATTCACCTTTCCTTAATAGGACATTAGATGAAAAGAGTGAGCTCAACTAGCCCAGTAAAGAATATTATGACTAAGATAATAAAGAATAATTTATCGTTAGTCTTCAACAAATCAGATAAAATATTATGGACAACAAGTTTTAGATCAACATGATAATAGTGTGCATACAAGCCAATCATGTATGATGATAAAGCACGTACTTTGTAAACAATCTTATTTATTTATTAATAAAATATTCATTTATTAAAGGCATTTAATTATCTACATGGTGCTGTTTTTATAATATGTAAATAACCCATAGTTTTAAGTAATGCTTTTAGAATCATGATGATGATCATGCTAATGAGATCTAAATTCTTAGAAAGCTCTAAAACTAAAATAGTTCCCAATCGTGGGATTACTAAAAGGGGGATTAGTAAATCCGGATAAATTGGTACATATGTTGCTTGCTCATTGGATGAGGATGATTGATCTCATGATCATTTGTGTGGAGACACTAAAGCAAGTATGTAGGTGCTTATTGGAGAATAAGTTCACTGAACGTGACTCGCTATGGAATACCTAATGGAGTTTTACTCACCTGTCAATAGGAATTCCTAATGTGATAGTAGTACAAGTGATCCTTGGACTTGAGATCATCATAGTATCTTGTATGTAATGAATTATACTTTGACTTATTCCTTAAAGTCCTTTAGGGTATATAAAAGGGTATGCTTGGGTATAATGAGTTACATATGGAGATAATGAATGATCAATAAAGAATCTACCACCTCTAGTAAAAGAGGAGATATATCCTATGTGATTCGTTAAATGACAACCCAGGAATCCTTGGCCAAGGTAAAATGAAATTAGAAAGGAGTTTCTAATTTGCATTATTTGGAGTTGTGCATTTTCTAATCGAAATACATATAATTAAATAAAATAAGACTTGACAGTAAATTCATGTCTTATATTTAATTGGGATATTGTATGGTGGAAGGATTGAATTGTATGGTAACTATTTACTCACAGGTTCTTTTATGATTAATGTTGAAATCTATATTATCTGAAAAGTCGTTGATCGCTAGGGAGGCTTATCCCTATTGTAGAATAAATATTATTTATTTAAATAGATTATTAGTTTAATTTATTTATTTAAATAAGATTAGAATTATTCTAATTGATTTATTCACAACCGGTTTAATATAGAGAACCTAAAGGGTCACACCATAAAAGGAAGAATAATTATTTAAGAAGGTAATGACATAATTGTAATAATGCATTAAGTGTAATTAATTTAATCTATAATGATAGATTAAATTAAATAGCTTAATGTTTATTATTTAATATTTTGGAAATATTAAATATAAATTAATAAGAGGAGTCTTATTAATATTATTACAAATATTATTATTTTAATTTCTAAAGGAGTTTAGTAATTAATTTAATATTAGTACTCTCATTTATTCCTAATAAGATTAGGAGATAAATTAATTAAATAAATTTAATTAATTATTCCCCATGTGGTGGGAAGCCTAAATTAATTAAAGGAGTTTAATTAATTAAAAGAAATCCCATGTCTAATAGGATTAGAAGGGTTGACCAATATCTATATAAGAGGAGTCTTATAATAGATATCGGTTGATGAAATTCCAATTGTTGGAGAGTACTCCTTTTCTATAGAGGATAGAAAACTAAGGTTTAGCAAAACACCCTCCTTCTTGATAATTTCTCTTCTTTGGTGGATCACCTCTAGAGGCCAAACACTTGGGTGGCTAACGTTGATCAAAGGAAGGAATCTAACCCGGAAATTCAAGGAGATCACGAAGAACAAGGAGTAGAACTAGTACCTGTGGAAGCTTCGTTCTACAAGGGTATGATTCTATAACTTCTTATTTATCGTTTTAAATTAATAATTTGCATAAAGGATGATCCGGATAATGGTTTTGTAGAAATTTTTTTAAATTCTGATATACCATGCTTCCGCTAATTTTTGCAATTTGATTGCATCACGATTTCGTACAATCCCAACACAACAACTGCAGCGAAAATAACAATGCCTCAGAAGAGTTAAGTAGGAAAAAATGTCTACTATCTTCTATGATTTGAAAGTCCATAATTAATATTTTATCCCTGTAACATCAATTAATATATATCTTGAATCAAATATTCATCTTTGCACTACAGGCCAAAGATATTCATTTGTATCACCAGTTGGTCATGTTCATCTCAACACCTGCCATCTTTGCACTACAGGCCAAAGATATTCATCAAGTAATCATTTATCTTTGCACTACATGTCAAAGATATTCTTTTGTATCACCATTTAAGACTGAAGATGATGAAAAATATTTTAAAGAACGAATTTAGTGAAATAAAGGACAAGATTAGGGATTCGTAAATCAGTTTATCCAAGTTCAAAAATACTCCATGACAATCAATTGTGGAGCAAAATTCAAGAATGAAGTTCAAAACTTGAATCCAATCAAAGATAAGAATTATAACAGCCAACTTGGACCAAGTAAAGAAAATTTAATTTTTTTGTGAATAGTAACGTATTCGTGAATAGTGTCGTATACGTGAATAGTGCCGTATACATGAATAATAATCCCGACATGAAAAAGGTAGAAATTTTATAAGAAAAATCATACTTCGTGAATAGTACTCGTGAATAGTACTGTATTTGTGAATAGTACCGTATACGTGAATAGTGCCGTATAAGTGAATAGTAACCCCTACAGAAAAGGTAAAAATTTTATAATAAAATTGATACCAATATTTCGATGAAATAATATTGAAAGAAATAACATCATTTACGAAAAATATAATATCCCTTACTTCAAAAGAACAGTACTTTTAGCTGGAATATCGGATATAATACTAAAAGAAACTTGCACTGAATAGCAAGTCTCAAAGTATCTAAATACTCACAAAAATACGCTCGATATTATAGAGAGATAAAACTTCTGATTCTGGTGTGATTTTTAAATTCTAATTCAGCATCCTATTTATAGGAAAATGCTTAGAACGCCAAAGCAGAAAATTTAATATTATATTTTTAAAAAACTTCCTCACACCTCCTTGAACTTTAATTTAAGCATTTTTTCACGTATGGGACCCACCATTCTAGAACAAAACTCCAGTATTTTATAACAATCAAAAGTGGGGCCCACCATATATTTAATAAAAAATATTTATTCCGAAACTTCAATAATTCATAATAAATAGCCTTAATCAGAAAAATACGAGTCTTCTGTCCATTCTATAGGAAATTTAATTCTCTACAATTTTGCAGAAGAAAGTTTTTCTAAATTCCGAACGAAAAATGACCAAAATCTACATACGGATGATTTTTCCAATTTCCTTCTCTTTCCTTTCTCTTTCTTCCTTTCCCATATTCTTCCACTAACTCTCTCTCTCTCCCCTTTTCTTTTCTTCCCCCCACCACTTCTTCCACACACACACACACACTTATACATATATATATATATATATATATATATTAAAATATTTACAATTATTAAATAATTCTAATTCTATCTTCTCTCTTCCACCTAATTTATTCATAAACCATGAATTTATTGTAAAAATGTTACCATTATTATATTATTATATTATCACATTATACACTTATAATATAATATTATAATAATATATTTGAATAAATTATTTTATCATAAAAGATAAAATATCAATTTTTAACAATTATCTCTTTAAAAATTCCCCTATTAAATAAACGTTTCCTTATCATTTTTTATCAATATTTAATTATTCACAAGTAATATTATAGAACCACAATATTGACAACCAAGTCGTTCCCAGGAAAGAGGGGGCCTTCCGATAAGGATTTTTCCTTACTAGCGCGCAATTAAATAACCCCTCCTAGACAGAACTTCCTTAGACATTGTCAATAATGCTATCTAATAATATTATTCAAATAATATGAATTATTGATTTGATAATGGGAAATACTGTGCAGTAGCAATTATTGAATTAACAATAATATAAAAATACTGTGCAATACCGTGTGCTACCGTGCAACGACGCATATTACTTCATTTTTAACCATCGGGTATTTCAACAGTGTTTACGATAACAACTATGTCGTTATTTATAAAAAACTAATTCTTGTCGTTTTCTTCATTCGACAATTTTTCCGTTATGGGGCCCACAAATGGCTGCGCCGTCGTACGAATATTCTCCGACAGCAAGAATATTCCACGACCAAACGAATATTCCCCGACAACAATGAATATTTTATAATCACTTGCTTATTTTAAAATATTTACGCATATTACCCATAACATTCCACATTATCAAATTAACCCCTGAGTATTTCAAAATAATATATAGAGGAAATTTAATTTTTTATTAATAAAAGTTGGGGTCTTACAACCTCCCCTCCTTATGAAATTTTGTCCTCGAAATTGACGTACGTACCTGGTATGTCGAAAAGGTGAGAATACCTCACTTTTATTTCTGATTCCAACTCCCAGGTCATTTTCTCAATAGCATGGTTCCTCCACAAAACCTTGACAGGTACCTCCTCATACGTTAAATCTTCGGCTATCTCGTCTGGTTCTAACTCAATAATGTGGTTCAGGTCTTTCACATATTTACGTAGCACGGATATGTGAAACACGTTATGAACACGAGACATGCTTGGAGGTAAAGCGAGTCTATAGGCCACATTTTCTACTCGGTTAAGAATCTCAAATGGACCAATGAATCGTGGATTGAGCTTTTTTCTCTTCCCAAACCTCGTAACTCCTTTCCACGGAGCAACACGTAACAATACATGGTCCCCAACATTAAATTTCACGTCCTTTCGATGAAGATCTGCATAAGTCTTTTGTCGATCCTGTGCCGTTTGTATACGTTGTTGGATCATTTGGATCTTTTACGTAGTCATACGTACTAACTCTGGTCCCAACAATGTTGCCTCACCCACCTCATCCCAATATACTGGAAAATGACACTTTCTCCTATACAACGCCTCGAATGGAGCTACGCCTATACTTGCCTGATAACTATTGTTGTAGGAGAATTCCACCAGTGGTAGGTACTTATCCCAACTCCCTTTGAAGTCTAGAACACAAAGTCTCAATAGATCTTCAAGAGTTTGAATAGTCCTTTCCGATTGCCCGTCCATTTGAGGATGATATGCCGAATTGAATCGTAAATTCGTGCCCATAGCTTCCTACAAACTGACCCAAAATCGTGAAGTAAACCTTGGGTCACGCTCCGAAACTATGGATACTGGCATGCCATGCAATCTCACAATCTCATTCACGTACATACGAGCAAGACGTTTAAGGGAATAAGTCTCTCGTATAGGCAAGAAATGAGCAGACTTGGTTAATCTATCAACAATAACCCAAATCGCATCTATACCTTGAGAAACCTTGGGAAGACCCGTAACGAAATCCATGGTAATGTGCTCCCATTTCCATTTTGGAATCTCAAGTATTTGCAATGGGCCCTTTGGCACTTGGTGCTCCTCCTTTACACGTTGACAAGTTAAACACCTCGAGATAACCTCCGCGATCTCTCTCTTCATATTGTTCCACCAAAATGTATGTCGAAGATCACGATATATTTTGGTACTCCCAAGATGGATTGCAAACGGTGTGTTGTGTGCCTCCATCATGATTCTATGCTTAAATCAGAATTGTTAGGAACACAAAGTCTAAAGTTGACTTGAAGTATTCCTTCTTCATCGATTCTTGCTTCTGGAACCGCACCTTCTTGCACCTTCTTCTTCATCTTCAATAGCTCCACGCGTATATCATCACGTGGGTCCTCGGAGTCTTTAACTCTATCTTCATCCTTTGTAAGTCACACAAAATGGGCCTTTGTGTTGACAGTATCGCACTCGTTCCCGCATACGATTTTCTACTCAACGCGTCAGCTACAACGTTTGCTTTTCTAGGATGGTATTGAATGGTATTTTTGTAATATTTCAACAGCTCGAGCCAACGTTGTTGTCGTATGTTGAGTTCTTTTTGGAAAAATATTTGAGGCTTTTGGAGTATTAGGATGTCATTAATAATGACAACCACGAAATGATCCAACCAAAGAGATAAGATCAATAGGTAGGGTGAGGGTACCAATCTGAATCAAGCAAGATTTGTAAACTGTAGATCTAACGAAGGATTCTCCCAACAGAGTTTCAACATATAAGTCAAAGTCTAATTGCTCAGAAGTCAAGTTCAAACGTTGAGCACAAGCAGGTGAAATAAAAGAATGGGTAGCACCAGTATGTAATAAGGTGTAGAGACTTCGCAAGAGTTTATGATTAGCTTACCCGTGTTAACTTCGTTCGGGTTTCTCGTATTTTGGGGAGTCACGACAAACGCTCTCCCTTGATCCACTGACTTTGACTTGTCTAGAACAGTCTTTGGTGTCACCGTCCCAGCTAGTCTTGACTTTGTTATAAAGCACATTCCACCCTCAACTGCTTCATCGCACTCCTGATCCATGATTTGAATTATTACTCTTCGATCCATATCGAATTGGGGTTGACCGCTATACACAGGGTAATTCCAAACTCGATGTTGGATTCTCCCAATTGCTGTCCAAAAAGTGAAATCCATATCGTCTATTTTGGCCTTCTTTGATCTGACGTCTCTTTCTAAAATATCAACACGACGTGCGACTTTTACCCATGCATCTTCAATTCTCACTCATTCAGTTGCTTCTTCTTTCAGCTGATTGTTGACATTTGCATTCTCAGATTCCAGCTCTAATATCATATGTTCTGCCAGAGAGAGCTTCTGTTCAAGCCTCGCATATCGAGTAGCAAAATCTTGAATTACTATATCCCTTTCTTGAATTGATGTATCTCTTTGTTCTATGGCCGCATGCCGTTCTTCACCCTGTTCTTCTAACTCATGAATACGATTTTGCAGTTCTACATTTCGATCATAAAATTCCCCTAATAAATCCTCCTCCTCAGGTTCATCTTCTTCCTCACTCTCAGCTACTACCTCTGCGACTAGCTCGGGTGCAACTATTAATTCTTCTCTCACCACGTGGATATCTCTAATTTCTTCTTCGCCCAACATCCTACAATCAAGTTCAATAACTTAATTAGCACTCCCCAGTAAACACCCTTGTTATAACAAGATATTATACTCCAATATTTATTTTTTAAATAAATCTCCTCAATTCACCACTTAAAACTCTATATGAGTTCATCTCTTGATTTTCAGATGTCATTCTCAAGTACTGTCACAAAAGAAGGGTTAATTAAACAAATTAACATATCACATATTAACCCTATGTTTCGACCGACCAATTAAATACCACATAAGCTTAGGTAGGATATACTAGGGAAGGATTTACTCGTCTCTCCCCTCCTAGTTCTATTCTCCGAACTCCGCCAGAGATCATATCCCTAAGCTCTGATACCAACTGTGACGCTCCCAGAATAGGTCCAATCCAACCAACCCATTCTGGATCGCCACGCCAAATACATGGTACTGAATCCAAATACAATCTTTTATATCACACGGTCGTGCAAAATACGACCACACAACCATGAGTGTCAATACAAATATATAAAAAATATAAACATTCAAACTAAGTTCTCATTATAATTATTATCACACTATTTTATAAAAATAGTGAGGACTACTACTGCTCTAACTCGGACCATCACTCTGTCCCCCGACTAGTCCCTGCAACATTCTCATTTCCTGAATAGGACAATAAATGAAAATGGTGAGCTCAATTAGCCTAGTAAAGAATATTATGACTAAGATAATAAAGAATAATTTATCTTTAGTCTTCAACAAATCAGATAAAATATTATGGACAACAAGTTTTAGATCAGCAACTGCAGCGAAAATAACAATGCATCAGAAGAGTTAAGTAGAAAATAATGTCTACTATCTTCTATGATTTGAAAGTCCATAATTAATATTTTATCCCTGTAACATCAATCAATATATATCTTGAATCAAATATTCATCTTTGCACTACAGGCCAAAGATATTCATTTGTATCACCTGTTGGTCATGTTCATCTCAACACCTGTCATTTTTGCACTATATGCCAAAGATATTCATCAAGTAATCATTCATCTTTGCACTACAGGCCAAAGATATTCTTTTGTATCACCATTTAAGACTGAAGATGATGAAAAATATTTTAAAGAACGAATCTAGTGAAATAAAGGACAAGATTAGGGATTCGTAAATCAGTTTATCCAAGTTCAAAAATACTCTATGACAATCAATTATGGAGCAAAATTCAAGAATGAAGTTCAAAACTTGGATCCAATCAAAGATAAGAATCATAATAGCCAACTTGGACCAAGAAAAGAAAATTTAATTTTTCTATGAATAGTGCTGTATACGTAAATAGTAACCCCGATATGAAAAAGGTAGAAATTTCATAAAAAAATTATACTTCATGAATAGTACTCGTGAATAGTACTGTATTTGTGAATAGTATCGTATACGTGAATAGTGCCATATACGTGAATAGTAACCCCTACGGAAAAGGTAAAAATTTTATAATAAAATTCATACCAATATTTCGATGAAATGATATTGAAAGCAATAACATCATTTATGAAAAAAATAATATCCCTTACCTCAAAAAAATAGTACTTCTGGCTGGAATATCGGATATAATACTAAAACAAACTTGCACTGAATAACAACACTCAAATTATCTAAATACTCACAAAATACGCTCGATATTATAGAGAGAGAAAACTTTTGATTCTGGTGTAATTTTTAAATTCTAATTCAGTATCCTATTTATAGAAAAATGCTTAGAACGCCAAAGCAGAAAATTTAATATTATATTTTTTAAAAACTTCCGCACACCTCCTTGAACTTCAATTCCAGCATTTTTTCATGTGTGGGACCCACCATTCTAGAACAAAACTCCAGCATTTTACAACAATCAAAAGTGAGGCCCACCATATATTTTAATAAAAAAATATTTATTCCGAAACTTTAATAATTCATAATAAATAGCCCTTTTATCAGGAAAATACAAATCTTATATCCATTTTATAGGAAATTTAATTCTCTACAACTTTGTAGAACAAAGTTTTTCTAAATTCCGAACGAAAAAATGACCGAAATCTACATACGGATGATTTTTTCAATTTCCTTCTCTTCCCTTTCTTCCTTTCCCATATTTTTCCACTAACTCTCTCTCTCTCTCTCCCCCTTTTTTTCTCTCTCCCCCACCACTTCTTCCACATACACACACTTATACGTACACACACACACACACACACACACACACACACACACACAGAGATATATATATATATATATATATATATATATATATATATATATATATTTATATATATATACACACACACACACATATATATATATTAAAATATTTACAATTATTAAAGAATTCCAATTCTATCTTCTCTCTTCCACCTCATTTATTCATAAACCATGAATTTATTGTAAAAATATCACCATTATTATATTATTATATTATCACATTATACACTTATAATATAATATTATAATAATATATTTGAATAAATTATTTTATCAAAAAAAATATCAATTTTTAACAATTATCTCTTTAAAAATTCCCCCATTAAATAAATATTTTCTTATCATTTTTATCAATATTTAATTATTCACAAATAATATTATAGAACCACAATATTGACAACCAGGTCGTTCCTAGGAAAGAGGGGGCTTTTCGATAAGAATTTCTCCTTACTGGCGCGCAATTAAATAACCTCTCCTAGACAGAACTTCCTTAGACATTGCCAATAATGCTATCTAATAATATTATTTAAATAATATGAATTATTGATCTAATAATGGGAAATACTGTGCAGTAGCAATTATTGAATTAACAATAATATAAAAATACTGTGTGCTACTGTGCAACGTCGTGTATTACTTCATTTTTAACTACCGGGTATTTCAACAGTGTTATAACAACTACGCCGTTATTTATAGAAAACTCATTCTTGTCGTTTTCTTCATCCGACAGTTTTTCGTTATGGGGCCCACAAATGGTTGCGCCGTCGTACGAATATTCCCCTACAGCAAGAATATTCCATGACCAAACGAATATTCCTCGACAACAATGAATATTTTATAACCACTTGCTTATTTTAAAATATTTGCGCATATTACCCACAACATTCTACATTATCAAATTAACCCCTGACTATTTTAAAATAATATATAGAGGAAATTTAATTTTTTATTCATAAAAGTTGGGGTCTTACAGTGCACATCCGAACTAAAATGATTTAAGTTAAGTCCAGCCTAGCACTTCCATAAATTCAAAAAAGAAAAATGTTCGTCCTTGTGGATAGCACAACAAGACTAGATCGTTTAATTTTCTTGATAAGCATCAATGTGATTAATTAATATCTTAAATACTCAATACTCGCCTTGTGGATAGCACAACAAGCTCATATTAAATATTTAATACTCTATTAATTTATCATGCTAGAAGGCGACGTTCGATATTTCAAATATCTTTGAACGCTTCGGACTTAATCTTGATTCTTTGAGGGGTTTGTTATTATTTGTCTCATCTTGTTTAACGCGCATGCACATATATATATAAAATACGCGTTATTTTATTAAACATGCGAAGCATGTTTGTATAAAATATATTATATATAATATTTAGCATGCAATATAGAATACTATATACTACCCGGATTGATTATGGACTTTTATTCTAGTTTGGTTCACTAGAGCCACCAAGTGAACCAAAAGGTCAAACCTAGGAGTGCAAGAATAAAATTTAAATATAACTATTACATTTAAACCCGGGCTCCATACAAATGGGTCTTCAAGCGCTCCTTGCTCCTTGATCTCTGGTTCTTAAAAAATTCTAACTAATCCTATTACAAAAACTATTTCATTTAAATAGAAACCTTGATCAACAATCAAGGGAAAGTACATAGGAGAGAGATAGAATTTACAACAACAAGAAAACCAGAAAAGACGAGGTATGCAGATCTCATTTTATAAAACCCATACATTCAAGCATTCATCCAAAATAAAATCCAATCACACTGGTCATAGTCCATAATCAATCCCTTTTATTAACATACATATCATCATACGTATCAATAAAACTTATTCATCTCATGAAAGTAAATTCATTCATATATGTATTAATATCAGTTAATGGGCAAAAGTTTGCTAAACTTTGTTTTTGGAAAAAAAATAAACTTCTTCATTTCATTCAAAAACAAATCCAAATTAAACTCTTTAATTTTAGCAATTCTGAAATCATATTTCATATAAAATAAACATCTTTATCTTAAACTTTTTTAATTAAATAAACCATTTATTTAATTAAAGAAAACATGAAAAATTTTATGTATTTGTCCAGGGGCGCAGCTGCGCTCGGAAAGCATAGGGAACCGGCGCAATTGCGCAGCACAAAAACTAGGATTCGACACCGGCGCAGCTGCGCAGCAAGAGGAGCTAGCACCGGCGCAGTTGCGCAGCATCATAGAAATAGAAATTTTCTGTTGCCCAAGAACTCGATCAAATCACATATTATACATGTATGGAATCACATAGACTGATAATTAGCAAAAGATTGGCTCTAATATCACTGTTGGGTTTGCTAGAAACATAAGCATGCAATCAAATTACATTAATGCAGCGAAATGGATGAAAAATTAGATTTTAAAATTTTCTTACAAACCCTTAACCATGATCTTTCTTGTGCATCAATTATTAGTTAATACATTGAAGGAGAAGACAGAATTATACATTTGAAGATCCAAGCTTCCTCAGGTACAAGTTCTACTCCTTTGATTCATTTGATTCCTTTGTAGTGGCTCCTTCCCTTGATCAATGTCAGCCACCCAAATGTTTGGCCTCTAACGGTGATCCACCAAGGAAGATGAAAAATTCAGGAAGATGGGTTATTGGCTTAACCCTTGTTTCTATCTCTATAGAATATGTGTACTCCCAACCCTTAAAAAATTCACGTACCTTATTTCTGATATAAGACTCTCTTATATAGATATTAGGTTAACCCTTCTAATTTAATTAGATTAGGGTTTTATTTAATTAATTAATTAAACACTTTTAATTAATTTATATCCTAATCTTATTAGGATTGAGAGAGAGTACTGATATTATATTAATTCCTAAACTCCTTTAGAATTAAAATAATAATAATAATAATAATATTAATATTAATAAGACTCCTCTTATTAATTTATATTTAATATTTCTAAAATATTAAATAATAAACATTAAGCTATTTAATTTATTCTATCACCATAGATTAAATTAATTACACTTAATGCATTATTACTATCATGCCATTTTCTTCTTAAATAATTCCTCTTCCTTTTATGGTGTGACCCTTTAGGTTCTCCATATTAAACCGGTTGTGAATAAATTAATTAGAACAATTCTAATCTTATTTAAATAAATAAATTAAACTAATAATCTATTTAAATAAATAACATTTATTCTACAATAGGGAAAATCCTCCCTAGCGATCAACGACTTTTCAGATAATATAGATTTCAACATTAATCATAAAAGAACCTGTGAGTTAATAGTTACCGTACAATTCAATCCTTCCACCATACAATGTCCCAATTAAATATAAGACATGGATTTATTGTCAAGTCTTATTTTATTTAATCATATGTATTTCGATTAGAAAATGCACAACTCCAAATAATGCAAATTAGAAACCTCTTTCTAATTTCATTTCACGTTGGCCAAGGATTCCTGGGTTGTCATTTAACGAATCACATAGGACATATCTCCTCTTTTACTAGAGGTGGTAGATTCTTTATTGATCATACATTATCTCCATATGTAACTCATTATACCCAAGCATACCCTATATATACCTTAAAAGACCTTAAGGAATAAGTCAAAGTATAATTTGTTACATACAAGATACTATGATGATCTCAAGTCCAAGGATCACTTATACTACTATCACATTAAGAATTCCTATTGACAGGCGAGTAAAACTCCATTAGGTATTCCATAGCGAGTCACGTTCAGTGAACTTATTCTCCAATAATTACCTACATATTTGCTTTAGTGTCTCCACACAAATAACCATGAGATCAGTCGTCCTTATCTAATGAGCAAGCAACATATGTACCAATCTATCCGGATTTACTAATCCCCATTTTAGTAATCCCATGATTGAGAACTATTTTAGTTTTTTAAGCTTTTTAAGAATTTAGATCTCATTAGCATGATCTCATCATGATTCTAAAATTATTGCTTAAAACTATGGGTTGTTTACATATTATAAAAACAGCACCATGTAGATAAATAAATGTCTTAAATGAATATTTTATTAATAAATAAATAAGATTATTTACAAAGTATGTGCTTTATCATCATACATGATTGGCTTGTATGCACACTACTATCACATCCTCCTTTTGGGATTTGATGACGATATCATCAACATAGACTTCTATTTCTTTGTGCATCATATCATGAAAGAGGGCCATCATGGCTCGCTGATACGTTGCTCCGGCATTGATGAGGTCGAAGGATAGTCGTCGGTAGCAGAAAGTTCCCCAGGGAATGATAAAGGCTGTTTTCTCCTGGTCTTCTTCAGCAACCATGATTTGATAGTAACCAACAAAGAAATCCACGAATGAATATATGCCATACTGCGCAGTATTGCCGATTAAAATGTGGATGAAAGGTACTGGGAAGTCGTCCTTGAGGCAGACTTTGTTCAAATCCCGGTAATCCATGCATACTCGTACCTTCCCTCCCGGTTTAGGTACGGGGACTATGTTTGGTAGCTATTCTGGGTAGGTTGATACCATGATGATCCCGGCTTTGAATTTCTTAACGACTTCTTCTTTGGCTTTCAGACTCCACTCAGGTTTCAATCGCCTGAGTTTTTGTTTGACTGGTTTGAACCCTTCTTTGATAGGCATTCGATGGAAGACGATGTCTGTAGATAGACCGATAATGTCTTCATGTGACCATGCAAACACATCCTGGTACTGTTTAGGAGTTCGATCAGGTCGACTTTTTGATTTGGTGTGAGGTCTGAACCTATTTAGATTTCTTTGATGTTTTCGGAGGTTCCTATGTTGATGGTGGAGGTTTGGTCGAGGTTTGGTTTATGTTTGTCTTTGACCCATTCCTTGATCTCCTCTGGCACCTCATAGTCATCTTCCTCCTCTTGATCAATATCCATCAAGTAGAAGCTCAATTCTACGTCCAGGTTGGAGTCATCTTGATAGGTTGGCATCTCATCAGTAGAGACACACACCTCCAATGCTTGGGTCCTGAAAACAAAAATGCTTTCATTAATATATGCAACTGCTTAAATACACAAGGCATTTGAAAAACATAACAAAAGTTACTACTCTATTGTGCAATCAAAAGTAAGCAGTAAATGAAAGCATGATTAAGGGCAGATGTACTCTCTGCCCCCTTTACCTTTTTTGACTTAGGCAAGGGACACTGCTCCAGTTGTTCAGTGTTAGATTCTCATTAATTGGGAGAATCAAGGAATTGTGCTCGTTCGCCTCGTCCTGGATGATGACTGAGACATCCTTGAGAATAGGGACAAGGCTTTTCTGTAGATCATTCCTCTTCTTGACGTGAGGAATTTGGACATAGTCGTCGTCACTGTCGGGGAGTTCATTATTCATACCCTCGTAGTTGAGAATGACTCTCATGTTAGCGAATGGGTCTCGTCCTTCATACAAGATCTTTTCTTTTCCCTTGTTGCTGTTTTCCTCAGGCTTGAGGGCTTTTCTTTTATGGACAGGTATGATTTAATCTCCTCTAATTAGGTCACCTTTCTCAATGATGAGTGAATTTTATATCTACTCATCAGTATTCGTTATAGCTTGATTATCGTTGTTTTTAAGTAATTTTCCTATCATTTTTTCTTGGTTTATACTCTTGTGTATAGGTAACGGAATGGATGCGAAAGTGGCGTAAAAGGAGAAGTGGAGCTAAATTTGGGACGAATTGGGTTTGACCCAATTCGGCAATTAATGGGAGAAAGGAATCAACGTATATGTGCCAGAGAAGTTAGTGAATTAGCTGCAAGCAAAATGGAAAATAGAATATATTGGATCAGCTTGCAAAGGATGGTGGCCCGACGTGCAGTTCACCAAATCAGCAACATAAGCTACTGGACAGTGTAGTTCCCCTCTGGGGCGGGGCTTGGTCGAAGAGAACACCCGCTGGGGCGGGGAGGCGCCAACAATTGATAACTCTTCTTTTGCTTCTTGGACGGTTGCTATGATATAAAGGGCTGGAAATGATAAATGGGCCGGATGTTTTTCGTTTCTTAGTAGGATTGCGGTGCAATAAGTAATGACCAGATACAAAAAGAGATGGAGCAGCTAGCTGCTACTTTCCTTTTCCCACACGGATGGGCTAGTAATTGGAGACTGTGGGGGCCACGAGTTTTGCATAATATATTTAAAAGACGGAAGCAGCTGGCATGCTATTATTTTGCTGACTCGGATTGTAGGCTTGTTGTATAATGAGATGAAATGGGACTCAACTTGGACACACAACAAGTGGTGCACGTGGAGAAGAATTGAAGGCTGCATATATATTAAAAGGACTTATCTTGGACACAAAAGGTGTGACGCCCCAAAAATAGGTTCAATACTCAACCCATTCTGAGTCGCCAAATACATGGTACAGAATCTAAATACAATCTTTTATAACATACGGTCGTGTAAAATACGACCACACAAACTATGAGCTTCAATACAAATCGTATATAATACGAAATATAAACACTCAAATTCGTTCGTTATTCATTACAATTATTGTCCCACTATTTTATAGAATAGTGAGGACTTCTACAGATCTAACTCTGATCATCACACTGTTCCCCGACTATTTCCCGCGATATTCTCATTTCCTGAAGAGAACAATGGAAGAAAAGGGTGAGCTCAACTAGCCCAGTGAAGAATATTATGACTAAGATAATGAAAATAAATTATCGTTAGTCTTCAACAAATCAGATAAAATATTATGGATAACAAGTTTTAGATCAACAACTGCAGCGGAAATAACAATTCATTAGAAGAGTTAAGTAGGGAATGAAGTCTACTATCTTCTATGATTTAAAAGTCCATCATCAATATTTTATTCCTATAACATCAATCAATATACATCTCGAACCAAATATTCATCTTTGCACTACGGGCCAAAGATATTCATTTGTATCACCAGTTGGTCATGTTCATCTCAACATCTGTCCATCTTTGCACTACGGGCCAAAGATATTCATCAGGTAATCATTCATCTTTGCACTACAATCCAAAGATATTCATCAAGTAATCATTCATCTTTGTACTACAAGCCAAAGATATTCAGTTATATCATCATTTAGGACTGAGGATGATGAAAAACAATAAAAATAACGAATCTAGTGAGATAAATGACAAAAATTAGGGATTCGTAATTTAGTTTATCCAAGTTCAATAATACTCCGTAATAATCAATTGTGGAGCAAAATTCAAGAATGAAGATCAAAACTTGGATCCAATCAAAGATAAAAAAAAATGTTTTTTTACCGTGAATAGTAACTCGTCATGAAAAGTTATAAATTTTCATAAAAAGTTTATTTCTATCGCTTTTTATATCCGACAATTATTCCGTTGTGGGGCCCACAAATGGCTGCGTTGTCGTACGAATATTCTCCAACAACAAGAATATTCCACGACCAAACGAATATTCTCCGACAACAATGAATATTTTATTACCACTTGCGAACTTGTAAAAATTGGCACATATCTCCCATAACTTATCACATTTATCAAATTAACACTTTACTATTTTAAAATAATATATAAAGAAAATTAAATCTTTATTCATAAAATTTGGGGTCTTACAAAAGGGCAGTAATATATGTATATATATATATCATTAGCTTAGTTGAAAGAAAAAAAGAACAGCTTACGAGTTTTAGTGTATATATAATATATTATATACATTAGGATCAATATATAGATTAGCTTAGTATTAATATAGTATTAGATTATTATTATATGCTATTCAATTAGTATTAGTTTTATTTTTTTTAAAAATAAAAAACCCTAGTTGAAAGGGGATTTTGGAGATTGAAGCACTTGGAGCCATTGGAGATCCATATCAAGAGCGAGGAGGAGCGAGAATTTGCCGGCAACAGATTCAATTCTTTTCCTTAATCTTATTCTTATCTTTTAATGTGTATTCAATTGTGGATTCTTAGTTTTAATTCAATGACAATGAACTAATTCTTTGTTTAAGATTACAATGGATCTTATTGTGTAGTTTATTTTAATATGCTTCTCTATCAATTGTGATCTATCGTTGAGATTGTCCATTGTGATTTGGACTTAACTGATTAATTGCCTAATTATCAATTACCTTGATAATCTATATGAATCAAGGGAGGAGTATAGATTTAGATCTAATCAAAATAGCATGTGTTTGTGATTTCTGCATAGATGGAAGTCATGATTCGTGTTTAGGGTAGAAGTATGCCTTTACGCCATATGTAATCTTATAGAGAACTTGTGATTAAATTATTTTTAATTCTAATTCACATAGAAATATAGTGGATTAGTTAATTAGGGTGTCTTGCTTAATTCTATTATCTATGGATTTGAGTCAGTATGGTATGATGCATCGTGAGGTGGTTATATTTGCTTTCGTGTTCTTGATTAACAATTCAGAATAGAAAGAATAATTGATGAGAAGTATGTTAACTTAGATGAAGCAATAAGTGAAGTTGTGATCTTAAATCTTTGTAATTTTAATTTAACTAGTGGTGAAAAATAGTAGTTTAATTATATATATTGATAATTCATTCGTTTGAATAAGATTAAGTTGGTTATGGGTTAGTACTTGGTGATTCTTATTAAATAATTTCTCGTGGGAACGATACTCTACTTTCTCTTTATTACTTGTTGACCACGTATACTTGCGTGTTGTGCGTAACTAGATTTTACCCAACACTCAATTAGGTCTTGAATTCGATTACGAAGTGCCCAACATTCTTTTGTATCATGGCCGGGAGAGTTGGAATGGTACTGACATATTTGGCCAGGTTTGAATTTTTTGGATTGAGGGTTTAATGGGGGTAATAGATCTGCGTCCATCCCCTCGCTGATCATCATTTGGAGGATTTCTTCCATTGACTGATTCAAATTGGTGAAATTCCTTTAAAACAGGAATTTTCTACCTTCTTGGGTATGCTCATTTTTCACCATTGGTTGTTCGTGCAACTGGAAATGATCCCTATTGGGAATGGAATTGACTTTCATCGGAGTAGAATGACTGTCAATGAATTGATGAATTTTCTTCAGCATCTTCCTGGTGAGCTGATGCCGGTAGACGACCAGTTCAGCCAACTGCTCGATTTGTTCCTTGAAAGACTTGATATTTTGCTCCATCAGGAATTTCTTCTCAAAAGTTTCCCAACTCTCTGGGCTGCTGAGATTGGATTGACTTGGTTCCCCAACGTAGCGGAGGTACTTAGATCTTTCTCCATTTGAGGCACTGATTATGTTGACATTTTCCTCTTTATGCTGTGGGAGAGGATTGTCTTGGACATGGGGTTGGTCAGGCTTTGTTACCATAATTTCCCCGCTGTTAATCAAGTCTTGTATTTTGTGCTTAAGAGACCAACAGTCCATAATGATAAGCACATTTCTTGTTAGTATCGAAGTTCTTTCCGTTAGTGTTGGTTGGTGGAAGAAGTTGAACAATCTTCTTTTGAGCTGTCAGAAGTTTGAACACATTCTCGAGGGAATCCCCTAGTGGGGTGAAATTTCTTCCATGCCTGACTTCCATGTTTTTTTGGAATTGAGGGTTTGCAGGCTGTGCTGAAGCTTGGAGAGGGGTATAGCTCCTCCTTTGAATGGGCATGTGGTTTGACTCGCCCCTTGAATTGTGTCCTTATAAAACCAAGGAGACTTCTTTGTCTTTCTTTTTATGGACCCTCCGGGGATTACTCCCGTAATTTCTGGATTGGATATGTTCGGCGGCAACTTCGAGGGCGGTTAGATCTTTTATCTTCCCGGATTTGAGCCCCATTTCTGCCATCTCACCATGCTTGATAATTTCAGAGAATGGTTTTCCTATTCTCTCTAGGACCCTCTCATAATAAGGCGCTTCTTGGATATCGATGAAGGTCTTGACTATTTCAGATTCAGTCATGGCAAGGGTAACTTATGCTGTGACCTGTCTCCATCGCTGGGCATATTTTCTGAATGATTCAGTGTTCTTTTTCTTGATTTTGGTTATTTGATATCTGTCTAGAGCTAGCTGTGATTGGAAACTGTACTGGCTGAGGAAGGCATGGGCCAGCTCTTCCAACTATAAATTTTGGAGTTGTCCAAGCGGGCATACCAAGCTCTGGCTTCTCCGGTTAGACTCTTCTGGAATAGTTGCATTCGAAGCTTCCCATCCTCAGTATAGGATCCGAGTTCTCAGATGAAGACTTTCAGGTGTGTGTAAGGATCCCCCATTCCATCATATTTCTCGAAATCAGGGACTTAAAATTTCTCGGGATATCGCGCCCCGGGGAATATTCATAGATAAGAGTAAGTGACACTGTCAAACGTCCTGGTTCCTTTGATTGACCGGCGAGTTTCTTCTATTTGTTGCACTTTCTTGGGAATGTCACCAGCTTCCTGTTCTTTGACGAGGGGGATGATTTCTGGAGTTTTGTTAGTTGTGTCCTGGTTCTATGGTCCAGGAATCTGAGTTTTGACTTTTTCAGTCTCTTGATGGCCACTGCTACCACCAGATGTTCCTGGTTCTGTGTGAGCTTGAGATTTTTTTCTCTTTAATGGCCTTGCTTTGTTCTCGTAAGAAGCCAGCTAACTCGGCTATTTGATTTTTTAGTCCTTCGAACTCCTCCCTAGAGACAGGGGTGGATTCTGGTTGAGCACGGGAAGTCATGTCTGCTGATGGACTAAGTGTTTTTTTGAATTTAGATCTGGTGATAGGACCAATTTTTACACCTACAACAAAATGTAGGCGTGTTAATTTCCTGAGGTAGGTAAGGGTTGGATGCATGATGTGTTTTTTAGTGTTTATCCTGCAAAACCGAGGTTAGTTGTTTAAATGGCAGGATGACAAGATATTTATCTGACAGGAAAGTAAATCTTTCATTATGTCATTTACATTGTGCTCCTCAGGAATTGGAGACTTAACATGGAATTAAAAGAGGAAGGTATGAAGAAGCTTCCCTTCGGATTTGGTTGATCAGAGGCTGACCTATCTTATGTTACTCTCGCGGCTTTTGTTTTGGCATGAAGGCTCCCAGATCATCGCAATCTACTAGAAGGGAAGTTAATTCGATCGTTCAACTGCAGCGAATCTGAGTGATGTATTTTCATGAGGACACCCCCAGAGACTTAATCGTCCTTAGAGTCATTACTTAACACCGACTGGGTTATCCTCCTTGTGAGAGGGACACACAACATATATTCTCATACATCGTGCCTCACCATTTATGCATGTAGTGACATGGGTGCGAAGCACTAAATATAGGTGTGAAGCACTAAAAAGTAGAAAATCATTCATTCACATTCATTCAATGTAAAGACGCAGCATTCACTCATCCATTGACTGTGGAGACGTAGGATTTCACGCATTCAATAGTTTTAAAAGGGAAATGTTTAAAAAGATTAGAAAGCGGCCTAAGCCCTCTACTGTCCCCAGTAGAGTCGCCACCTATCGACGTTGGAAAATTAAAAACCCCGCGGGTCAGTTCGTAACCCAGGTTTCCTCAAATCGATCTTCCTAAGTTCTCTCTACCCTTATTCTTTTTATTTAGGAAAAAGGTTTTGAAGGGTTTTTTAGAAAAGAGGCCAACATGTATTTATGTCAACGATTTGAATGTTTAGAGTCGCCAGTTGGTAGATTTTAAAATGGTTGTACCAACTCAACCGAGTTTGATTTGAAAAGAGGCCCAATTGCTGGACACTGTCGAAACTTGATCTTTGAAATCAGAGTTTTGAGTTCGGGGGCTTGGTTAAGTGTGGGGAAGGTGTTAGGCACCACACGACTCCCGTCTAAATACGGTACCGCATCTTTTCAATATTTCCCTTAAAACTTTGAATGCGTGAGTGAATGCTGTTTAAAAATTAGGCCTATTGATTTGATTGATTAAAAGCTTTGACAGACTTCGTTGAGCCTATATATTGTTTCAAAAACTTAAAAATGAAGGGGGGGGGGGGGTGCACGTTTATTTATAGGCCAGGGAGCCCTAGCTCTACCTGCGGCTGCAGCAGGTACAGGTGCCACTCCCTTAGGTGGGGCCCACGTGTCGGGTTCTATTATCTCGAAGTACGTGCACTCCGGACAACGTGCAGTCGAAGTCAGAACTTTTAAACTTTTGATCGGAGCGTCCGTTTGAGGCATGCGATACCTTTTCAAATAGCCCTCGCCGAGAGTATCGCCATGACATGGGATAAAACATTTTTCGGGTCCAAGAAGATGGGTTCATAACTAGGTCTTCGATTACTCGCAGTTTGTCCGTTGAGCTGTATTGCGTTGTTGGCACTCGGGATCGTTGTTGTGGTTTGTTTTGCCTTCGATGGCATCAATTCGGCTTGAGTTTGACCGAATTGGTTGAGAGTTGGTAACATGACCGTTTTGCCCCTCCCGGGGTGTCCTGTGGTGTCGGATCGACCTTTGATTGATCTGGCTTCCCAAGGTTGTCTCTGGGGCTGAACTGCACTTCTCGGATTGACGCCGGGGTTGACCTGTACTTTCCCAACTTAGACCGCGGCTAATCTTGATGGCCCAATATTGAGATCGAGATTAATTGGTACCTCCTAGGCTGATACGAGGGCTGCCTTGTACCTTTCAGGTTGCTGCCGAGGCTAGTTTGAAAGCCCGATATTGAGATTGTGATTGAACTTGCAGGCCCGATCGACAATCGGGGTTGAGTTGATAGCCCGATATTGAGATCGGGGTTGATCTGAAGTTCTGATTGGAGATTGGAGCTGGATTGACAGTCCAATTGAAGATTAGAGCTGGATTGACGGTCCGATTGGAGATCGGGCCTGGATAGACGGTCCGATTGGAGATCGGAGCTGGATTGATGGCCCGATTGAAGATCGGAGCTGGATAGACGATCCGATTGGAGATCGGAGCTGGATTGACGGTCTGATTGGAGATCAGAGCTGGATAGACGGTTTAATTAGAGATCAGAGCTGGATAGACGGTCCGATTAGAGATCAGAGTTAGATTGCCGGTTCGATTGGAGATTGGAGCTTGATAGACAGTTCGATTGGAGATCGGGGTTGGATAGATGGCCCAATTGGAGATCGGAGCTGGATAGACAGTCCGATTGGAGATCGGAGTTGGATTGACGGTCCGATTGGAAATCGGAGCTAGATAGACGGTCCAATTGGAGATCGGAGCTGGATAGACTGTTTGATTGGAGATCGGAGCTGGATAGACGGTCCGATTGGAGATCGGAGCTGGATTAACGTTTCGATTGAAGATTGGAGCTGGATTGAAGGACCGATTGGAGATCGGAGCTAGAGTGAAGGTCCGATTAAAGATCGGAGCTTGATAGACGGTTCAATTAGAGATCGGAGCTAGATAGAAGGTCCGATTAGAGATTAGAGCTGGATTGACGGTCCGATTAAAGATCGGAGCTGGATTGACTGTCCGATTGGAGATCGAAGCTAGATTGACTGTTCAATTGGAGATCGGATCTGGATAGACGGTTCAATTGGAGATCAGAGATGGACAGACGATCCGATTAGAGATCAGAGCTGGATTGACGGTCCGATAAGAGATCAGAGCTGGATTGACGGTCCTATTGAAGATCGGAGCTTGATAGACGGTTCGATTGGAGATCAGAGCTGGATTGACGGTCTGATTGGAGATCAGAGCTGGATTGAATGTCTGATTGGAGATCGGAGCTGGATAGACGGCCCGATTAGAGATCGGAGCTGGATTAATGGTCCGTTTGGAGATCAGAGCTGGATAGATAGTCCGATTAGAGATCGGAGCTGGATAGACGGTCCGATTGGAGATCAGAGCTGGATAGACAGTTTAATTGGAGATCGAAGCTGGATTGACGGTCCAATTGGATATCAAAGTTGGATTGATGGTCCGAATGGAGATCAGAGCTAGATTGACGGTTCGATTAGAGATCGGAGCTGGATTGAAGGTTCGATTCGAGATCGGAGCTGGATAGAAGGTTCGATTAAATATCGGAGCTGGAGAGACGGATTCGATTGAAGATCGAAGATGGATTGATGGTTCGATTAACGATCGGAGATGGATAAACTGTCCGATTGAAGATCGGAGCTGGATTGACTGTCCGATTGGAGATCAGAGCTGGATTGACTGTTCGATTAGAGATCGAAGCTGGATAAACGGTCCGATTGGAGAACGGAGTTGGATAGACTATTTAATTGGAAATCGGAGCTGGATAGACAGTTTGATTGGAGATCAGAGCTGGATTGACTATTTAATTGGATATCGGAGCTGGAGTGACGGTCCTATTGGAGATCGAAGCTGGATTAACGGTCTGATTAGAGATCGGAGCCGGATAGATGGTCCGATTGGAGATCCGAGCTGGACAGAGGGTTCGATTGGAGAGCGGAGTTGGATTAACGGTTCGATTGGAGATCGGAGCTGGATTAACGGTCTGATTGGAGATCGGAGCCGGATTAATGGTTCGATTAGAGATCGGAGCTGGATAGACGGTCCGATTGGAGATCGGAGATGGATAGACTGTTCAATTGGAGATCAGACCTGGATAGATGATCCGATTGGAGATCGGAGCTGGATTGACGTTTTGATTGGAGATCAGAGATGGATAGACGGTTCGATTAGAGATTAGAGATGGATAGACGGTCTGATTGGAGATCAGAGCTGGATATACGGTCCGATTGGAGATTGGAGTTGGATAGACGGTCCGATTAGAGATCAGAGCTGGATAGACAGTTTGATTGGATATCGGAGCTGGATTGACGGTCCAATTGGATATCAGAGTTGGATTGATGGTCCGATTAGAGATCGGAGCTGGATTGACGGTTTAATTGAAGATCGGAGCTGGATTGAAGGTTCGATTGGAGATCGGAGCTGGATAGAAGGTTCGATTAGAGATCGGAGCTGGATAGACGGTTCGATTGGAGATCGAAGCTGGATTGACGGTCCGATTAGAGATCAAAGCTGAATAGATAGTCCGATTGGAGATCGGAGATGGATAGACGGTCCGATTAGAGATCGAAGCTTGATAGACGGTTTGATTAGAGATCAAAAATGGATAGACGGTCCGATTGGAGATCAGAGCTAGATGGACTGTCCGATTGGAGATCAGAGATAGATTGACGGTCCGATTAGAGATTGAAGCTGGATTGACTGTCCGATTGGAGATCAGAGCTGGATAGACGGTCCGATTAGAGATCGGAGCTGGATAGATGGTCCGATTGGAGATCAGAGCTGGATTGACTGTCCGATTAGAGATCAGAGATGGATTGACGGTCCGATTGGAGATCGGAGTTGGATTAATGGTCTGATTAGATATCAGAGCTGGATTGACAGTCCGATTGGAGATTGGAGCTGGATAGACGGTCCGATTAGAGATCAGAGCTGGATAGACGGTTCGATTAGAGATCGAAGCTGGATTGACTGTCCAATTGGAGATTGGTGCTGGATGAACAGTCCGATTGGAGATCAGAGCTAGATTGACTGTCCGATTGGAGATCGGAGCTGGATAGAGGGTCCGATTGGAGATCGATGCTGGATAGACTGTTCAATTAGAGATCGGAGCTAGATTGACTGTCCAATTGGAGATCGGAGCTGGATTGACGGTCCGATTAGAAATAAGAGTTGGATTGACGGTCTGATTGGAGATCGGAGCTGGATGGTCCAATTGGAGATCGGAGATGGATAGACGGTCCGATTAGAAATCAAAGCTGGATAGACGGTTCGATTGGAGATTGGAGCTGTATTAATGGTCTGATTGGAGATCGGAGCTGGATTGACTGTCCGATTGGAGATCAGAGCTGGATAGACAGTCTGATTGGAGATCGGAGCTGGATAGACGGTCCGATTGGAGATCAGAGCTGGATTTACCGACATTGGTGGTCGAATTTAGGTTTACCAATATTGGTGATCGGATTTAGGCTTACCGACATTGGTGGTCGAATTTAGGTTTACTGATATTGGTGATCAGATTTGAATTGACGGATCGACATTGGTGGCCGGTTTTGAGTTGGAGGCCCTGTATTGAGATCGAGGTTGATTTGAAAAGACGGCTCTGCCCTTCTACAATGTTGGTGATGGCGCAGTGAAAATTTTGAGTGTCTACAAAGTCGTTGCCCGAAAAAATCGTTGTCGAATGTCCATTTTTTTGTAGTGAGTGATCCTTAGACTTGAGATCATCATAGTATCTTGTGTATAATGAATTATACTTTGACTTATTCCTTAATACCTTTAGGGTATATCAAAAGGTATGCTTGGTTGTAATAAGTTATATATAGAGATAATAAATGATCAATAAAGAATCTACCGCTTCTAGTAAAAGAAGAGATATGTCCTATGTGATTCGATAAATGACAAAAAGGAATCCTTGGCCAAGGTGGAATGAAATTAGAAATGAGTTTTTAATTTGCATTATTTGGAGTTGTGCATTTTGGAATCGAAATACATATAAATAAATAAAATAAGACTTGATAGTAATTCCATGTCTTATACTCCCTCTGTCCCAGATAAAAGTCTCTATTACTATTTCAGGTAGTCCCAAGTTAAATGTCTACTTACCTTAAATGATCTATTTTTACAATAATTTGCCTATAATACTCTTATTATTAATTGTTATATTTCTATTTTCTATGCATATTTATGGAGCATCACTAGTATTGTGCAGAAAACTATGCAATTAAATGAGAATTTAAATAAGGACAATTTTGTCATTTTATCATCTTTCTTAATATGCGCAAAAAATCAACCAGGACTTTTATCCCGGGACAGAGGGAGTATTTAATTGAAACATTGTATGGTGAAAGGGTTGAATTGTACGGTAACTATTAACTCACAAGTTCTTTTATGATTAATGTTAAAATCTATATTATCTAGAAAGTCGTTGATCGATAAGGAGACTTATCCTTATTGTAGAATAAATGTTATTTATTTAAATAAATTATTAGTTTAATTTATTTATTTAAATAAGATTAGAATTGTTCTAATTAATTTATTCACAATCGGTTTAATATGAGAACCTAAAAGGTCACACCATAAAAGAAAAAATATTTATTAAAAAAGCAAATGACATAATCGTAATAATAAGTTAAGTATATTTAATTTAATCTTTGGTGATAGAATAAATTAAATAGCTTAATATTTATTATTTAATATTTTAGAAATATTAAATATAAATTAATAAGAGGAGTCTTATTATTATTATTATTATTATTATTATTTAATTCCTAAAGGATTTTGAAAATTAATTAATAAGATACTCTCTCTCTCTCTCTCATATATATTCCTAATAAGATTAGGATGCTAATTAATTAAAAGAGTTTAATTATTTCCAATAGAATTGAAAAACCTAATTAATTAAAGGAGTTTAATTAATTAATATAAAACCCTAATCTTAATTGTTTAGGAGGGTTGCCTACATCTATAAATAAGAAAGTCTTATTATGGAACAAGGTTAAACACTTAATTTCAAGAGTTGGGAGAGCACTATTTTTCTAGAGAGAATGAAACTAGGGTTTACCCAAACACCCTCCTTCTTAAATTCTTATTCTTTCTTGGTGGATCACCTCTAGAGGCCAAACAATTGGGTGGCTATCGTTGATCAAAGGAAGGAATCAACATGGTGGATTCAAGTAGAACGCGAAAAGGATTTAGAGTTAAACTCGTACCTGAGGAAGCTAGAATCTTCAAGGGTATGAATACTATTCTCCATCTTTTTGTTTAATTAATAATTGTGCATAAAGGATGATCCGGGTATATGATTTGTAAAATTTTAAAACTTTGATTTACCACATTTTCGCTTATTTTATGCAATTTGATTGTATCCATGAATCTTACAAACCTAACACATACATGGTACTAAGGGCTGATCCCCCTAAGTACGAGAAGTAGAGTCTATATAGTCTTACGACTGTTAAAGGTTTAAAGTAAAAATACTTGATAACTTGGGACATAGTTCTTGGTCTTGTGACCCTCAGATATACTTTTGATTCTTGTTTCTAATCTTGATTCAAAAGTCGAGCTTTTTATTAGTCATAACTCATTGATTTCTCGCATAATATTTTTATTATTATATTGTTATACTTGTGGGCAATCGTTGCTCACTCTTGCATAATAACATTGCAGCTAAGATTGAAAGAACTGACGAGCCATCCACTAGTAAGGGAAATGGCAATGCAAACAAGTGATGAAGACTTGTTTATTTATTTGAGAATGTTGTGTTTAAGACTTATGATATAATGCTAAGACTTAATTACTTATTTATGTTTCCGCATTGATGTTTAAGGTTAGTTAACCTGGGATTAATTCAGTTATGATGTTGTAACCCCTTAAGGGGAGGATTTCTATTTATTTATGAGTTTCATTTATTATGGGTAGATAAATGTGATATTATTGGACAGTGAACATCAAATCCTTTGAAAATAAAGTACCCGAATTTCGGGGTGTCACATCTGGCAGTAGATCGGTTGGGTTGAGCCGGTCCACCAATTATTAGCTTGCTGCCTCCTCCTTTGTTGTCGCTTCCACCGCTGCTTCCTTTCTTTGGGCATTCCTTAAACTGATGTTGTTGGGTTTGTATGTAACGTATACATGCAATCAAATTGCACAATAAAGGGCGGAAGTACGATAAATAAGGTTTTAAAATTTTTATACAATCATTCACCATGATTATGTTTTGTGCTCAATTATCAATAATAGAAAAGTAAGGATGAATCATAATCATACCCTTGTAGAAACTAGCTTCCACAGGTACGAGTTCAACTCCTTGCTCTTCATGATCTCCTTGAATCTCTTGTATTGGCTCCTTCCTTTGATGAATGTTAGCCACCCAAGTGTTTGGCCTCTAGAGGTGATCCACCAAGAAAGAAGAATTGCTCAAGAATATGGGTGGTTGGCTAAACCGTGTTTTCTATTCTCTGTAGAAAAAGAAGTACTCTCCAACTCTTGAAATTACGTTTTTTTCCATATCTGATATAAGGACTCCTCTTATATAGATATTGGTTAACCCTACTAATCTAATTAGAATTGGGTTTCATTTAATTAATTATTTAAACTCTTTCAATTAATTAGGCTTCCCAACATATTGGGATTAATTAATTAAACTCCTTTAATTAATTTGTCTCTTAATCTCATTAGGAATAAGTGATAGTACTAATATTAAATTAAAGGTCCTCTTAACATGTGCCCTAAGGGCACATGCTAAGCATACAGTTCAAGAGAATATTCTCTTGAACTGTGTGCATATTTTCTTAATTTTTGTATTTGCACCAAGTTTAAGGGAATATGCACACAATTCAAGGGAATATTCCCTTGAACTATGTGCTTAGCATGTGCCCTAAGGGCACATGTTAAAAAATTCCTTAAATTAATTCATAAACTCCTTTAGAATTAAAATAATAATAATATTAATAATATTAATAAGACTCATCTTATTAATTTATATTTAATATTTTTAAAATATTAAATAATAAACATTAAGCTATTTAATTTATTCTATCACTATAGATTAAATTAATTACACTTAATGCATTATAACGATTATGTCATTACCTTCTTAAATAATTATTCTTCCTTTTATGGTGTGACCTAATGGACCCTTTAGGTTCTTCATATTAAACCGGTTATGAATAATTAATTAGAACAATTTCAATCTTATTTAAATAAATAAATTAAAATAATAATTCATTTAAATAAATAACATTTATTCTACAATATGGATAAGCCTTCCTAGAGATCAATGACTTTCCAAATAATATAGATTTTAACATTAATCATAAAAGAATATGTGAGTTAATAATTACCGTATAATTCAATCCTTCCACCATACAATGTCCCAATTAGATATAAGACATGAAATTACTGTCAAGTCTTATTTTATTTAATTATATATATTTTGATTCCAAAATGCACAACTCCAAATAATACAAATTAGAAACTCCTTTCTAATTTCACTCTGCCTTGGCCAAGGACTACTGGGTTGTCATTTAACGAATCACATAGGACATATCCCTTCTTTTACTGGAAGTGGTAGATTCTTTATTGATTATTGATTATCTCTATATGTAACTCATTATATCCAAGCATACCTTTTGATATACCCTGAGGGTCTTAAGGAATAAGTTAAAGTATAATTCATTACACACAAGATACTATAATGATCTCAAGTCCAAGGATCACTTGTACTACTATCACATTAGAAATTTCTATAGACAGACAAGTAAAACTCCATTAGGTATTCCATAGTCAGTCACGTTCAGTGAACTTATTCTCCAATAAGCACCTACATACTTGCTTTAGTGTCTTCACATAAATGATCATGAGATCAATCATCCTCATCCAATGAGCAAGCAACATATGTACCAATATTTTCGGATTTACTAATCCCCTTTTTAGTAATCCCACGATTTGGAACTATTTTAGTTTTTAAGCTTTCTAAGAATTTAAATCTCATTAGCATGATCAACATCATGATTCTAAAAGCATTGCTTAAAACTGTGGGTTATTTACATATTATAAAAACAACATCATGTAGATAATTAAACGCCTTTAGTAAATGAATATTTTTATTAATAAATAAATAAGATCGTTTATAAAGTATATGCTTTATCATCATACATGATTGGCTTGTATGCATACTACTTTTAATTTCTCACTTGCACTAAAGCCAATCGCCATGGTATCTCATACCCATCTTCTCTAAGTGACGATCAAACTACTGTTGTGTTAAAACTTTAGTAAATGAATCTGCAATGTTGTCTTGAGAGTCTACGCTCTCCAAGGTGACGTCTTCTCTTTCAATGATCTCCCTGATCAAGTGAAATTGCCGCAACACGTGTTTGGATTTCTGATGAGACCCGAGTTCCGTAGCCTGTGCAACCGCCCTGGTGTTGTCACAGTATAAAGGGACTGCTCCTCCAATGCTAGGAACCACACAAAGTTCTGTTATGAACTTCTTCATCCAAACAGCTTCCTTTGCAGCTTCACTTGCAGCTATATACTCTGCCCCTGTCACTGAATCATCAAATGTTTGCTGCTTGGAACTCTTCCAACTCACTGCACCTTCGTTCAAGATAAATACATACCCCAAAATAGATTTACTTTCATCTTGGTTCGTTTGAAAACTTGAGTCCGTGAAACCCTCAAGTTTTAATTCTGACCCACCGTAGACAAGAAATACATCCTTAGTCTTTCGTAAGTACTTTAAGATATTTTTCGTTGCCTTCCAGTGCTCTTCTCCTGGATTCGACTGATACCTGCTCGTTACACTAAGTGCGTGAGTGACATCCGGTCTAGTACATATCATACCGTACATAATAGATCCTATTGCTGAAGCATAAGGGATCTTACTCATACGTTCTCTTTCCTTATTTATCTTTGGGGCCTATTTCTTGGAGTGATTTATTCCATGGCTCATCGACATGAGACCTCTTTTGAAATTTTCCATGCTAAACCTCTTTAGCATGGTATCTGTAACGACCATGAATTTTAAACTCTTTATCTATTAAATATGTGATTTAATTTTAACGAGTTAGTTTTGTGAGTTTATTTAAACCTTATGTGGTGGTGAGAATTTGTGAAATGATTAAGGAAGTCACTAATGGTTTATTTAAATTAGTGGACTAACCCTGAGACTTTAATATTAGAAAATTGATAGGATTATTAATAATTAAATATTCAATTTATTTGAATATAGTGGTAAGAGTTGAACATATTGATTAATTGCAATTATGAGTAAATAATTGATAATGTGTTGATTTAACATTTATTATGAATAAATAATAATTAATGAATGAGAGATTAATGAATATAATATGTAATTATATTTACTTGACTAATTAGTTTACACAAGCATGTGATACTAAACCTTTACTATATGGTAGCTATCTATATTATGCATAATGCAATGTGACATATTAATGTGGTGAATATTGCATGTATGGACTATATAGTAAGATGAGGTAATTGAAGGTATGTGACACTATGTGGACATTCATGTAGACCCTATTGTCATATAATAAGATCAATTATTAATTAATAATGATTTTATTGAGTTATTATAATTATATTATAATGATTATAATAATGAGTAATAATAATACCCAATTGCTTTATATTCGGTATTAAGGAAATGTACATGGAATATATGATAATAGATATGTACCCTTATTTGATGCATTGCATTATAGATTCCTTATTAAAAATGACATTGGGACTTAAATGTATTTATATAGATCCTAAATATATATACTATATGTATATATATATATATATATATATATATATATATATATATATATATATATATATATATATAACATTAGTAAGTGAAATGCAAGTTGCTGAGGCTGTTTGAGAGTTCGATTTCTTCCCACGTGAAAAGCTAGTCTACTCTACTTCTTCTCAAATTCACAAATCCTAGCTAATAATTATAAGGGATGTGGTTTTCATGATGGATTTCACCTACCAATCAACAACTCTTTATTAGCCAACAAGCAATTCTTCATTCTATTGGTTTAAATATGAAGGCAATCACATTGTCTGGATATACAATTGCCTATATATATGACATCTCTTCTCCTTCATTCATTTGTTGAGCATTTCATTTGATTTAAGGGAGAGTATTATAGTAGCCTTATAGAATCTGTTTAGCAGCAAGTTCAATTTTCATATAGTAGAGGTATAACTCCATTTTTAGTTTCTGTAAAATTCTAAATTCTTGATTTTTGAATTGATCATGGATTGATTGATTAAGTGATTGGAATATGTTTGTTAAGTGTTATATAAGGTTATAATCATGTTAGTTATATAATGTAGCTGCAATAAAATCGAATTCATTAAGAATTTATGTGTTGGGTTTTTGGTTACTGCCGAAAACAGCCTGCTCAAGCACTGGCCGGACACCGGTGCAGCTGCGCCGGGTTTATACCTGGTGCCTGCGCAGCTGCGCAGGTCCCTGTTGCCAGTTTTTGTTTCCTGCTTCCTGTTAAGGCCTGTTATGTGATAACTTGTTGCTATGGTTTAAGGCAAGCATAAAAATTAGTATCACTTCTATAACCATGTTTCTTGATACTACATGTATAATGTTAACCATGTTAGTATGTACTCCTTGAAAGGAAAACTTGTGATTTGTAATGAAACTTATAGATTTAATTATGAATTTAGACACATACGGGGCATGTATATATTCTGATATTCTAAACATGATCGTATAGTTTATATTGACATGAAATGCATGTTTAAAGTGTGTTCACACACTAGCATACGTGATTGCAAGATTCTAGCAATTTTGAAATAAGAAACTTAAGAACTTTCAAAGTGAACTTGACTAAGGTTAATGTCTTTTAGATTCTGACTATTTGAGAACATATATATGGCGTATATATGAGTTCTAAGACATGTGAGTCATGACTACGAGACGCTTAACATGTGTTATGATATCTTGTTGACTTAATGTGATTTCCGATGTGAAAACTTAGAATGAGAAAACTAAATAGCGTCAATTACCATGAAAATGATATTATGATCATGCGAGCATGTGTATTAAAGTTCATTATACCTATAAGCATATTAACATAGACCTCGTTTGGTCAAAGCGTGAATTTCTCATATGCACGTATTCATAAGAAATGAATTTCTGAAGCATGAACTATGTGACTAATAGATATGTGTGTAGTATACTCGAGCATGCATATTAAATATTGTTTAGCCTTGTTATGTGATAACATGATTTTAGTAATTGATTTTGAAGCATGAACGTATATTGCTTAAAGTATGTGAATTACCGGCATGAAAACATGACTTCGAATTGAATATAGAAAGAGCATGCTAGTTTCGAATAAGAAATTATAACTTGATAAGCATGTGTATTGGTTTAATGTTAGTAGTTGCATGCTAGAGTTACGCCGGGACACTTTCAGGCCTGAACAATTTGTTGAAGTCTGATTTTTAACAGTTAGCATTGTATGATGCTATAAATGGTATGTTTGATATTGAACGTGATCTTATGTGATAAACTCATACGATAAGTGGATTATTATAAGTATAGACTTATAAATGCTAATTGAAAGGTCGACTTATTAATGTTAGGTCGTTCCAACGCAGTTAATTAAAGCTAAAACTTAATTATAGCTGAGCTAACAGGAAAGTTCCCGAACTTCATTTCTTTGGTTATGCAAGTTCTCTAAACTTATACAAATTCGTATATTGTGCAAGTTTCTGAACTTCACTTTCTATTGTGCAAGTTTCATATCCTTCTCATATTGTATTGAGCAGGTTATTATTGTGATACTAGTTATTTATTGACGCTTGGACTTTATTTCCAAGTATGCTATTAGGTGGTTTAATTTCTTTACAATTATTCTACATCGATATTATTGATATTCGCACTTAGTGCATTTGAGTTCGTACAGTCTTGGACTTGTACATTTTGTAAAGTTCTATAATTCTTGAACTGTGTTAGATAGAGTCTGAACCTTTGTTCGGTCAGACAAGTATATGAAATTTTATAAAAGCTATCCAAACCTATCGATGGTAAGGATTCTTAGACTGAAAGAACACCCCTTATATATAGGGGAGTACCCCAGGTATCTAATATAAGATACAAACAGCAGAGTTGAATGTTATGCATATACATGGCGTACGCGAGGCTGATCCCCTCAAGTACTTATTCTGTAGCCAGTAACCAAAGGGTCAATCAGCTATTGATTTCCGTTGGAGTTTTATAGTTCAAAAGTCTACTTGACTATCAGTTATTCTGAAAGCAATTATTATTCTTGCTTTCGATATTCATATTGTTGAATTCATTGTCAGATATATTCCTTTCATCATGATATATCCTTTATTGTTGTATTTAAACTTGCTGAGCAAACTTGTTGCTCATTCTTGCTATATCATGACTCATAATGCAGTTAAGCCCGAGACTTCAGGGAAGGACAAGGGTAAAGGGAAGATGTAGGATTAGTTTGCAAGGAGCAGACTTTATCTTTATGTTTAATTAATTTACTGTTATGTAATATGAACCCTAATAACTATTCTAGGGTATATTTGTATGTTGTATTTATGGTTATAGAATCTTGGGACTAGTAACACCTTTTGAATGAACGACGTACGTTTATTATATTTCGTATTTTAGTTATCGTATGTTGTTTAGAGGTGGATGTTTAGTATTATTTTGTGATGACCGGACCGGGGTCAGAGGACCCGGATTTGGGGCTGTCACAGTATCAATGTACGTTCCTTGGGATAAGCCAAGAATCCTTTTAGATCTATCTCTATAGATCTTTATCCCCAAAATATAGGATGCTTCTCCCAAGTCCTTCTTGGAGAAGTGTTTAGATAACCAGATTTTAATCGACTGTAGCATAGGAATGTCATTCCCTATCAATAATATATCATCACATATAATACAAGGAATGAAACAGCGCTCCCACTAACCTTCTTGTACACACATGGTTCATCCTCGTTTTTGATAAAATTAAACTCTTTGATTGTCTTATCAAAACAAATGTTCCATCTATGAGAAGCTTGCTTCAATCCAAAAATGGATCGTTGCAGCTTACAGACTTGATTTATTCTAACCTTTGAAATAAATCCCTCTGGCTGTGTCATATACACATCCTCCTCAAGTTTCTCATTGAGGAAGGACCGTTTTCACGTCCATCTGCCAGATCTCATAGTCGTAATAAGCTGCAGTCGCAAGCAAAATCCTAATGGACTTGAGTATAGCTACTAGTTAGAAGGTTTCATCATAGTTTAATCCTTGTCTTCGTTTGAAATCTTTTGCAACCAGTCGGGCCTTATAGGTCTTTACCTTGCCGTCTGCTCCAGTCTTTCTCTTAAAGACCCATTTACACCCAATTGACTTAATGCCTTCAGGTGGTGAAATCAAAGTCCATACTTGGTTTTCATTCATGGAGTCCATCTTGGATTTCATGGCTTCAAGCCATTTTCCTGAGTTTGCAATACTCATAGCCTGTTAGTAATTCAATGGATCAATTATCATTCATGACGTGTACCTCATTGTCATCCTCTATGACGAATCGATACCTTTTAGGTATCTTCGGTACTCTTCCAGATTTACAAATAGAGTGATGTATAGAAGGTGTCTCTACTTGGACAGGTTCATCCACTTGATCTGTAGTTGTTTGTGGTTCTTGAATTTCTTCAAGATCTATTTTCCTCCCACTAGCCCTTTCAAGAAAAAAAATTCATTTTCAAGGAAAGCAGCGTGTTTCGCAACAAACACCTTTTACTCAGTAGGATTGTAGAAATAATATCCCAAACTTTCTTTAGGATATCCCACAAATGTGCATTTATCAGATCTTGTCCCAAGCTTATCATTTTTAAACTTTTTCACATAAGCTGGACATCTCCAAATTTTAACATGCTTAAAACCAGGTTTCTTCCCTGTCCACATCTCATATGGAGTCTTGGGGACGGATTTCGAAGGGACCTTATTTAGTAGATATGCAGCCGCTTCTAGGGCATAACCCCAGAATGATACTGGAAGATTGGTAAAACTCATCATAGATCGAACAATGTCCAACAATGTTTGATTTCTCCTTTTAGATACTCCATTTAACTGTGGTGTACCTGGTGGAGTCCATTGTTAGATTATACAATTTTCTTTGAGACAATCGAGAAACTCACTGCTTAAGTAATCCCCATCTCGATCTGATCGAAGAATCTTAATACTTTTGCCAGTTTGTTTCTCTACATCACTTCTGAACTCTTTGAACTTTTCAAACGATTCAGATTGGTATTTCATTAAATACACATATCCATATCTTGAGTGATCATTAGTGAAAGTAATAAAATAAGAAAACCCTTCCCATGTATTCGTTGTCACAGGTCCATAAATGTCTGTGTGAACCAACGCTAACAACTCTATAACTCTTTCTCCTTTTCCACTTAAAGGAGATTTAGTCATTTTACCCATGAGACAAGATTCACAAGTTGGATATGATTCAAAATCGAATAGCTCTAAGATCCCATCCTTATGCAACTTGGATAATCTTGTTTCATTTATATGACCGAGTCTACAATGCCATATATAGGTATAATTAACATCATCTCTTTTCCTTTTCTTAGTTTGTTCTATTTGAAGTATATTTTCATGCAAGTCAAGTATATAAAGTCCATTTTGCAGATTACCAACACCATATAAAATATTGTCTTTATAAATAGAACAACTGTTGTCCTTTATTGTGACGCCCCCAAATTCAAATCGTCACTGATCTCGAATTCGGTTCATCACGTACTAATTCTAATAACAACTAAAATCTCAAACAATGGAATAACAGAATAATTTACATTGATATAACATAAATATTCTCGTCCCAAGTCTCGAAACTATTACTAATACACTTTATAACTTAAACGAAATATATCTTAATACATAACATTAAATAAGTCTTAATACAACATAACGGAAACATCTTAATATAGAAAGTACAGCTACTCCATAGCCTTGCCTTTGCATTTGTCCTGTCCTGGGGTACCACCTTGCCCTGCCCTAATTGAAATATTTGTGGGAAGCAAGAGTGAGCAACAAATTTGCTCAACAAGTAATATGCCAATAAATGTGAACAGGAATATATACAGTTCTAAATCTCAAGGGTAAAACGATAATTAATCGCTCAGGATTTCAAATAAGAATGTTGTGAACAAAATAAATAGCAATGACTTCCAAATCTATTCTGTGAAGTTGAATAAGGACTACTACGGGTCGAGAAGTTATTAAAGTTTCAAAAGTTTCAACAATATCAAGTGAATGAATAGATATCACTAAGTGTTGTTGTGGACCAAAGATTAATAAAGAATCCAACGAGTTCAATGTTTCAAGTTAATAAATACTGGATACTGAGTGGTCGCTAAGAACCACGAACTTCTACTAGAATCACCAAAAATATTTCTGGTAATCCAACCAAGTATAATTAGGGGATCAGCCTATCGTACCTGGAGTTATGCATAACCTACCCCACAACTGTCGGCACCCCGACTATATAGTTACCCCTTTTTACAAGGGTTGTTCAACTTAGTCAATTTCTAAGAGTCCGCACCAAGGCAATTGGTGTGGATTGCTTTCTAATTCATGATATTGGTCTAGCCAAATTAAATGGCGTAGACAATTTCAACAATGTATATAAGAACAATTTATGAGTTCAATACTCGCAACAATAATTCGAAGAATATAATCGTGATTTAAATCAAACTATGAAACATAAGTTTGTAAGGCAAGAATTATTCTAGCACCTATTTACTCGTACGACCAAAGTTAGTACAAGCTCGAATATGTGTTCAATAAAGAGTATGAATAAAATACTTGCTCAATAAAAGAGTAGTTAGATACTTGCAATTAATATACAAGAACGGTTTCAAGGAACTTGCACAATGAAAGAGTATAAGTTATGGAACTTGCTTATGACGTTCCTCGAATAAGTAACCACAAGGATAGGATACTTGCAACACAATAAAAGTAGGGTTCAGATACTTGCACTATAAATGCGTGTAAGTCAGGAAACTTGCACTTTAAAAGAGTGTAAGTTAGAGAACTTGCCTTATACGTAGTCTATCCTTGTTAAATAAATCAAAACATTTCGAATCCTATTATAACATAGTTACATATATAGGATATCCATTAGCTACGCACATTTGATACACAACTTGACGTGTAAATTAAATATACACATATGATTCTAACTTATTCATATAACCCTATACGTACGTTATTACGTACTTATACACATGTAGCATAAAATCAGTATATAAGACGTCATAAAATCAAGTAACACGTATGGCATCACAATGCTTATTCGGCTATGTCTTTATTTACCTTTAGAATTCCTTTTTACAAATTCATAATCTTTATACCATATCATCATCACATTTGAATACGATCAGGATCAACCAAACTCTTTTTAATGGTTTAGAGTATCATTGTAGACCAATCCACAACATCAGAAAGCAAGCAGAATACTCAGACAAGATTTCAGGTTGGCACAGCTGCGCCATGGCTAAGCCTAGGGCCGGCGCAGCTGCGCAGACCTCTGGCCAAGCCAAGGCTGAACTGTTGCCTTATGGTTTATGTCCGGTCATGAATGCAATAATATAATAACATATTAAAGGGTCTTGCACGCTTTTATTGCGATTTTACATTTATTCTTGATACGCTATGGTTTTATGATTTCAAATGAGCTAAGGCCAGTCAAGATCACGAAATCACAAAGGATATAATGTTTGCCATGCATACATGTGAGGTAGTCATGATATCAGTTTGTATGTATGCTTACATAGGTCCTCATCTTATATGCATAATTAGTATTAATTATTTCCTCCAAATATCTCTAACTCATGCTTGAGTAACTTTCAATGTATCTAATGCATTGTGTGTACATATAGACTAGCTTAGTGATGTTTAGAGTACTATCATGCATAACAAAATTTCAGAATGTATTCTTTAACATGATCATGAACATTAGTTCTTTAAAACTTTCAAGTTTCTCTTTAAAAGTCAACTTGAACTGACTTAACACATGTAAACTATATTTCATTCGTAATCTACCCACATATATATGTTCACAAGGTTAGAACATCTCTCATATGGTATTCATAGATATTAGTTTCAATTATATCACGTTTCCTTTGAAAAACCATTTAGTTTAGGTTTAAACAATTGGACATGAGCAAGGAAACTATTTATTACTAATCATTCTACCTTATGGTCATAATTAGTCATATAAGTATATTATCATGCTCATATGGTTAAAATATGAATATCATACTTATATGTCAAAGTCTCTTTTTAAAACGTATACTTTCTTTAGTAATTATATACTAACATAACCAAACATACTCATGCTACTTCATGACACATATATACACATGTTATCATGATCTTCATGCATATCTAGACCACCCAAACACACTTACAAGGTTAGAGCATATATCGTGTAATATTCATACATATTAGCTTTGATATCGTCAAGTTTTTTTTTCTTTGAAAACGTTCGCTAGCTCAATGCTTATCCACTTGGTCATGAATAAAGGACCACAACTCATGCTTATTTATTTTCAAAAATCATGCGTATATTATCCTATGTACACATGTTTACAAAAATTAGAACTTAAGTTCATTAGTTTCATTCAAGCCTATTTTCATGCATACTAACACCAACCAACTCATTCATGCTATGCCAAGGAACCTAAATAGTCTTGTTAAACTTATTTCCATGCATGTTTCAAGTCATATCAGTAAACTAGAATTGATCAGATTAAGAAACAAAAATCAAAAATTGGTGAAGGCCGCAGTGTAATGCCGGCGCAGCTGCGCCGTGAGCAGTTCAAGCCAGAATTCTTCCTGCTTCGGCAGGTTTCAGTCCAAATCAAAACTTTTTTCACCAATTCGTATATAATCAGTCATATAACAGTTTCAAACATGGTTATAAGACTAACAACCAACTAATCATTTCCCAACTCCTTTATCATTTAACTTAAAAAAAAATTCAAGAATAGAAATTCTTTTGACAGAGAATAAAAATGAAGAACAAGGAAGAATTTTATACCTCTATTAATGGAATATACTTGCTGCTATATGAATTCCCTCTCTCTGCAAACTATCTTGCTAACAAACTTACAATGCACACTCAATACAACACCTAAATTCCCATAAATTGAAATGAAGAAGGTGGGATGCCTTATTTATAGAGAAATGGTTACCCAGTCCATGCCTTTGATCATCAAATCAAACTAACGGGAAAACTAAGAACTCAGTGGTTAAGGGAGGGTGGTTGAGTAGTTGGTGAATCCCATGAGTAATCCCACTCCCCTTGTGATGATATGCAAAGAATTGCTGAGTTTGAGGTGGTAGAGTAGCATAGGCCATTGGCCTTTTGTTCATACGTGAGAAGAAATGAGGAGTGTCCCTCAGTATGGGACATGGTTATTAATCTCAAAAATTTGGGCAACATAAAGTATATATCACACTTATGTTATTATACTTACACTATGCTTAAGTTATATGCACATAATATATACTTAAGTTATAGCTTCAATTATTTTCCCAATGCAATTTTAATAAATAAATAATATTGCAATGTAGTAAGTAGGGGTACATACCCATATATAATCCATGTACATTGTATCATACCGAATATAATTTAATCGGGTATTATATTATTATATTATTTCGATGAAATCATTATTAAGTCACAATTGTTTACTATATATTTGTGATGTACTATTTTAACGATGTCACATAAACTCATGATATATTCATACAACTTAATTAATTAGTCATAACATATAGTTCTATATGTATAGTCACATTGTAATGTAGTTTGCATACAATTGTATAGTCACATTGCATTACACTTCATATAACATATATGTAGCTATTTACTTTGCATGCTTGCACATAGTAATTAATATAATCTACTTATCTTATCAATTAATTAATAATATTAATTAATCCATTCCTCGTAATTATTAATAACACTTAATTCAAAATCATAGGATTAATTATCACATTAACTAATATAAATCTCAGCATATTTATAAAAAGGTGATTTATTATTATTTCCTCGCTTGAAATAATAATAATTAACGTATTATTAATCGCTACTAATATTCCATAACAATTAGTTAATATTCAACAATAACAATTAACAGTTACTATAGATTAATTGTTCGCTTATTAAGTCCTTCTTTAATTAATATCATCAGTAATATTCTTCATTACTATGCCACACAAGGCTTTCATGAGTTTATTATAAACTCCGCATTTTCCGTAATTATTATAATTACTTAATTTAATATAATTGAGTTAACTCACAAAATTATTTATATACAAATAAATTCTCATTTTCATTAATATCTTTATTTATTCTTTTATAGGTTATTATTTTAACTATAACATGTATTGCACACAACAAATAATATAACTCTTATTATATTCATCAATTATTTACTTGCAAATGTTTTGTTAATTGTAAATAATTACTTATTAATATGCTATTACTAATTACGACGATTAATTAATAATGTAATATTTAATTAATCCTTCACTTATTAATTCCTTTATCATTTAATTAATTTCCATTCTCATGCCACACAAGGCATTCTATGAGTTCGTCGCAATTCTCCATATTTATAAATTCAATTTAATATAATCGAATTACTTATCTCATAACTCATAAACATTTATGTTCCAATACGTATTCATTTTCTTATTATATCAAATAAATAATATAATAATAATAATAATAAAAAAATTATTCATGAAATTCACGGTTCTTACATCCTTCCCCCCTTATAAAAATTCCGTCCTCGGAATTGGTACAAGGTTACCCAAATAGATGGGGATAGTTCCTCGTCGCCCTATCTTCTAATTCCCACGTGGCCTTCTTGGCATCGTGGTTTCGCCAAAGCGCTATCACAGAAAATATAATTTTATTTCTTAAGATCTGTTCTTTCCTATCTAGTATTTGGACATGAATTCTTTATCTGTCAGATTCTTCCCTAGTTGAATGGGCTCATAGGGTATCACACGCTTATAATTAGGCTTATATGATCGTAAGACAGAAACATGAAACATACTGTGGATATGTTCCGGTTCAAGAGGTAAGGCTACCTCGTATGCCACTTTGCCTACTCTCTTCAATACTTCAAAAGGTTTCACGAACCTTAGACTCAATTCTTCTTTCTTACCTAATCTTATCTTCCCTTCATAGGGAAACATTTAAGAAATACAAAACTACCGTCTTCAAAATCTTGATTATGACGATGCCAATCTACGTATTTCCCATGTTGATCTTGAGCTGCTACTAATCTGGCTCTTTTTGTCATCACATCGTCTGCCATTCGTCGTACTAAATTCGATCCCAATTGAAGTCATCGTTCTCTGACCTCATCCCAACATAGCGGTGTTCTGCACCTTCTTTCGTGGAGAGTTTCGTACGATGGCTTACCGATATTCGTATAATTATTACTATAAGCGAATTCTACCAAGGGTAAGTGATCTTCCAAGTTTATCGTTGAAATCCATTATGCAAGCTCTTTCAAAACTTTGAAGTGGAGAGCGGGTTTCGATCAGAAATTATTAACATCGATATGTGTAGCAAAATGATTTTCTTTACGTGTGAGTTTGCGAACTGATTTAAATTGAATCGAATACCTATAGGTAGAAAGCGCGTCGTCTTCTTTAATCGGTCGATGCATTCTACAACTTCTCATCTCATATTGACCACCAATAGTGTCTTCGAAGATCCCGATACGTTTTCGTGCTTCCTGGGTAAACAAAATATGTCCAACTATATGCCTCATGAAAACTCTTATCTCACAATTTTAGTTACGGTTTGACTCTCACGCTCGATCTACAATTCTCAAGATACCATTATTATTTCTTCAGAACTTTTTTTCTTTATCTTCTCGCACTTTTTGTCTTTATCTTGTTATCCCTTCACTCTATCCAACAACGCTGGACAAACCTCCGTTATAAACTTCTCTTTGGACTCTCTGGGTCCCTTCACTTCTATTTCCAATCTCTTCATCTTCCTAATTAGTTACTCTCGAGTTATCAACTTGAATAATTTCTCCCTTCCCTTTTCCTACTTAGCATATCGGCTACTACGTTTGCCTCTTCCAGGTAATAGAGAATTTCGCAATGGTAGTCTTCGTCTGCTCCCAATTACTTACCGTCTTCTCCTCTGCCGAATCTGACGTGCCCTAAAACTAACATTCTCTTTGACACACAACACTGGTGCTTCCTAAGGGAAAACACACTCGGCTGAATATATCCTTTATTTAATATTTCTTGCAATTGGATTATCAATTCTTCATTTCTACCGGCGCCATAAGATAGGTGCTTTCGAAATCAGTGCAGTCTCTGGTACTAAATCTATTACGACCTGTTTTCTCTGTCTGGCGGAAGGCCGGGCAGATCTTCTGGGAATACATTTTGAAATTCTAGTTCTACTAATACATTATTTATTTCTACTTTCGTTCTCTTAGTATCCATAATAAAAGTGAAATGATTTATACCAACTTTTCTTAACATATCTTGGCCTGCATCATCGTAAGGCAACACAATTGCCTAAACGACGACCTACCATAAAACACTTCCCTAGACTGGTTTGGATTTTGGAGGTTCACATTTTTCTTCTAACAATCAATTATCGTAGTATGGTTATATAATCAGTCCATTTTTAGTATCCCATCACACTTTCTAAATTTTATTGGAACCCAGTCTATGCTTAGCTTACGTTCCCTAATTTATGCGCAATAATATCGACAAACGAATTTCTACGGAAATTACTTCCTTATTCGCAACTTCTACGTTTAAAGGATCTTCTAATCATTTTTTTGGGGTAACTTAGTCGTCTCACAGTTCTTCAGATGCAAAAGGAAAAGATAGCACTCGAATTAGATAATATATACTCATTTATATTATAGATTCAGACAGCACCTGACATCACGACTTGAAATGCCACTGCATCATGTATCATAACGTTAGTCGTACTTGGCATTGGTTCACTCGATTGAGCTAGTTCGATTATTGCCGACTTCCCGCTATGGCTTCCTTTGTTGCTGTTTTCTTCCTTCCTTCCTTTCTTTGGGCAGTTCTTAACCTGATGATCTGTTGACTTACAAGCAAAACATCCTCTGATCTTCTTCTGGTTTGGGCAATTCGGGGAAATATGCCCTTCCTGGCTGTAGTTATAGCAAATGCCTCGTCCCTTCTAGCACTCTCCTTGATGACTCTTTCCACATTTCGGGCAAACCTTATTCTTTTTCTTGAGTCCTTCTTGGTGATTTCCCCTCGAATTGTTGTTGATGTTGTTGTTGTCCCGTCTTCTTTTGTTTCCGTTTCCCTTCTCGTTCGTTTCCTTCTGCCAATAACGTATTTGACGTTTTTCAGATCCATACGCAAAACAATATATGGTTTTCTCCTCCCTAGGACAGTTAGGAGAAATATGACCCTTCTCACCGCACTTATAACATACATGTTTTCCTTTCAAACACGCTCCCATGTGGTTCTTTCCACATTCCTTACAGGCTTCTATCTTCTTCTTCCATAGTTGTCGTTCTCCTCATACATACTTATTCTCATTCCACTTCCTCTTGAAATTCTTACTGCTACCACTACTACTCTCTTCCATCCTACCTTCGTTCGCTTTCTTTGAATTATTAACCTCTCTTTCTTTAGTCAAATTAGTATCTTTTCCTACCTCAGAAGTTTTAGTCTGTCTCTTCTTATAATCATTGATTCCTTCTTCAAAAGCATTTACTATAAGGTCTACTAATTGTTGAAAGGGTTCTTGATTCAGTTCCCTATCTCCATTCTCTGTTGCTTGACGAGTCTCTCCTCCTTGAGGTATTGACATTTCTCTGCGTAGAAATAAAATGGTATTATCATCTCTTTGTTAAACATCTAATACTTCTTAAGACGTATAAGTTTTATGTCTATTCTCCCTTGTTATTATATAACATAATCTGGTTACTACACGCACGTTTAATAAAAATATACCACAAGAAAACATATCACATCGTATAGCATTCAGCTAGTCTCAATACATACCCCTCTCGGGTACCACTAAAGTTGGGGTTAGAAAGATACTTCCCACATTATCCCTAAAATTGGGATCTATAACACTGTTTCGCATCTATAAATATTTATCGTATCATTCGCGACACTTATTCCACTATCTACCTACTACCTTCACTATGTCTATATCTGTTAGTTACTAAACTGAAGTTTTAGAACTTCGCCTTCCACTGTTGTATCTTATTCTTCATCTGAAAGTAACTCACACATGCCTCAATCCTGAAAGAAAACTTTCACCGTGGATTTTCGGTTATATTCCGATTCCATCTCCTCCTAGGTTAAGGTTACTGCTGAAAAAGGCTTAACTTCAAGGGGTGTTGCGGACACCACATGTATATCATATGGTTCCTTCTCCATAACCCTACCAGATTTACCTATCACTGACATCCAAAATCACAAAACCAATTAACTTTATTATTGTCTCCAAATACAACATAATTTCATTGTATGGAATGAAAATATATGTCATAACACTTCTAGCTTTATAAGAAAACTCTACATCAGTTTTATCTCCTTCTATTCTGTAAATTCTTCTAAGGTTATATCCTAAGGACTCTCGCTCCTAAGGTTTATAACCTACAGCTTTGATACCAACCTGTGACGTCCCCAAATTCAGACCGTCACTGATCTCGAATTCGGTTCATCATGTACTAATTCTAATAACAACTAAAATCTCAAACAATGGAATAACAGAATAATTTACATTGATATAACATAAATATTCTCATCCCAAGTCTCGAAACTATTACTAATACACTTTATAACTTAAACCAAACATATCTTAATACATAACATTAAATAAGTCTTAATACAACATAACAGAAACATCCTAATATAGAAAGCACAGCTACTCCATAGCCTTGCCTTTGCATTTGTCCTGTCCTAGGGTTCCACCTTGCCCTGCCCTAACTGAAATGTTTATGGGAAGCAAGAGTGAGCAACAAATTTGCTCAGCAAGTAATATGCCAATAAATGTGAACAGGAATATATACAGTTCTAAATCTCAAGGGTATAACGGTAATTAATCGCTCAAGATTTCAAATAAGAATGTTATGAACAAAATAAATAGCAATGACTTCCAAATCTATTCTGTGAAGTTGAATAAGGACTACTACGGGTCGAGAAGTTATTAAAGTTTCAAAAGTTTCAATAATATCAAGTGAATGAATAGATATCACTAAGTGTTGTTGTGGACCAAAGATTAATAAAGAATCCAACGAGTTCAAAGTTTCAAGTTAATAAATACTGGATACTGAGTGGTCGCTAAGAACCATGAACTTCTACTATAATCACCAAAAATATTTCTGGTAACCCAACCAAGTACAATTAGGGTATCAGCCTATCGTACCTGGAGTTATGCATAACCTACCCCACCACTGTCGGCACCCCGACTATATAATTCCCTCTTTTTATAAGGGTTGTTCAACTCAGTCAATTTCTAAGAGTCTGCACCAACGCAATTGGTGTGGATTGCTTTCTAATTCATGATATTGGTCTAGCCGAATTAAATGGCGTAGACAATTTCAACAATGTATATAAGAACAATTTATGAGTTCAATACTCGCAACAATAATTCGAAGAATATAATCGTGATTTAAATCAAACTATGAAACATAAGTTTATAAGGCAAGAATTATTCTAGCACCTATTTACTCGTACGACCAAAGTTAGTACAAGCTCGAATATGTGTTCAATAAAGAGTATGAATAAAATACTTGCCTCAATAAAAGAGTAGTTAGATACTTGCAATTAATATACAAGAACGGTTTCAAGGAACTTGCACAATGAAAGAGTATAAGTTATGGAACTTGCTTACAACGTTCCTCGAATAAGTAACCACAAGGATAGGATACTTGCAACACAATAAAAGTAGGGTTCAGATACTTGCACTATAAATGAGTGTAAGTCAGGAAACTTTCATTTTAAAAGAGTGTAAGTTAGAGAACTTGCCTTATGCGTAGTCTATCCTTGTTAAATAAATCAACACCTTTCGAATCCTATTATAACATAGTTACATATATAGGATATCCATTAGCTACGCACATTTGATACACAACTTGACGTGTAAATTAAATATACACATATGATTCTAACTTATTTATATAACCCTATACGTACGTTATTACGTACTTATACACATGTAGCATAAAATCAGTATATAGGACGTCATGAAATCAAGTAACACGTATGGCATCACAATGCTTATTCGGTTATGTCTTTATTTACCTTTGGAATTCCTTTTTACAAATTTATAATCTTTATACCATATCATCATCACATTTGAATACGATCAGTATCAACCAAACTCTTTTTAATGGTTTAGAGTATCATTGTAGACCAATCAACAACATCAGAAAGCAAGCAGAATACTCAGACAGGATTTCAGGCTGGCGCAGCTACGCCATGGCTAAGCCTAGGGCCGGCGCAGCTGCGCAGACCTCTGGCCAAGCCAAGGCTGAGCTGTTGCTTTGTGGTTTCTGTCTGGTCATGAACGCAATAATATAATAACAAATTAAAGGGTCTTGCACGCTTTTATTGCGATCTTACACTTATTCTTGATACGCTATGGTTTTATGATTTCAAATGAGCTAAGGCCAATCAAGATTATGAAATCACAAAGGATATAATGTTTGCCATGCATACATGTGAGGTAGTCATGATATCAGTTTGTATGTATGCTTACATAGGTCCACATCTTATATGCATAATTAGTATTAATTATTTCCTCCAAATATCTCTAACTCATGCTTGAGTAACTTTCAATGTATCTAACGCATTGTGTGTACATATAGACTAGCTTAGTGATGTTAAGAGTACTATCATGCATAACAAAATTTCAGAATGTATTCTTTAACATGATCATGAACATTAGTTCTTTAAAACTTTGAAGTGTCTCTTTAAAAGTCAACTTGAACTGACTTAACACATGTAAACTATATTTCATTCATAACCTACCCACATATACATGTTCACAAGGTTAGAACATCTCTCATATGGTATTCATAGATATTAGTTTCAATTATATCAAGTTTCCTTTGAAAAACCATTTAGTTTAAGGTTAAACAATTGGGCATGAGCAAGGAAACTATTTATTACTAATCATGCTAGCTTATGGTCATAATTAGTCATATAAGTATATTATCATGCTCATATGGTTAAAATATGAATATCATACTTATATGTCAAAGTCTCTTTTTAAAACGTATACTTTCTTTAGTAATTATATACTAACATAACCAAACATACTCATGCTACTTCATGACACATATATACACATGTTATCATGATCTTCATGCATATCTAGACCACCCAAACATGCTTACAAGGTTAGAGCATATATCGTGTAATATTCATACATATTAGCTTTGATATCGTCAAGTTTCTTTGCTTTGAAAAAGTTCGCTAGCTCAATGCTTATCCACTTGGTCATGAATAAAGGACCACAACTCATGCTTATTTATTTTCAAAAATCATGCGTATATTATCCTATGTACACATGTTTACAAAAATTAGAACTTAAGTTCATTAGTTTCATTCAAGCCTATTTTCATGCATACTAACACCAACCAACTCATTCATGCTATGCCAAGGAACCTAAATAGTCTTGTTAAACTTATTTCCATGCATGTTTCAAGTCATATCAGTAAACTAGAATTGATCAGATTAAGAAACAAAAATCAAAAATTGGTGAAGGCCGCAGTGTAATGCCGGCGCAGCTGCGCCGTGAGCAGTTCAAGCCAGAATTCTTCCTGCTTCGGCAGGTTTCAGGCCAAATCAAAACTTTTTTCACCAATTCGTATATAATCAGTCATATAACAGTTTCAAACATGGTTATAAGACTAACAACCAACTAATCATTTCCCAACTCCTTTATCATTTAACTTAAAAAAAAATTCAAGAATAGAAATTCTTTTGACAGAGAATAAAAATGAAGAACAAGGAAGAATTTTATACCTCTATTAATGGAATATACTTGCTGCTATATGAATTCCCTCTCTCTGCAAACTATCTTGCTAACAAACTTACAATGCACACTCAATACAACACCTAAATTCCCATCAATTGAAATGAAGAAAGAGGGATGCCTTATTTATAGAGAAATGGTTACCCAGTCCATGCCTTTGATCATCAAATCAAACTAACGGGAAAACTAAGAACTCAGTGGGTAAGGGAGGGTGGTTGAGTAGTTGGTGAATCCCATGAGTAATCCCACTCCCCTTGTGATGATATGCTAAGAATTGCTGAGTTTGAGGTGGTAGAGTAGCATAGGCCATTGGCCTTTTGTTCATACGTGAGAAGAAATGAGGAGTGTCCCTCAGTATGGGACATGGTTATTAATCTCAAAAATTTGGGCAACATAAAGTATATATCACACTTATGTTATTATACTCACACTATGCTTAAGTTATATGCACATAATATATACTTAAGTTATAGCTTCAATTATTTTCCCAATGCAATTTTAATAAATAAATAATATTGCAATGTAGTAAGTAGGGGTACATACCCATATATAATCCATGTACATTGTATCATACCGAATATAATTTAATCGGGTATTATATTATTATATTATTTCGATGAAATCATTATTAAGTCACAATTGTTTACTATATATTTGTGATGTACTATTTTAACGATGTCACATAAACTCATGATATATTCATACAACTTAATTAATTAGTCATAACATATAGTTCTATATGTATAGTCACATTGTAATGTAGTTTGCATACAATTGTATAGTCACATTGCATTACACTTCATATAACATATATGTAGCTATTTACTTTGCATGCTTGCACATAGTAATTAATATAATCTACTTATCTTATCAATTAATTAATAATATTAATTAATCCATTCCTCGTAATTATTAATAACACTTAATTCAAAATCATAGGATTAATTATCACATTAACAAATATAAATCTCAGCATATTTATAAAAATGTGGTTTATTATTATTTCCTCGCTTGAAATAATAATAATTAACGTATTATTAATCGCTACTAATATTCCATAACAATTAGTTAATATTCAACAATAACAATTAACAGTTACTATAGATTAATTGTTCGCTTATTAAGTCCTTCTTCAATTAATATCATCATTAATATTCTTCATTACTATGCCACACAAGGCTTTCATGAGTTTATTATAAACTCCACATTTTTCGCAATCATTATAATTACTTAATTTAATATAATTGAGTTAACTCACAAAATTATTTATATACAAATAAATTCTCATTTTCATTAATATTTTTATTTATTCTTTAACAGGTTATTATTTTAACTATAATATGTATTGCACATAACAAATAATATAACTCTTATTATATTCATCAATTATTTACTTGCAAATATTTTGTTAATTGTAAATAATTACTTATTAATATGCTATTACTAATTACGACGATTAATTAATAATGTAATATTAAATTAATCCTTCACTTATTAATTCCTTCATCATTTAATTAATTAAATCATCATCATTTCCATTCTCATGCCACACAAGGCATTCTACGAGTTCGTCGTAATTCTCCATATTTATAAATTCAATTTAATATAATCGAATTACTTATCTCATAACTCATAAATATTTATGTTCCAATACGTATTCATTTTCTTATTATATCAAATAAATAATATAATAATAATAAAAAAAAAAAATTATTCATGAAATTCACGGTTCTTACATTTATTATAATGTCAAATCCTTCTATATCTAATACGAAAATAGAAATAATATTTTTAATGATATTCAGAACAAAATAACAATTATTTAAATAAATGAACTTGCTCGAAGGCATTGTTAAACAATAAATGCCTACAGCTAATGCATCAACCTTTGCTTCATTTTTCACTCGTAGGACAACCTCATACTTGTTCAGTTTTCTACTTCTGACCAGTCCCCGCACAGTATTACATATGTGAGAACCACAGCCGGTATCCAATACCCAAGTAGAATTACGACTTTCAAAAAAATTAATTTTAATCATGAACAAACCTTGATTGGAAGATGAAGCTTCTTCAAGCTTCTTCTCTGCTAGAAACTTCTTGTAGTTCCTCTTCCAGTGACCCGACTCGTTGCAATAGAAGCACATTCTTTTGCTAGGTGGATCAGGTTTCTTTTGTTCCTTTAAGTTCACCTTGCCCTTAGCCTTCTTAGATTTCTTCTTTTCAGAAGATACCTTGGGCCTCTTCCTTTTCTTGAAAGAATCCACCATTAAGACATGGTTCTTCTTGGACGGGAAGTGACCTTCTGCAGTTTTCAACATGTTAAGTAATTCAGGCAAGCTAACATCTAACTTATTCATGTGGAAATTAACAACAAACTGCGAGAAGGTCTCAGGGAGTGACTGCAAGACCAAGTCTTGACTCAACTCCTCATCCATGACATACCCAAGTTGTCCAAGGCGTTCAATCAGATTGATCACCCTAAGGACATGAGTCTCAACAGTTGTGCCCTCGATAATTCGAGATCAGAAGAGCTCCTTAGATATCTCATATCTTGCAGTCCAACTTTGTTCACCATACAACTCCTTGAGGTGAAGCAACATAGTAGGAGCATCCATGTTTTTATGCTAACGTTGAAGCTCGTTATTCATGGATGAAAGCATGACGCATTGAGCCACAGATGCATCATCATACCACTTTGTTATGATGGCAATCTCTTCCTCAGAGGCTGATTTTGGAACAGTTCTAGGGACTGGTGAATTTAGGACATCAGAAATCTTTTCAGTAGTGAGAACCATTCTCAGATTCCTTAACCAGTCCGTGTGATTCGGTCCGGTTAGTTTGTTAGCATCAAGTATGCTACGCAGTGAAGTTAGTGATTTTGACATTTTTAAATTTTTGCATGTGAAAAGATAATATTTTAGCAAACATTCATTTAATTAATTTTACATACCAAAATAAATTTAGGTCTTATTTTAGATTGGTATCTCCCACTATTTTCTTCAAACTATATTACCCTCACTTATATAGTTCGACAACATCTAATTAAAGATTTGCTAGTGATATTAAGGATCCCATTTCAAATGTATATAATCTTGTGTGTGCACAACAAACGATATATAAATAAATAGGTAGACAACTCTTGCCAATCACATCAACATGTGACTCCTTGTATTCTGCCTCTTAAACATAATGGCCAAGCGTGTGCATATCCGAACTAAAATGATTTAAGTTAAGTCCAACCTAGCACTCCATATATTCAAAAAATATATATATTATCCTTGTGAGTGCAAAATAAAATAATATTGTTCAATTTTCTTTATAAGCATCAAATGTGATTAAATTAATATCTTAAATACGCAATACTCGCCTTGTGTGTGCACAACAAACTCGTATTAAATATTTAATACTCTATTAATTTATCATGTCAGAAGGCGACATTCGATATTCCAAATATCTTTGAACGCTTTAGACTTAATATAATTTCTTTGAGGGGTTTGTTATTATTTGTCTCATCTTGTTTAGCGCGTATGCACATATAGATATATAAAATACGCAGTTATTTTATTAAACATGCTAAGCATCTTTGCATAATATATAATATATATAATACTTAGCATGTGCATATAGAATACTATATTTTACCCGGATTGATTATAGACTTTTATTCTAGTTTGGTTTACTAGAGCCACCAAGTGAACCAAAAGGTCAAACCTTGGAGTGCAAGAATTTAAATTTAAAAGTAACTATTACATTTAAAACCCGGGCTCCATACAAACGGGTCTTCACGCGCTCCTTGCTCCTTGGTCTCCAAAATTTTCAAGAAAATTCTAAATATTTCTATTACATAACTATTTCAATAAATAGAAACCTTGATCAGTAGTCAAAGAGAAGTACATAGGAGGTAGACAGAATTTTATATCAAGAAAAAAATCAGAGAAGACGAGGTACGCAGACCCCATTTAATAAAACTCATTCATTCAAGCATTCAACTAAAATAAAATCCAATCACATTGGTTAATAGTCCATAATCATCCCAATTTATATTCATACACATTAACATATGCATCAATAAATAATCATTCATCACATGAGTAATAAACCATTCCATATATAGACCGATGTCATTTAATGGACAAAAATTTAGCTAAATTTTAGTTTTGAAACAAAATAAACTCTTTTATTTTAATCAAAAACCAAATCCAAATTAAACTCCTTTAATTTTTAGCAATCTGAAATCAAATTTCAGATAAAATGAATATCTTTATTTTAAACTTTTATCAATTGAATAAACCATTTACTTAAGTAAAGAAAAAACAAAATTTTTCATAATCTGCAGGGTGGCACGCATGCGCCCAGAATGAACTAGGACGCGGCGCGGCCGCGCTGTGCACTGGTCTTGTCATACAGACGGCGCGCCAGTGCCCAAAATGAACTGGGACGCGGCGCGGCCGCGCTGTGCATTGGTTCAAGTTTTGCAGCCAGCGCGCCCGTGCCCAGAATAAACTGCGACGCGGCGCGGCCGCGCTGTTCATCACAGAATCTGCAGAATTCGATTTTTGTCCAGAAAATTTGATCTAATCTTACATCAATTCATACATGGAATCATAAAATTGATAATTAGCAAAAAGTTAGGCTCTGATACCACTGTTGGGTTTATTATTTAACGCATACATGCAATCAAATTGCACAATAAAGGGCGAAAGCGCTATAAATTAGGTTTTAAAATTTTTGTACAAACCCTCACCGTGATCATGCTTTGTGCTCAATTATTAATAACAGAAAATTAAGGATGAATCAGAATCATACCCTTGTAGAAACTAGCTTCCATAGGTACGAGTTCAACTCTTTGCTCTTCGTGATCTTCTTGAATCTCCTGTATTGGCTCCTTCTTTTGATGAACGTTAGCCACCCAAGTGTTTGGCCTCTAGAGGTGATCCACCAAGGAAGAGGAATTGCTCAAGAAGATGGGTGGTTGGCTAAACCCTGTTTTTTATTCTCTGTAGAAAAAGAATTACTCTCCAACTCTTGGAATTACGTTTTTTTTTTCATATTTGATATAAGACTCCTCTTATATAGATATTGGTTAACCCTACTAATTTAATTAGAATTGGGTTTCATTTAATTAATTAATTAAACTCTTTTAATTAATTAGGCTTTCCAATATATTGAGATTAATTAATTAAACTTTTTGAATTAATTTATCTCCTAATCTCATTAGGAATAAGTGAGAGTACTAATATTAAATTAATTTCTAAACTCATTTAGAATTAAAATAATAATAATTGTAATAATATTAATAAGACCCCTCTTATTAATTTATATTTAAAATTTTCAAAATATTAAATAATAAACATTAAGCTATTTAATTTATTCTATCACCATAGATTAAATTAATTATACTTAATGCATTATTATGATTATGCCATTACCTTATTAAATAATTATTCTTCCTTTTATGGTGTGACCCTTTAGGTTCTCCATATTAAATCGGTTGTGAATAAATCAATTAGAACAATTCTAATCTTATTTAAATAAATAAATTAAACTAATAATTCATTTAAATAAATAACATTTATTCTCTAATAGGGATAAACCTCCCTAATGATCAACAACTTTCTAGATAATATAGATTTCAACATTAGTCATAAAAGAACTTGTGAGTTAATAGTTACCGTACAATTCAATCCTTCCACCATACAATGTCCCAATTAAATATAAGATATGGATTTACTGTTAAGTCTTATTTTAATTAATTGTATGTATTTAGATTAGAAAATGCACAACTCCAAATAATGCAAATTAGAAACTCCTTTCTAATTTCATTCTGCCTTGGCCAAGGACTACTAGGTTGTCATTTAACGAATCATATAGGACATATCTCTTCTTTTACTATAAGTTGTAGATTCTTTATTAATCATTCATTATCTCCATATGTAAATCATTATACCCAAACATACCCTTTGATATACCCTAATGGTCTTTAAGGAATAAGTCAAAGTATAATTCATAACACACAAGATACTATGATGATCTTAAGTCCAAGGATCACTTGTACTACTATCACATTAGGAATTCCTATTGACAGACGAGTAAAACTCCATTAGGTATTCCATAGCGATTCACGTTCAGTGAACTTATTCTCCAATAAGCACCTACATACTAGCTTTAGTGTCTTCACACAAATGATCATGAGATCAATCATCCTCACTCAATGAGCAAGCAACATATGTACCAATCTATCCGAATTTACTAATCTTCTTTTTAGTAATCCCACGATTTGGAACTATTTTAGTTTTTAAACTTTCTAAGAATTTAGATCTCATTAGCATGATCAACATCATGATTCTAAAAGCATTGCTTAAAACTATGGGTTATTTACATATTATAAAAACAACATCATGTAGATAATTAAATGTCTTTAATAAATAAATATTTTTATTACTAAATAAATAAGATCGTTTACAAAGTATGTGCTTTATCATCATACATGATTGACTTGTATACATACTACTTTCAGATGCTCGGTTGACCCGCAAGCAAAATATCCTCGAATCTTCTTTGGGTTCGGGCAATTTGGTGAAATATTCCCTTCTTGTCTGCAGTTATAATAGACGTTGTGTCCCTTCCAACATTTCCCCTGATGACTTTTTCCACATGTCGAACATGCCTCACTTCTTTTCTTGAATCCTCCCTGGTGACTTCTCGCTTGATTGTTGTTTCTATTGTTGTTATTATTGTCCCATTTCCTCTTTCCTAGGTTACTTCCCCCACTACTACTTGTGACACCCCTAAATCTGGGTACTTTAATTTCACAGAATTTGGTGTTCACTATCCAATAATAACACATTTAACTACCCATAATAAATGAAACTCATAATTAAAAATAGAAATCCTCCCCTTAAGGGGTTACAACATCAAAAATAATCAATCCCCAGGTTATCTAACCTTAAAACATCAAATGCAAAAACATCATAAGCAAATAAGTCTTAAACATAACGTAATAAGTATTAACAATAACATTCTCAAATAATAATAAACAAGTATTCATCACTTGTTTGCTTTGCCTTTACCTTTACTGGTAGATGGCTCATCAACCCTTTCAACCTTAGCTGCAATGTTTTCATGCAAGAGTGAGCAACAATTGCCCACAAGTATACCAATAATAATAATGATAACATGCGAGTAAACAATGGATACTGGATAATAGAAAGCTCAGCGTTTGAATCAAGATAGAAACAAGAATCAAAAGTACATTTGAAGGTCACAAGACCAAGAACTATGTCCTAGGTTATCAAGTATTTCTACCTTAAACCTTTAACAGTCGTAAGACTATATGGACCTTACTTCTCGTACTTAGGAGAATCATCCCTTAGTATCATTTATGTGCACAACATCTTAACGCTAACACGTAAAATAATCCCCTATAAAGGGTTGTTCATCTCAGTTTGACATCAGAGTCCGCACTAAAGAAAGTTTGGTTTGGATAAGCTTCAGTAACAGTTCTAGGATTTAAAACGCTCATTAACTACAAACTAGTCGAATCAAAAACGGTTTGCTAGTCATTCATGGTTTAATTCAATAATATAAATGGTATTCAAATCGAAGATTTAAGCTCAAATGTATACAAGTGAATCAACATTGAATAATCGAAGTATAACTTTCAAAGAATTAAATCATCTCATTTGGAATCATAACTTTGAATAACAAAAGTACGAAACTTGTTCGATATAAGAATAGGATTTAAGACTTGCGTAATTGTAATCAAGATAGGGTAAGGAAACTTGCCTCGTGCGTAGTTTAGACAATTACTATTCACGTTCCTCAATTAATCATACATACCATTGCATTCACAATACCAATTAATTATAACATAACTAGCATCATGAGTAAATCCTCTTTTAACTTAACTTAACTCTAAGTCTGATTATTTTAATCAAACCACAAACATAAGCTCTTAAACTTCACAATTAACGAGTTTAAACACATATACCACTCATCAATTAAACACGTAAAACCATCATTGGCATGTTAATAATCTGCTTTATCATCTCAATAAATGATTAACACATTTTTATGTTCATTAGATTATATTTAAATTACCTTTTCTGGACTTATACAATTAGATAAAATTTTCTGGGCAAAACTGCCAAGTGGCGCTGTAGCGCCCCAGAATGAACTGGAAGCCGGCGCTGCGGCGCGACCAGGCGCTACCGCACTACAATTAAGATTTCAACAGGCACTGCAGCTCGAGTCCTGGCGCTGCAGCGCTTTGTTTACTCTCTGAACAGGCGCTGCGGCACGACGACTCCACGTCTGGCACTGCTAGGGCGCTGCAGCGCTCTATTTCTTCACAGAACACGCGTTGCGGCGTCGCGACACAATGTGACGCAGACAGAGCTCGCGAAGAACATAGAAAAAGCCAAAATAGGCCAAAACTTCTGTCAAACAACAAATTTAATGCTACCCATAAGTTCTGAACTTTTCAGAAACATTTTACAACATTCATAACATGATTTTAATAACTTAAATCACATATACCATGAATCTAAGAACCAAAAATTATGGTTTTTACCATTTTATCAAAGTTTCATCAAATATGGTGAAATCACACATAACAGCTTCGTTATAACACGAAATCAGTTCATATAAGTTTTGTTTTTTTTTCATTTTTACATATATAAACATAATCAATCATCAATTTACCGTTTAACATATGATTTAAGCATTAATTTTTGTACATATAAGCCATATTCATATGTTATTTCTCTGTAAACTACAAAACTCCAATTTAAACATAATTTCATGGATTTTATTACTCTAAATCACATACCAGTCATATACAATGGATTATGCATACTAATAAACATGTAAAATCAATTTCTTAACAATTCAACCATGAAACTCCATTTACAGAGAATTCAAAGCACTTTTCATGGAGAAAACTTGGAAACGTAAAATAAAGTTTGAATACAAGAAATTAGCCTAGATTGTTTGTTTAGATTGATTAGTAGATGATGAAACAATTTTCTTTGATTCTCCAAGCTTCTTCTTCAATGTCACATTCTCTCAAATTTTCTCTCTTTTCTCTTTGACTTAGCAAACTAATATAATATATGAAGAATGAATACTGATATAAGTATACATAATATATTATTAACTGACGTTCGTGGGTATCAGTTAAGCGCATCAAGGCATTAACTGATCCCATGTTCCCAAGGCCATATTTGGCTAGCATTTAAAAGACTCCTTTCTAGTTTATTTTAATTAACTTGTTTATTATATAGTTTATTAGTCACACTTTAATTAATCAAACAATATTATTTAAATTCAATTAAATTAAAGGCAATATTAGACATTAAATTAAATAATCACATAATTAAAATTCTCATTTATTAATTATGACAAATTATTAAATCTCTAATAAATTATTAAATTAATTAGAACAGCATTATAATTATTAAATAACTTATTTAATTTAATTATCCCATTTAAATTCACACTTTGAACTATAACATTGTCCAACATTAATTTAATCAATGTAACACATTTAATTAAATTAATCTACCACAATTTCATCAAATATTTATTTAACTCAATAAAATAATCAACAAAAATATTTATTTAATTTAATAAATATTTAAAATCAATTACAAAAATCTCGTTTGTCACATCCTTCCCTCCTTAAAAGGATTATGTTCCCAGAATCACGACTCAATTAATTTGTCTTGTTACATTCTCCCCCTTACAAAGATTATGTCCCCAGAATCACTACACATAGATTAAGCAAATAAATAAGGGTAATTTTTCATCATTTGATCTTCGAGTTCTCATGTAGCTTCTTCAACATTGTGGTTCCTCCAAATTACCTTAACAGAAGGTATTACTTTATTTCTGAGTACTTGTTCTTTCATGTCGACTATCTGAACAGGAAATTCTTTATAAGATAAATCTTTCTCAAATTGTAGGGGTTCATATTCTATAATGTGTTTGTTATCGGGTTTATATGGTCATAACACGAAAACATGAAAAACATTATGGATATGTTCTAACATCGGAGGTAGGGCTACCTCATACGCGACTTCACCAATTCTCCGCAACACTTCGAAGGGTCCGATGAACCTCGGGCTCAGTTTCCCATTCTTGCTAAATCTGATTTTTCCCTTCCAGGGAGACACCTTCAGGAATACAAAACTATCAGTCTCAAATTCTCGCTTCTGTCGATGTTGATCGGCGTATTTCTTCTGTCTGTCTTGAGCAGCTATCAATCTTATCCTGATCATCTTGATAATTTCGGCGGTCTGTTGTACAATTTCCTAGCAATTGACGTTCGCCAACTTCATCCCTGCATAATAGAGTTCTACACTTTCTGCTGTACAACGCTTCGTAAGGTGGCATGCCAATACTTGCGTGGTAACTGTTATTGTAAGCGATTTCCACCCAACGATAGATGATCGTCCCAATTTCCTTTGAAATCCATGATACCAGCTCTTAACATATCTTTCAATGTCTGGATTGTCCTTTCCCTCTGTCCGTCTGTCTGAGGTTGATATATCGTACTCATTTGCAGCTGCATTCACATGCATTCCTGTAGTCGCTTTTAGAAGTTCGATGTGAACCGCGGATCTCGATCAGAGACTATTGACACTGGAACCCCGTGCCTTGACACAATCTCCTTCACATACAGCTTCGCCAACTGATCTAGGTTAAATGTTATCTTGATCAGTAAAAAATGTCCTGATTTTGTCAGTCGATCCACGATAACCCAAACTGTGTTGAAACCTTTCTGAGTCATCGAAAGACCTACTACAAAATCCATTGTGATATGTTCCCATTTCCATTCTAGGATTTCTAATGGTTGTAACAACTAACTCGGCCTCTGATGTTTTGCTTTAACCTTCTGACATGTCAAACACTTGGCCACACAATCGGCAACGTCCCTTTTCATATTCGGCCACCAAAAATGCTGTCGGAGATCCTGGTACATCTTCGTACTCCCCGGGTGAATCGAATACCTTGAACAATGAGCCTCTCTCAAAATTTCCTCTTTAATCTCTGGTAATAGCGGAACCCAAATTCTTCCCTCGAATCTCAATAACCCTTTGGTATCGATTTTAAAATGTCGCTTCATTACCTTCAGATATTCTTTTCCTAATTTTCTCACATTCCTCATCCTTAAGTTGTGCGTCCTTAACCTTATCCACCAAAGTTGGGTCGTTGCCCATTTAAAACAATTTTTCATTAGACTCCTTAGGATATTTCACCTCTAACTCCATTTTCGCCATCGCTGAAATTAGCTTCTCCTAAGCGGTTAACAACATCAATTTCTCGCGACCCTTTCTACTCAAGGCGTCAGCAACCACATTAGCTTTACCTAGATGGTACAAAATCTCACAGTCATAGTCCTTTATCAATTCCAACCACCTCCTCTGACGCATGTTCAAATCCTTTTATGTGAAAATATATTTCAGACTTTTATGGTCTATATATATCTCACACTTCTCCCCGTAGAGATAGTGTCTCCATATCTTCAAAGAAAACACTACTGCAGCCAACTCCAAATCATGGGTCGGATACCCCTTCTCATAATCCTTCTGTTGTCGTGAAGCATACGCAATGACCTTGCCGTTTTGCATAAGCACATAGCCTAGTCCATTATGCGATGCATCACTATACACCACAAAATTTCATGTGCTATCGGGAAGAGACAGTGCTGTACTCAGCCTTTTCTTCAGCTCTAGGAAACTTCCATCACACTTCTTCGTCCAGACAACTTTATCGATTTCCTATTCAAATTCATCAGCGGAGCCGCAATTTTGGAAAAGTCCTGAATGAACCTTATGTAATAAACTGCCAATCCTAGAAAACTCCTTACTTCCGACATTTTCTTCGGCTGATCCCAATTCATCACAGCTTCAACCTTTGATGGATCTACCAAAATTTCGTCCTTATCAATCACATGTCCAAGAAATTACACCCGCTCTATGAAGAATTCACATTTCAAAAACTTGGCGTACAACTTCTCTCTTCTTAACGCCTCCAATGTCCCCTTCAAATGTTCCACATGCTCCTCCTTGGTTTTAGAATACACCAGAATATCATCGATGAACACCACCATAAATTTGTCCAAAAATAGTTTAAAAACCATGTTCATTAGTTCCATAAATGTTGCAGGAGCATTCGTTAGACCAAATGACATCACCAGAAACTCGTAATTACCTTAATGAGTCCTGAACGCTGTCTTTAGAACATCTTCCTTCCTCACCTTCAACTGATGGTAAACACTTCTCAAAACTATCTTCGAGAAATACGTAGCTCTCTTCAACAGGTTAAATAAGTCGTCGATCCTTGGCAATGGATACTTATTTTTAATCGTAACCTTGTTCAACTCCCTGTAGTCAATGCAAAGTCGCATCGATCCGTCCTTCTTAACGAACAACACCGGTTCTCTCCATGATGATACACTCGACTGAATATACTTCTTATCCAATAGCTCTTGCACTGAACCATTAATTTCTTCATCTCTATCAGAGCCATACGGTACGGGGCATTCGATATTGGGGCAGTTTCTGGCGCTAGATCAATCACAAATTCCACTCCTCTATCTGGCGGAAGTCCTGGCAAGTCATCTGGAAATACACCTACAAAGTCTCTAACAACAGGTATCTCCTCTGGTTTCAGACTCTCCTTTCGGCTATCGACTATGTAGGTTAAATACCCTACACAACCTTATCTTAATAACTTCCTAGCCTGCATCATCGTTAAATAACTTGCTTATCTAGGCTACTTGCTGTAATAAAATATAACCTTTGACGGGTTAATACACTTCTTTTGGCAATCAATTACCGCCCCATAATTGAATAGCCAATCTATTCCCAAAATAACGTCAAATTCCCCAAGTTTAATCGGGATTAGATCTACGATCATCATGTTTCCCTTAATATCCACTCTACAGTTATTGTGCACAAACTTAACAGAAATTACTTACATATTCGTAATTTCTATGTTCAAAGGGTAATCTAATTCCTCCTTAAGCAATTCTAGATTCTTAGCAAAGTCATCGAAAATAAATGAGCAAGTAGCACCTGAATCAAATAACACGTAAGTATTTATATTATTGATCAGAATGATACATGACACCACATCATGTGACTGAACAGCATCCTGCATGGTCATGTTAAAAGTTCTGGTGGTGGGTCGGTTGGACGGTGTTGATCCAGTGATAGTTAGACTGCTACCACCGATGGATCCTCTACCTCCACCTACTCCTGCTCCTCCTGCTGCCTTCTTAGGACAATCCCTAGCCAGATGGTCCCTTGACCCACAAGTGAAGCAAGCGCCCTTCTTAGGATTAGGGCAATTTGGTGTTATGTGACCCTCCTCTTCCCATTCATGTATACTCCCAGGTGATTCTTTTTGCAAGTAGTACAAGCCTCCACCTTCCTCTTCTAATTTACTTGCTGACTCTTAGTGGAAATACTCTCATTCCACCTCCTTTTCTGATTATTACTACCACCACCGTTGCTACCACTTGCCTTGCTATTCTCACCTTCACTCTTCTTCTTCTTTTTGTTCCTGATTATACTTGGTCAGAGCATCTCTTCCACCTTCTGTGATGATGGCCTTCTCCAAAACTCCTGCAAAAGTGTTCAATTGGTACATTGACACCTTGCTATACAACTATGGCTTCAACTCTTGTTCAAATCTTTTAGCCTTCCTCTCATCCGTATTCACCTGATAAGTTGCAAACCTAGCCAACTCATTGAACTTAGCAGCATAGTCTAGCACAAACATGTTACCTTGCTTCAACTCCATAAATTGAACCTCCATCTGGTTCTGAGAGCTCGTTGGGAAGTACATCTCAACGAACATCTCCTTGAACCTATCCCATGTGATCACACCTTGTCCTCCTCGAACCTTATTTTCCTGCCACTAGTAGTTGGCCTCTGACTTCAGCATAAATGTTGTGAAGGCAGTCTTTTGGTCGTCACTAACCGTAGCAACGTTGAACACCTTCTCCATCTCCATCACCCATGTCTGGGCTTCGATCGAATTCATAGATCCCCTAAACTCTGGCGGTCCTACCTTCTTAAAGTCTTTAAATGACGTGGCTTGTGGAGCTTGCGGCTGATTCGAAAGAGCTCCAGTTAGTAGATTCACCAATTGGTGAATAGGATTAGCATTGGCATTGTTGTTGTTATTATTATTCTTAGATCCTTCCTGAGCATGCTGATGGGTTTGGCGTCTTCTTGGCGGCATTTTTCTATTTAAGATATACGTTTATTAAATCATTACTCAATTTCTTAAGTATTTAAGACTTAGCTTAAACATTTTAAGATTATCACTTAACACATATAATCTCAAATAAACTCTGATATTTTTTTCATTCAAAAGTTTTAAACACAAACAAGATAGCATCACTGCTATTTACATCAATTATCCCGAGATAAAGAATCTTTAGGATTAAATCATCATATTCCATTGTTTATAACCACATTGGAATTTATATTATTAGCTAACATAAAATATTCACATAATTCTTCCTATCATGGCCTACTAAGATGTCGAACAGCTTCTCTGTGTTCTTCCTCTATGTACGGAACATCGTCCTATGATCCAGCATATACCAAGGTAAGTCCTCGAACTGAACTGGATAGTAGACAACTCGATCTTGGGTCCTATCAATTGCTGTCTGAAAAGTGTAGTCTATCTCCTCAATCTTAGCTTTCTTTGCCCGATCACTGTCTTCAGCAAGATCTGTACATCGAGAAGCCTTCATCCAAGTGTCCTCTACTCTAGCACGCTTCACTGACTCTTCTCTCAAATCACTCCTTAGCTTCTCTATCCCAGTCGACAACTCTTCATTTTGGCTCTCTGCCTGAACCGATTTCCACTCCACGTCTCCAAGACGTTTGTCAAGATACTCAATCTTGTCATCTTTTTGCTCTATAGCAGCCCGTTGTACCTCTGTCAGTTTCTTCAATTCTCTAACGTTATCCTGTAACTCTATGTTACGGTCATATAGCTCATCATACATCTCAACATTAATAGAGTTTGGAGGAAATTCCTCAGGATCCTCCTCCTCCTCCTTAGCCTTTACCTCTATCTCCTAATAGTCCTCCTCTGAATCAAACACAAGCTCATGCTCCTGACCCACAATAGTGATCAACGGAGATGACTCTCTCTGTACCAACCGCTCCTAGACGGTATGAATATCTTGGGGCTCCTCCTCTCTAGCTACTTGAGGCTCAACCTGTGACACCCCCAAATATGGGTACTTTATTTCAACAGGATTTTGTGTTCACTATCTAAATAAAACATAACTAACCTCCCATATATAAAGGAATGCAAAATAAATTACAACCTTTAATCAAAATCTTCCTTATAAAAGGATTACATAATCATAAAAAGTTCTCAGGTTTCTAACCTTAAAACAATCATCATAAAGTGCAAAAATAAAACATCACATAATAAATTAAGTCTTGTTACAAAAACCAAATAATAGATTGAACAAGTCCTCATCACTTGTTCATCTTGCCCTTGCCCTTACTAGTTGACGGCTCGTACACTTTTTCAACTTTGACTGCAATGGTTATAAATGCAAGAGTGAGCAAAATAAAAGCTCACTTAAAATAATAATCAACAAGGATAACATAATATTGTCACTTAATGAGTTCAATCGAATTGAACAACATTCTCTATCATTGATACTCAAGAATTGAAAATAAGATTTAGAATTCATCTAAGGGTCACAATACCTTGAACTATGTCCTAGGTTATAGGTATTTCTACTTAAACCTTTAACAGTCGTTAGACTATATGGACCTTCTATCTCGTACTTAGGGAGATCATCCCTTTGTACCATGTATTGTGCACAAATATCTTAACGCTTTCGCATAATAATCCCCTATAATATGGTTGTTCATCTCAGCTTTAACTTACGAGTCCGCACCAAAGAAAGTTTGGTTTGGATTATCTCAATGGATAATTTAGACTTCAACAATCATCAGCTAAGGAGTAGTTGAATCAAACTTAACAATAACTTAAGAGTTCGATAATAAAAGAGCTATGGAATAATTATGAGTCACAAATGAATAGACATCATACTTAAAAGTCATGCTTTAGATGTAAACTTGAAAGCATTCGAAAGATACAATAAGCCTTGCTTGAACAATAATAATTGCATTCTTTTTAATAAGGAAATTAAATTAAAATTCAAGAACTTGCTTAAACGTAAACAAGAAAAGATAGAACAACTTGCTTTAACATAAACAAGAAAGGATAGAACAACTAATTGCTTTAACATAAATAAGAAAGGATAGAACAACTTGCCTCGTGCGTAAGCTAGCAAATTAATAATTCATTCCTTAATTATCCTACGCACATATTATTAACAATAGCAACACGAATTAGTTACCACATAGCTAAGTCACATAATTAGTTAACAAATCTAAGTCAACTTACAACTCTTAGTCATTAGGTTTAATCACAACATTGGTTAGTAAACATATTCCACGTCAAACTTAAACTTGTTAATAATTAATCAAGTTAAAATTTAAAATCGTAAATCTCATATTACAAATATGATTACATACTGTTTAATCACATATAATTATATTAACATGCTTTTATAATCATTAGATTAACATTCTCAAACATTTGTACATGTAAATAAAAATCTCTGGCCAAACTGCTCAATTGGCGCTGCAACGCCACATAATGAATTACAATCGGTGCTACGGCACAGCCTTGGTGCTGCAGTGTGAGTGAAAAAGCAAGGGACCAGCGCTGCGGCGCCATACCACGTCATCAAGCCCTACAGTCCGGTCTCAGAGTTGCAGCGCTGCAGTTAACACACAGAATCGGTGCTGTGGCGCCGTGACACATCACCAGATTTTGCTATAATGCTTCAGCGCTCTGTTTACTCATAGAACAGGCACTGCGGTGCCACGACGCAGTGGGGCGCCGGCAGCTTCACGAAAATCACAAGAAAAGTCTATTTGGCTTAATAACTTTCCTCAAACAACAATTTTTACTCATACAAATTATAAAAACCTTAACAAAAACATAAACTAATGTTTCTAACATGATTTTATCCATATAAACATCATAACAATCAATTGAAAACCTTTTAATTCAATGTTTTTGAGAAAAACTCCATTGTTAAACGTTCTTGACAAAAACAATCATTGTGACTTTGTTTCTTAACCAAAATACTTCATTTAAATCATGTTGTTTTCGTTTCTTAACATATTATCACAATCTACAATCAATTTATATATAATATATTGAATTAGACATCAATTTTTGTATCAAATAAACTATTTTCAAAATACTTCACTATAAATTACTATGAACATGATTTCTTCATGTTCATCATGCTTTCATGGATTAAACAACTTAAATTCTCTTACAAATTATATATAAACAGTTTATATATACAATTAACATATATAAATCATATTCTCAACAAATTATTATGAAAACTCAAACACAGAGAAGTTGTGAGAACACGAATTTTCAAAAATTATTAAAATAAAAAACTACTAAATAAAATTCTTATTATAAGATATGTTGGGTTTGAATAAGAATATATATGTGTTATATATTATGTGGTTTGGTGGGATGAAATTAGATATATATATATATATATATATATATATGAAATTTTATACTTGACTAATTATTAAAGGAAATAGAGTTTGAACTTGAAGTTTAATCTCTAAATAATTGAAGAAGGTTGTGATTGATGTTGGTTAACTGGTATAACGAGTTAGCAATTTAAAAGTATGTTCAAAGTATCTAGGAATTTAGATTCTGGTTTTGCTGTAGCAGAACTTGCTTGCGTCTAAACTTGAGGTAGCGCAGCTGCGCCACTTCCAAGCCTAAGACTAGCGCAGCTGCGCCGATCTGCAGACAATTCTAAGTGAGTTTGTGAAATCTGAACTTTAAGCTATGTATATTAATGGCTAATATGTGTAAGAAGAGTCATAATTGGTGATCAAGCTATATATGAATCGATTTAGAGAACAAGACATGATTTGAATGAAAGTTAATTATGAGAATTAACTAAATAAGAATAAATATTGGTTAATTTAAATTAAGTTGAAAGTTATATGTATAGCTTTGTATGAGGTATATGTATGATTAAGTAATATGGTAAATATATTAAAATATATTTGGTATATGTAAATAAATTGACAGAAACAATTTATCATAATAGAAAATAAACTTATTATCTATTTTCTATATATAATATGTGATATGTGTACATGTTCCTTACATGTAATTATTTTAATAAGACGTAGATATTATATTAAAGATAATATCTTGAGAAAAGGAGTAAATCATTTTATTATAATTAATGCCTCTATTTGAAGGAAATGTAATAAAAATTGTTTATATTTTTATGGTGGAATACATAGTTTATATAGTAGTAATTATATCTTATGTATTTTCAAGAAGGTTAAATTTATAAAGAAAGCTAAGTTATTTTTATTTCACTAAATAACTTAAGTTACTATGTTACCCGTAGATTTTATAAATAATAATAAAAAGGTTGAATATTTTCGTTCACGACATATGTATTTATGTAAATCTTGAAATATAAGTTCAATGTAAATCGAATATGTGATGAGTAAGAAATGTGATGGAAGTGAGTAAGAATATGAGATATGCCCAGTGTGGCAAAGTGGTGGAATAAGCAATTCATTAAATAAATTTATGAAGGAATGATTAAATGGATTAATCAGTGTTATTATATGAATTAATTGCTATGTGCAAGTATATATGTTATGAGAGTATATAAATAAGTAATGTAATTATGTTACAACATGAGTGCATTATAAAATGTGATATTAAGAATATTATTATTTTGTGAGACTATTATGTTAAGCTTGGGATCCATAATTTACTAAGCTTGCATAATTGAGCCTTGTGTGATATGAATATTAAAGTTAAATCAACTGAAGGTTTAACTAGAATTATTAAAAGAAAATCAATGGTAAGTTAATAAATATTTGATATTAATTATCATTATGATATTTGGGTGTATTTAAAATAAATAAAGTTTTATGGGAATCATGGGATGATAGTACCTAATTTAAATATTATTTGGACTAACCCAGTATATATGAGGTACATGAATATATGTATTGATGTATATTTAAAGTATGAGGATACTTGTTTATATGTGGGTGTGCGTATATGTAGGTTTGTGTATAGGTGCCCATAACTTAACTTAATGTAGCAATATTAAGTCATTATAATTGACTTAAGGAGCTAAAAAGAAGAAGAAGAATTAATCTTAGTGTATGGAGTCCATTTTACTGATAAGTAAATGAGTAATGTAACTTGTCCCTATATCAGTGTCCCTTTCCTTATATCAGTCGTGTATAGGCCAATGGCCTACTCCAATATTGCTAAGAAACAAGAAAAGGCTAGAGTATTCATGGTAATGATGGCTGAGGGTGTGGGTTGAATAGGAAATCCTACCAAACCATCCTTACCTGATGGATTCTTCTTCTTCCTGCTAGATTGAAATATTGGGCAAAGCCATTGTATGGATAATAGTTTGGCTATATATTGGAGTTCTCCCTTCACAATTCAAGTTGCTAAATTTTCTGATAAGTGTTATAGAGAGTGAGTGTTGAGGGATTGAAGTGTAATTACAAGTTGGAGGAGCAATAGTTAGTCATTCAAGCATTCAAGAGGTAATACTTATATATGTATTCTTCATTTCAAGATTTTGAGTTCTTAGAAATATCATCAACTACTTGCTTTTGAGTCAAAAATTGATGGCTAAAGGTTGTTGTAATCTGTAAATTTTTATGAGAAATTATTAATATGGTTAAATACAAAAATAACAAAAGTTAAATAGATCAATTTGGCCCAGAAACGAATCCATGGTGGTGGAATTAGCTAAACATGTTAAAACATGAAAATTTAGTATGAACATGAGTTTTGGGTTAAGATTTGGGTTAGTTAATATTTTTGTAAATTGTTGATTGTTTGTTATGTTGTAGATTTATGAATTACGAATCCATAGAATCAAAAATGGACGAATTTGGATGTGTATAACTCGAGTTACGAAGATTGGAAGGAGAAATGGTCTGAAAATCAAGAAGAACAGAATTTGGGAAACTCATTCTGCATCAATGGGCGCAGCTGCGCTGCCCCCAAGGCTACAGCTGCGCTGCCCCCAAGGCCATTTGGGGCGCAGCTGCGCCGGAATAGTGTCAGGCAAGACTGTTTTGACCTCATGTAGTAAACTAGGCAAACTTCTTCATACGAACTCTGATTAAGGCGGTTTTGGATGATTCAAAAAGATAACGAGTAGACCTACAACTTTTATTCTTTAAGTTTTTTGATTTGAAGTAGTTAAAAGGGGTAAAAACGTCTATATTTGTGACTGATACGTATTAGAAGGCAATCGGAGGGCGTCGGACATGCACGTACGCAACTGTAGTGCTCCCGACGATAAAATATGTTATTCTAAGTTATAAAATATGAATATTATATAATGATGATTAACATTAATCAATGATGTTTTAGACAAGTTATATAAGCATATAAGGGTTATATAGAACCCGGATTTAACAACTTTACTAAGGTTTGCAAAACACAAGAACAATGTGGATCATGCATCTATGAGTTTTAAATATACATCGAACACATAGTTAGTCAAGGGTATGATAAATGTATATGAATGTTGATGTTAAGTATGTGTGACTAAGGTATACCTATACATACATAGTTATCCTAAGAGTATGATAAGAAAGTAAAATGAAGGTTTTACAAACCTAGTTAGGAAACGATGTAATGTTTATTATTATATCGAGAATGTATGGATGTATATGACTGATGGGTATAAATTCATGATTATAAAATTGTGTAGGAGTACACGAAGTGCAGATAACTATAAGCAGTTAAGTTATAGTTGATAATCTACGAGCCAGGCAAGTCTTTCGGTTCCTATTTGTTATATGAATTCGATAACTGTCGGTTGAATTATATTATGCTATGAGGATGTTGATTTATATATGAAATGCATATGAGATATGTATGAAAATTAAAAGTTGATCTTTGATGATATGCTTAAGAAGTTAATCTCTATACTTGTTATGTGAGAAGTAACATGCGTAGTAAATTTAAATGATTTTGAATGCAAGAACTGAGCATGATATTATATTCTATATGATGCATAAAAAATGTTAGAATTGCTGAGCTGTCGAGCTCACTCTTGCAAATAACCATTGTTGCATGTTAAGGACTCACGAGTAATGTTACGTGCTACTTGATTGATAGAGTTTAATAGTATCGCAAGGAGATTGATTTAATTATCTAATGTCATGATCTTAAACCATGTTTAGGTTTTAAATGATGTACTAGATCGTTGTTTATGATGTTCGACTTATGAGAGTTGTAAAGTCATACTATTCGATATATAAAGAATATCGAATTAAGTTGTAAAGTTTTATTATGTAATTTCGACGATTTGAATCATGGAATAAATCGATTCAAAGTTATGAAATTAATACAAGTAGTTATTCAGAGAATATAGAAAAGTTTAAATTATTCCGTATTTTATTAAGTTTAACATCAGATATGATGTAAAGACAGGAATGGTAAATGACTAAGATTGAAAACTTATTAAGGTTTTGGGATCGACATGTAGATTCTGTAAATGGAAGGAATTTATATTCTAATTGGTAATAAAGTGAAATTATATTCATTAAGTTATGAATAAAAGATATAAATAATTTGATGATAGTAGTATCGTGACGCACCAGGTCCGAGGTAATGGATACCCGAATTTGGAGGCGTCCCAGGTTGGTATCAAAGCTATAGGTTATAAACCTTAGGTAAGAGTACCTTAGGCTATAACCTTAGAGAGGGAAGATAAAGATTAAAATATGTATAAGTGAAGATTCAAAGAAGAATCTCGAAGTATTTAGAGAATGAGAATAAGGAGTTACCTGACTTCGGTAATAAAAATATTGAGGCGGTGTCTATAAGATGAATATGACAAAGATAATAAGAATAAACTCAAATGGAGTTTAGTTGACGATAGGAAAGAACCATAAGGTAACCGATGATCACGACGTGGTCAGATTGAGATATGAAATGATAGATGGTCTGTAATGACTGAGTAGTTATAGCTTGATGCTATAAAGAGAAGGTACTATAAAATGGTACGAGATGAACTCATGAGGAGTTGTATATGATGAAATATAGAAAATTCGTAACAAGCAAAGAGCAAGATAAGAGTAAAATAGAGTTAGGTGTTGGATTTCCATTGAGGACTCATGAGATGGCTTAGTTGTACAAACCTTTGTATGGGCGGAGGTTTGGTGCTTGTGCTGAGTGTATCACATTGATAATCGTTGGAATACTGGTGTCGCGCTATCGATATACTAATGGCGAAAAGGTGATTCTTTTCTCATATTTATTTTGATAGATAGAGATTACTAAGATTAAATTAGAGAATATTAAGATTTGGTGCAAATTCTTAAGACTCATGCTAATGATAAGTTTGTGACTCATAATCAAATGTTTTTGAGCCCCTAAGCATATGGACAGTCCCTGATTGGTTCTTGGACTACGTATTGCTAGGACAAGTTCCTAAAATCTTATTATTGTGGTAAGTTCCTTAACTTCCTAGGGTGTGTTAAGTTTGATGAACTATACTGAGAATAGATATATTATATATCAAGAATTATAAGTTTTGGTATAGTGAGCATTAATGGTATTGAAGATTGATAGGATGATGAGCCCATGGAGTAAAAGATTGAAGATTGATGGAGAAATATGGATTTTTCTAAATCTTCTAGCTATGCTAGATTTTCAACATTTATTGACTTCGTGCTAATGTTTGCACTTCTGTTTTCTTGAGAAACATTGGATCAGATGACTAAACCAATGAGTTTTAAAAATAATACCGTTATTCGTATGTCTATGCTATTTGTTTCGACTAAGACAGAAATGATTTGAAAAATTTTCAAAATGTAATTTTAACCATATGCATCATTTAATATGGTGTAGGGGATGGTAAACGATAGTGTCAGGAGTGATCGTAAGATAGCCAAACCATTATGGTATCATGTAGTATGGCAAAGTCATAAAATGACTGAATCTTCAACGTACTACTAAGTTAGTGCGGTATCATGACGTCATAAAAGAATTTTTGGTTTTCTTTTAAACTATGAAAAAGGTCAATTAAGTTGAGTAATTTCGGTTGATGTCTGAATTATTGATAAAAGTCTAAGCTATTTGATTCGGCTAGATGACTGTTAAAGAATATTTATGGAATTCAAGCATTCTTGAGTACTTATGCCAAACCAGGTTGCTTTGGTGCGGATTCAGATGTTGAAAAGCTGAGGTGAACAACCCTACAAAGGGGACATGTTTTCGGAGACGATAGTTCTGAGCGTAACGCATATAGTTGTTACAATATGCTACGTTTATGGCACAGCGTAGTGGTACAATAGGATGATCACCTAGTGTACGCACAGAGGGTGTTTTCAGTCTTTGTGATTGATAAACACTCTGGTTTACAGTGTGAAGGATTTTGTTGAAGCACTAGTAAACTTAGAGAAGAGTTCACGGTCTTGTGACCCCTCAGCATAATTTGGAATCTGAGTTATTCATACTGCTTCCCGATTATTGAACAATTGTGGAAGATTCTTATTTTTTCTGAAGGGTGAATGTGGTAAGTAGGATGTTCAATAGAAAAAAGAAAGTGGTAGGATGTGACAGGTAATAATTGAACAAGTTATAGTAATAAAATTCTGAAAAAAGAAGGGATGAAGTTATCTAAAGAATATGTAATATTCAGAATATTACCGAGTAGGGAAGGTTTCAGTAATTCCGAGGATGGAATCCTTATAAGGGGGAGAGGATGTGAGAACCCGAATTTTCAGAAATTATTAAAATAAGAAACGACTAAATAAAATTCTTATTATAAGATATGTTGGGTTTGAATAAGTATATATATGTGTTGTATATTATGTGGTTTGGTGGGAAGAAATTATATATATATATATATATATATATATATATATGAAATTTTATAGTTGACAAATTATTAAAGGAAATAGAGTTTGAACTTGAAGTTTAATCTCTAAATCATTGAAGAAGGTTGTGATTGTTGTTGGTTAACTGGTATAACGAGTTAGCAATTTAAAAGTATGTTCAAAGTATCTAGGAATTTAGATTCTGGTTTTGCTGTAGCAGAACTTGCCTGCGTCTAAACTTGAGGTAGCGCAGCTGCGCCACTTGCAAGCCTAAGACTAGCGCAGTTACGCCGGTCTGCAGACAATTCTGAGTGAGTTTGTGAATCTGAACTTTAAGATATGTATTGCTGTATGATTCTGAGAATCATCTGATAGGGTGGTTCTACCCTTTTTTGCCATGGCTGAAGGCCTACACTGGTGGAGATAAAAGCTACATCAGCTGGTGTTACTCACACTTTCCTAACTTGGAGCTGATCTCTCAAAACTTTCCAAGGGTTAAGTCATTTCCAACCAAGCTGATCAGAGACCAGCCTCACTTCAATGTCTATTGTCAGGCTAGCAACATCTATATTCCCTACGATCTACGAGAATGCTTAGATGGTGGAAGGATCACATCAAAGTCTACGGTCGTAGAGCCCCCACACTATACCATTGCAAGTGATCAAGCACATCCTGAGAAGTCAAATCTTGCTCCAGCAATCCTCTCTAATATCTCTTCTTCCTCCAACAGCGACTTGTATTCAAATCTCTTTAAGATTCTCACTACTTTTGAAAGCCTCTCTAAAAGTGAGAAACGTGGTGTCCAACCAGCTGCTCAGCAGAAGGTTGTCCAACTAGATGCTCAAATTCTTTAAGAGTAAGAGTTACTGAAAAACTCTAAAGAATTGGTTGAGAAATTCCCTCACATTGCTGAAGAAGCTAAGATCTTGTCAGGAGGAGAAAATAATGAATTCCACAACAAGCTTCAGGCAACTATCTCAGATATATCTCTCAAGCTTCAATAGAGAGATCAAATATATCTAAAATCCATACGGGATCAAAGGAAAGAAGCTCTGCAATCTCAGAAGAAAAGTGAAGAATCTATTCTGTCTCTTTCTGAGAAAATAGATACTCTCAACCAGTCTCTTTCCCTAAAGCTAGATCTCAGCCAACAGGAACTCAAGATTAAAGTTGGCAACACATCTCACCTGATGGAGCAGCTTATGTCTAATGTCTAGCATCTCTCTCAAGTGATTGATGATAAAAAGGGGGAGAAAAAGAGCCACTTAAGGAGGCACTAGAAGAGAAGAATGAAGACAGAAGAGAAGAGCCAATCAAGAAGAACAGAAGAGCTAAAAGGAAAATAGAAGAAGAAAGCAAAAATGGAGTCATCATCTGACGGGGAGCCGAAAGAAGATGTCTATGTGAAGACAAGATCTGAGGGGGAGCAGAAACGAGAAAAATAAACAGAAAAGTAGCTGCAACTGAGAGCTTCCAGAAGACATACAAAGAGCAGACAATGAAAAAGAGAAGGTACATCTCTAATTGTAATAGTATGTTCTGGATCTGGGACTTTGAGTGCCGCATCATTTGTAAGTTAAATTCTCATCAATGACATTCATGTTATCTGTTCTAGTAATACAGCAGCTCACTGTATATTAAGATTCATTCATCTCATACATATGCATTTAATGTTTTGTCATAATTAAATAGGGGGAAATTGTTAGGAATATACCTGAGAATGTTATTCCTCTTTATATAATATTTGATTATGAACTAAATGAATGAACATGCAAATATGTCTGCATTGATGAAAGCTGTAAAGCCCTTAATAGATGATAGACATATATGTACAAGGACTTAGACTGAAAAAATCAAATGTGTTAGGTTGATCCAATATAAATGAACAGCTTTATGAAGTCCTTCAAAAGATTACAATGTACAAGGACTATGAATAGAAAGATCAAGCTTGTTAGGTTGACCTTATAAAATTTAATAGATAGGCTTGTTTGATCGTGGAGCACTGCACCAGCAATCACAGTCTGCTGAGAGAGTCAAGGCAGAATCGTAATCTATTAAGGCAGAACCGTAGTCTGTAAAGATATCGTCTCTCAAAATCGCAGTCTGCCAAGAAAGCCACTCACGAGATCATGGAGACAGCCTGTCAAGTGCCTTTCGAGTCAAGTCAAGAATCAAAGGCTCAACTCAAAGACGTGGAGTCTGCAGATCATAACTGAGGCAGAAATCGTAGTCGGGCAGATCAGTCAAGAGATTGCAAATGTTAAGACAGAAATCGTAGTCTGTCATACGATCTACTCTTAGAGTCGCGGACTACACTCGGAGTCGTAGTGTCTGCTGAACTAGAGCATGATCGTAGTCTGCAGAACCAAAGCCAGATCGTAGTCTGTAGAATAAAGGCCAAAACGTAGTTAGTCAAATGCTCACAATGCCAAGGAAGAATCATAGAGCCTACACAATTCTCAACAGTTGAGCATTCCTGAAGTATACATAAAGATCTTACTCTGGTAAGAGTAGTCAAGGTTCAGAAAGCAGTCTACTTAAAGAGGATCAAAGAGCACTTTCTGAATGGCCTGTAAACAAACAGAAGATCGAAGCACCAACTTTATCAGCAAGGCTGATTGAGAAGTGAAGAGCCATTCATGAGAAGTCTTCTACAAGCATTCATTAGAAGACAATGAATGAAGTGACTGTCAAACAGAAGACAACGATCATAGTGGTGACTATGACGATCGTGGTGTTTACAAATGAGCAGCAGAGACTGATAAAGCACAAACAAAGCTAACGGCCAACCTACAGAGGACAGACGAAAAGGATTATCAGTGCTCAGCCTCACTATGAAGTGTGAACGGGAGATCACAGAGCAGAAAGTTGAGAGAGCTGAGCATGACTAATCAGAAGAGTCGTGTAAACCAGAAGGGCCAGAACAGTCAGCCAAGTTATCAGTTCCTGATGAGAGTCAAGGAAAGAAGAATTATAGAAGCACTGTAAGAATGAAGTGCGAGAGGTTCTACATTGTTAATTCACAGAACACTCTCAGAATCATAGTGTTGTCAAAGCCAGTCAACTTGCAACATCCACAGATAAACTACGATCAAGCACATGAACGTCAGCATCAGAATCATGGAGTTTGGTTGTCGGATTATTGAGTCTTAACAATGTCTCAATATGAAGACTAACAATCGAACGTTGCTGATTGAGAGTATCGATGCAGTAGTCAACATCCTTGGTTTGGATCGAGGAAACAAAAAGGATAAATAAAGGTGACTATCAACCTAACTTCTAAAAGTGACATCTCAGAGGTGTTAGGTGAATCAACAGACTGTAGTGTCAGGAAAGTCAAAAAGGTGCTTTCACGTCAACTCAGTAGTCTACATCAAATAACTCAGAATCCTTGAAGCATTTCAAATAGCTTCCAACGACTATATTCCAACGGGAAGCTAATGGAGAGATATAAAACAGCTGAAGCTTCAAAGGTGTAGTTGTTGTTGACTCGACGAGAGTTCTACAAAGCTTAACAGAGAAAATGTCTCAGTGGCTGTGAGACTATCATAGTAAGAGTGAAGCAAATATGATGAAGGGCTTGAACTGCTAAATGCTTCACTTAACACGAAATAGAATGCCAACCACAATGACATCTGAGCTGAGAGCCAAGAAGGCCAAGAAGGCCAAGAAGACAAGAACTAGATTGGCAGATCAGAAAGCAGATCTCTAGAGCCACTCTACGATTCACCACCAATAACTTGAGCTGAAGAGAAGTAGATGTAGAGCATAATCTGCACACAAGACAACCAGTGTTCAGAGGCTGTTAAGTACTAGAAGAAGTCTACCTGATGTGCAAAGACTTAGCAGTTCCTCAGTGGTAATAGTGTGTTATTCTAAAATCAGATAAAGTCAAGCATCAACAACAAAGATCAGCTGCACTAAGGAGATGTATCAGACTGCTAAGTACTCAAGGATGTTAAGATTCATGTAGATCTTAGCAGTCCATTAGTGGTGATCAAGTCTCGATGCATAATTCCAGAAGATCACAAGAAGCTGCTAAATATCAGAAGATGAACAAGCTTAATGTCATCTTAGCAGCTCAGCGCTAACAATAAACAAATAAATAACCAGGGCCTGAGGGGTCCTTGTCTTCGTGACTAAATCAAAGTCAAGTCTGCTGGGCTTGCTGAGTACCGGAGGGTACAAGAGATTCTAAGTCTGCTGGGCTTAGTCTACAGTTTCAAGTTTGCTGGGCTTGAAGAGTTCTTAGTGAACTAGAGTTCCAAGGCTGTTGGTATGGAAGGAATCTTTGTGATTCAGAGTTACCTTTCCTTAGTGGAATCCCTGCTTGATGAAGCAGAAGAGTGGAGTAGGAGCTTTTGTCTCTGAGCCACTTAAAACCCCTTGTGTCATTTACTTTATGTGATTTACATTATGTACTATAACTGCTTACACCTAAACTAAGATTAGAACTATATTTAACAATATATCCTTGAAGGGGATCTTAACTTATTCTGCTGTGTATGAACTTAGTTTCAAGTCTGCTGGGCTTGAAGAGTTCTTAGTGAACTAGAGTTCCAAGGATGTTGGTATGGAAGGAATCTTTGTGATTCAGAGTTACCTTTCCTTAGTGGAATCCCTGCTTGTTGAAGCAGAAGAGTGGAGTAGGAGCTTTTGTCTCTGAACCACTTAAAACCCCTTGTGTCATTTACTTTATGCCATTTACATTATGTACTATAACTTCTATAACGGCTTACACCTAAACTAAGATTAGAACTATATTTAACAATATATCCTTGAAGGGGATCTTAACTTATTCTGCTGTGTATGAACTGATTTATCTATTTGTCATCTGCTAATTAATTAGCAATACAAAAAAAATGAAAAAGCTTTTAAAATTGAAAAGGATCTATTCAACCCCCCTTCTAGATCTATTGTGTTCCCCCTGGGAACTAACATACTTTTCTTGGTCTGTACAGGTTCTACATGATATATTCACATAGCACACCAATTAGCTACCAAACAATCTACACACATTGTTTATACCAACTTCTTTCTCTTCTATAGTTTAATCGAATTTATTTCATCAATAACATTCGTTAAGGTATTTAATATTTATTACAGTTTATTAACCTTTACACGTCATAAACCAACATTCTTTGTTCATCGTTTAAGCATAATGAGAACTATAACCTTAATCGATTCATTAGTTCGGATACAGTTTGTGACACCCCCAAATCCGGGTACTTCGTTTCCACATGATTTGGTGTTCACTTTCTAATAAAATATACATCTACCCAATAATAAAGAGTTGCAAAGTAAATTACAACCTTCATAAACCTTAATAAAAATCTTCCTTTAATAAGGATTACAACTTTCCAATAAAAACCCAGGGTTAACTAAACCTTAACATCAAACAATAAATGCGAAAATAAAATATAACATAATCGACTAAGTCTTATTACAATAAAAACTTGAAACAACAAGCCTTCATTTGTTTATCTTTCCTTTTTCTTTACTTGTTGACGGTATGTCAACATTCTTGGTCTCAACTGCAAGTGGTGGTAAAACATGCAAGAGTGAGCAAACAAAAGCTCACTTGAAATTTTAACAGTGATATGATATATATGAATAGTTTCAAAAGAGTTTGAATATATTTACTTTCATCAAAATAAAGAATTGAATTATAATTCTTTCATCAATATGTAGAATTCGAATATAGAATCATCTGAGGGTCATAAGACCTTGAAATATTGTCCTAGGTTATTTCTATTTAAACCTTTAACAGTTAATAAGACTATGGACCTTTAACTCGTACTCAGGGGGATCAACCCTTTGTAACATGAATTGTGGACAACCATCTTAACGCTTTCGCATAAATGTCCCCTAGTAATTAGGGTTGTTCATTCTCAATATTTGAATACAAGTCCGCACCAAAGAAAGTTTGGTTCGGATAGATAAGGGAACTTTGGAGTTTCAACTATCATCAACTAGGAGTAGTTGAATCGACTCGTAGTACTTTAACAGTTCCATGATATAAAAATCATGAACCAACTATAAGATATGACAATGAAATTCATAATAGATAGGCATGCTTTAGAAGTAACTCAAAGCAATTGAAAGAATAAGTAAATCTTGCTTGAACAACTAAGTCAAGATCATAATACCTCAATAATACTTCAATATTTGAGCATTAGGAATATTAGAGTACAACAACGCTTGTACAAAGTAAATAACAAGTTCGAAATGGAAACTTGTTTAACTAGAAAACTTGCACAATAATAAGTTTAGAGATAGGAACTTGCTTAACGTTAATGAGTTTAGGGTTTAGAAGACTTTCCTTAAGCGCAAGCTACACTTGAAACACAATTACAATCACTTCACAAACACCTTACACATTTATATTACATTCAAACCATCTATTAGTATCCAACTACAACATTTAAACCGTTGAACTTCATACTCAAGTCCAATTCACAATGTAATTTACTACAATGGTAGCTAACTAGTCAAGTACGTGAGTCTATACTCACGGCATACATTCATAAGCTTATAACTCAATGAACCGTGTTGTGTATCTTAGGAAAGTAACACACACACACACACATGTAACATACTCACATAACACTTCAATCAAACTTAAACACATCAAAAACATGTTAACTTATTATATATTTCACTTTCCAAGTTATAGAAGTAAGTTAGCTAAACAAACGGGGCATGAAAACTCAAAACCAAAAACAAAAATTTTTTGAACAGCAGCCTTACCCGCCGGGGTCGGTCCCCAAGGCCTACCAGCCCCGCTAGGGCGGGTCAACCCCCTAGGTGAGGGTCTTGGCTCGCTAACTGGTGGAGAAATAAGCCAATTTAGCTCATTCATTCACACCGAATTCGATTTTTCCCAACATAATAAACATGAAACTTGATACAAACAATATTTTAAACTCATTAACATGATCATAACATATAAAATCCATATAACACATAATCAAACCTAAGATTTCATGATTTTCGAAGAAAATTACAAAATCAAGTGTTCTTGACGAAAATTACTATTACGAAATCGTTTTTCAATCAATTCAAGTGATTCCAATTGTAATAACTTCTATTCTTAATATACTAACATAATACATGATCAATTTTAACAATAATCCAAAGTCAAACATCAATTTGATAGTTTTAAAAGCCATTTTTCAAAAATTGATTCAAAGAAAATCACTATGAACACAATTCCTATTGTTTATCAAAAATTCATGGTTTGAATTAATAACACAACCATATAACTCATATATAATCATGTTATATCACATATTACACATATCTCATGCTCACATCAAGGATTTAAGAATAATTTTCAACACAACTTCATAAAAGAGTAATATGAACATGATTCATAGTGCTCATCATATACTTGTGAATTGAAACTCTTAAACAACTATAAAAATCATATGTAAACATATATATATATATATATATACATATATATGTACATATCCCATTCACATATCAAAATAAATAACTTTCACAAAGAGATTTTTATAACGAACTCTAAAACTATGAAAATATAAAAGAACATGCTTTGAAAACTTGTTTTTACAACAATTGTATTTTGAAAACCCTTTCATGGCATATAATTACATATGAAAATATATGAACACCATGGATACATATAATTTCATGATTATAACAAACCCAATTCGACAAAGAAGAAACACAACACATGTGAATTGATTATAGGGTTAAGATTATAACCTTACTAGTTTTTGACTTAAGAGAGAGATGGAGATGATGATGATGGGGCTTGGTTTGTCTTCTCAAAGCTTTCCCTTCTTCTTCTTCTTCTTCTTCTTCTTCTTCTTCTTCTTCTTCCTCTTCTTCTCTGATAACTCTCTCTAACTCTCTTCTCTTGTTTTTCTTTGTTTTGATAAACTAACGTATCTTTTAACTTATCTAATATATATTATACAATATACATATACATATATAATATATATGTAACCTATAAATAATAAATATAATACTTATCACCATAATAAATATTACTAATTACATAGGTTATAGAATTTGAAAAGCCATAAGGCTATGTTTGGCAAATACTTTACTTTTTTTTAAAAACAGATTATTAGCTAAGGCCTTGTTTGGTAAATCACTTAAAAATCCTTTTCTAGTCTTTTAATAACTCTTTAAATCCATAGATTAAATATTACACTTACTTAATTAAATTATCACATTCTAATTCAATTAAATAAAAGTTAACATTCATTAATTGATAAAACAAATAATATCAAATTGTTACACAATTGTAATTCCTTTATTAAGCATAATTCATGTAACAACTATTCTTAACACTTAGCACATAATATTAAATCTAATTGAATTATTCTCAACTAAATTAGAATTATGCTACACCATTGCTAACATATCAATTTAATTAAATATATGGTACTTAATTAAATTATCCACAGCAATCACACAATTTATTTATTTATCTCAACAAATAAATTTAATAAAATATTTATTTAATTTATTAAATATTCTCAATTAATATATAAATTCTCAATCGTTACAATCTTCCCTTCTTAAAAGGATTCTGTCCCCAGAATCACAACATAAAAAAAATTCTCATAAAAAAAATTCTCATCTGTTACATTCTTCCCCCCTTAAAAGGATTCTGTCCCTAGAATCGATATATAAGGGTTTACACAAATCAATTAAGCAAATAGTTGAGGATACGATTTCCTCATTACATCTTCGAGTTCCCACGTGGCTTCTTCAGCACTGTGGTTCCTCCAAATTACCTTAACAGAAGATATCACTTTATTTCTAAGTCTTTGTTCCTTCCTATCAACTATTTGAACAGGAACCTCTTCATAAGTTAAGTCTTTATCAAATTGTAAAGGCTCATATTCTATTACATGTTTATAGTCGTGCTTGTAAGGTCGTAACACCGAAATATGAAATACATTATGTATATTGTCAAGCTCAGGAGGTAATGCCACTTCTTAAGCTACCTCACCAACTTTTTGTAGTACCTCGAAAGGTCCAATAAATTGGGAACTCAGCTTCCCCTTCTTGCCAAATCGAATCTTCCCCTTCCAGGAAGATACTTTCAGGAAAATGAAGCTCCCTGGGAAGAATTCTCGGTTCTGTCGATGTGGATCAGCATATTTCTTTTGTCTGTCTTGAGCAATAACCAATCTTGTTCTGATCAGCTTCACAATTTCAGCGATTTGTTGTACCAATTCCGGTCCCAACAGCTGACGTTCTCCAACTTCATCCCAAAACAAAGGAGTTCTGCATTTCCTGCCGTATAACGCTTTGTAAGGCGGCATGCCAATACTTGCGTGGTAACTATTATTGTAGGCAAACTCCACCAACGGTAGATGATCATCCCAACTTTCCTTAAAATCCATCACGCAAGCTCTCAGCATATCCTCAAGCGTTTGAATTGTTCTCTCTCTCTAGTCATCGGTCTGAGAATGGTATGCTGTACTCATTCGCAATTGCGTTCCCAGACACTCTTGCAAACGCTTCCAAAAATTTGACGTAAACCGCGGATCTTTGTCGAACACAATCGACACCGGAACACCGTGTCGAGAAATAATTTCTTTAACGTATAGCTTCGCCAATTGCTCTAAGTTGTACTTAATCCTGATTGGTAGAAAGTGGGCTGACTTCGTCAGTCGATCCACAATCACCCAAATTGCGTCAAATCCTTTCTGAGTCGCTAGAAGACCAACCACAAAATCCATCGTGATATGCTCCCACTTCCATTCTGGAATTTCTAACGGCTGCAGCAATCCGCTAGGTCTCTAGTGTTTTGCCTTGACTTTCTGATAAGTTAGACATTTTGCAACGTACTCAGTAACATCCCTCTTCATATTTGGCCACCAGAAATGATGCCTAAGATCTTGGTACATCTTCGTACTCCCAGGGTAAATTGAATACTTCGAGCTATGAGCTTCGCTCAAATTCTCCTCCTTAACTTCTGGTACTGGCGGTACCCAGATTCTACCTTCAAATCGTAGTAGTCCCTCCCTGTCGATTCTGAATTTAAACTCTTCGCCATCGGCTATTCTCTTCTGAAATCTTCTCACATTCCTCATCGTGAAGTTGTGCTTCTTTCACTTTGTCTACCAGAGTAGAACTAGTAGTTACTTGAAATACATTATCATCCGATTCCTTCAAAAACTTCACTTCCAGCTCTAATCTAGCCATCTGCTCTATCAACCGATCCTGATCAGTTAACATATTTAGCTTCTCCCGACCTTTTCTGCTCAAAGCGTCGGCGACAACATTAGCTTTACCCGGATGGTAAAGTATCTCGCAGTCGTAGTCTTTGATCAGTTCCAACCATCTTCTTTGGCACATGTTCAAATCCTTCTGGGTAAAGATATACTTCAGACTCTTGTGATCTGTGTATATTTCACACTTCTCTCCATATAAGTAGTGTCTCCAAATCTTTAGAGCAAACACTACTGCCGCCAATTCTAAGTCATGGGTCGGATACCCGTTCTCGTAATCCTTCAATTGACGTAATGCATAAGCAATGACCTTGCCGCTCTGCATCAACACACAACCTAAACCCTTATGTGAGGCATCACTATATACCATGAAATTCCCCGTACTATCCGGTAAAGACAACACAGGTGCAATACTCAACCTCTTCTTTAATTTCTAAAAACTTTCCTCACACTTCTCCGTCCAAACAATCTTAACTATTTTACGAGTCAAATTCATCATCGGAGTTGCGATCTTGGAAAAATCTTGGATAAATCTATAGTAATAACCTACCAATCCCAAGAAACTTCTCACTTCATATGGCATTTTTGGCTGATCCCAATTCATTACCGCTTCCACCTTCGACGGATCTACCGAAATACCATCCTTGTCGATCACGTGGCCAAGAAATTGCACACGTTCTAACCAGAATTCGCACTTCGAGAATTTTACATAGAGCTTCTCTCGTCACAACAATTCTAAGGTTAGCCTTAAGTGTTCAGCGTGTTCCTCCTCGATCTTGGAATAAACCAGAATGTCATCTCTGAACACCACTACGAACTTATCTAGAAATGGCTTAAACACCCTGTTCATTAGGTCTATAAATGTAGCTGGGGCATTCGTTAAACCAAATGACATCACCTAGAACTCGTAATAACCATATCGAGTCCTAAAAGCCGTTTTCGGTATATCTTCCTTCCTCACCTTCAATTGATGATACCCGCTTCTCAAATTGATTTTTGAGAAGTACTTAGCACCTTTCAGATGATCAAACAAGTCATCGATCCTAGGTAAGGGATACCTATTCTTGATCGTAACTTTGTTCAACTCTCTATAGTCAATGCAAAGACGCATTGTTCCATCCTTCTTCTTCACGAATAACACTGGCGCTCCCCAAGGAGAAACCTTCAATGCAAAAACTACTACCGCTAACTCTAAGTCATGAGTAGGGTATCATTTTTCGTAGTCCTTTAATTATCGTGATGCATACGCAATGACCTTGCCGTGCTGCATGAGCACACAGCCAAGTCCTTTGTGCGATGCATCACTATACACCATAAAATTTCTCGCATCATCTGGTAATAAAAACACAGGTGCCTCGCTTAATCTCTTTTTCAATTCATGAAAACTCTCTTCGCATTTGTCCGTCCATACAAATTTCACCGTCTTCCTCATCAGATTTGTCAATGAGGTTGCTATCTTAGAAAAATCCTAGATGAATCTTTGATAGTACCCAACTAACACTAAGAAACTTCTCACCTCCGTTGGTGTTCTCGGCTGCTCCCAATTACTTACTGCTTTGACCTTTGCAGGGTCTACTGAGATTCCATTCTTATCCACCACGTGTCCTAAGAATTGAACCTTCTCCATCCAAAATTCACTCTTAGAAAATTTCGCATACATCTTCTCCTTCCTTAACGCCTCCAAAACTATCTTTAGATGTTCGGCATGTTCTTCCTCTGCCTTCGAGTAGATCAAGATGTCGTCGATGAAAACTACTATGAACTTGTCCAAGTAGGGCTTGAAAACTCGATTCATCAAGTCCAGGAATGCTGCCGGAGCATTAGTCAATCCGAATGACATTACCAAAAACTCGTAATGTCCATAACGGGTTCAAAACGCAGTCTTTGGTATGTCTTCCTCCCGTACTTTCAGTTGGTGATAACCTATCTGTAGGTATATCTTCGAAAAACACTTAGCTCCCTTCAGTTGATCAAATAAGTCGTCTATCCTTGGTAGTGGATATCTGTTCTTGATCGTTACTTTGTTCAATTCTCGATAATCGATACAAAGCCTCATTGATCAGTTCTTTTTCTTAACGAATAGCACTGGTGCTCCCCAAAGAGACACACTCGGCCGCATATAACCCTTATCTAATAATTCTTGCAATTGTATCATCAATTCCTTCATTTCTACCTGTACCATACGGTATGGGGCTTTCAAAATCGGTGCAGTTCCCAGTGCTAAGTCTATTACGAATTTGATTTCTCTGTTTGGCAGAAAACCAAGCAGATCATCCGGAAATACATCTTGAAATTCATTTACTACGGATATATCTTTAATTTCTACTCCCTTTTTTCAAGTATCTATAATGTAAGCTAAATAACCTACACATCCTTCCTTAACAATTTCTTGGCCTGCATCATCGTAACGCAACACGATTGCTTAAGCGATGAGCTACCATAAAACACTACCTTAGACTTACTCGGAGTCTGAAGGTTCACACATTTGTTCTAACAGTCAATTATCGCAGCATGGTTATACAACCAATCCATTCCCAGTATTACGTAAAATTCTCCTAATCTAATAGGAATCAAGTCTACGCTTAGTTCATGTTCTCTAATGTTTGCGCGATAATTTTGATAAATGAATTCTATAGGGATTACTTCCTTATTCGCAACTTCTATGTTCAAGGGATCTTCTAATCGTTCTCGGGGTGTATTAAGTCTACTAGCAAATTCTTCAGATACAAAATAACAGGTGGCACCCGAATCAAATAATACATATGCATTTATATTATTGATTGGGATTATACCTGACACCACGTCCTTCGCAGCCACTGCGTCTTGGACGATCATGTTAAAGGTTCTAGCGGTTGGTCGGTTGGTTTGTGCCGGTCCGCTGATCATCAGTTTGTTTCCTCCTTGTTGGCTGCTACCTCCGCTACTTCCCTTCTTCGGGCAATCCTTAATCCGGTTCTCTGTCGAGCCACATGCAAAACATCCTTGTATCTTTTTCGGTTTCGGACAGTTGGGTGAAATGTGCCCCTCCTGACCGCAGTTGTAGCAAGTGTCGCGTCCCTTCCAGCACTCACCCTGGTGATTTTTTCCATATTTTGGGCATCCTTCTGCCCTCTTCTTGAAACCTCCACGAAAATTCCCCAATTAATTATTGTTATTTTTGTTGTTGTTGTTGTTATTTTCCCATTTCCTTTTACCCAAGTTGCTTCCTCCACTACTGCTTCCTCCACGATGCTCACTACCAGTGTTCTTATTTTTCTTCTCCTTATGGTACAGACTTAAGGCCTCACTGCCACCTTCCGCAATCATTGCCTTCTCCAGCAATGTCGCAAAGGAATCAATTTGAAGAACTGATACCTTATTAAATAGCCACGGCTTTAGCCCTTGCTCAAAACGTCTCGCCTTCCTCTCTTCATCTCCTACTTGATGCTCCGTAAATCGTGCTAGTTCATTGAACTTAGCTGCGTACTGCGCCACCTTCATATCACCTTATTTTAACTCTAAGAACTTCACCTCCATTCGGTTCTTCATGCTTTTCGGGATGTAATTCTTGAAAAACAGTGTCTTGAATCTATCCCAAGCTATTATTCCTTCTCCAGCTCTGTGCTGATTTGCCTCCCACCAGTAGTTTGCTTCGCCTCTCATCATGTATGTAGCAAATACCGTCTTCTGGTCTTCACCCACAAGAGCTATAGTGAAAGCTTTCTCGATCTCCTTGATCCAGGTTTGCGCAATGATCGGGTCGGTAGTACCCTCGAACTATGGGGGTCCTACACTCATATAGTCTTTGAAGTTTGTCACTGGTACTGCTTGATGGTTAGGGCGAACGGGTTCGTTGTTCCTTCCCCTTAGAGCTTCTCCTAACAAGTCTACTAACTTCTGAATGGGATCTACTTGTTCCTTCTCATTGTTCACTGACTCCTCAGGTGCAGTCAATCTACGTCTTGGAGCCATTATCTGCATCACAAATTTTCATCTTATTATTACTCAGTTATATTACTTAAGTATTTCTTTTAATACTAAAAAAGAAAAGAAAATTATAACACGTTTCTGAAATAAGCTTCATTTATATTCATATGCCAAATCGTTTCATTACAAGATCATCCCTAGCATATTTCTATAAATGTTATCACATATATCCCCTAATATCACAAAAGACGGGGAACACTAACATACTACCCCTTTAACATAAGCCTACTCGGGGTTTACATCACTATCCCATATCTTACACAAAAGACTGGGATTACATCACAGTATATACATCACATAAAGTAAATACTACTAAACTACTACTAGTCTAGCTAAGGGTCTCATCCCATCATCCCACGCTCCACACCGCTCTTGTACTCGATCTGTGCTATGTATGCTATCAGCATTTGGCTCAAAGTATGTAGGGTCTGTCCCTGTTCCACTGGGTAGTCGTACACACCATCAATCACCTTCTCAAAAGCTTAACGGAAGACATACCCCATCTTGTTCATCTACCTCTTCTTGCATCTGACCTCATCCTCTAGGTCGTCAGCTCTCTCGTTAGCCACTTCCCACTTCTCCTCGAAGTGGATTCTATCCATAACCTCCAACTCTAGCTGAGTACGGAGTGCTTCCTTCTCAGTCTTCTCACTTAACTCTCTCTGCTTGACCTCTTCTAACTTTCCTGCCAAGTCTACATTTCTGGATACCGACATATGGAATAAGGTTCCCATCTGGATCCCTGCCTCCCTGCGTTAAGCAATCTCTACCTCTAACTCCTGCATCGATAGCTTTCTCTGATGGTCCTCATCCCTCAACTTCTGGAACTCGGACTCTCTCTCTTGGGCCTCAGCCTCCAGCTCCCGAACTCTGTAGTCCAACTCTAGAATACGCTCCTCGTACTCTCCCAGCATATGCTCCTCCAAGTTAGGCTCGTAGGAGTCCTCCTTTATAGGCTCGTCCTCAACAGGATCGTCCTCCTCTGGATCAAACTCCACCTCGATCTCATCCTCGTCGTTAGACTCAGATGGTGCAACTGCTTGCACAGGCACAACCTCTGGAGGTGCCTCGTATACTACATGTATATCTCTGGGCTCCTCCTCGGCCACTCTACTAGGTACTCCTGTGTCTGCCATCCTACAATCACAATGCAAGACCAACAAACATCAACTCCATTAGAATGTTAAATAAAACATAAGTTCATTGTATAGAATGAAGTTACATTTCATAACATATTAAGTCTCTCAAGGAAAACTCTACTTGAGCTTTATCTCCTTTCTAACTTCTAAGTTCTCCTACGTTATAGTCCAAGGACACTCGCTCCTAAGGTTTATAACTACAGCTTTGATACCAACATGTGACGCCCCCAAATTAAGACCACCACTGGTCTCCTGAATTTGGTTCGTCACGTTCTCACGATAATATAATAATAATATCTAAAACATATATTCACAGCGGAAGATCTAATCTAGAATAATATACAATGATTTATTATATTTATTCCCCCAAGTCTCTCAACTTGCAGTACTTAATAAATTACATAATAATATCCAATAACGACTTATTACATAATCTAACTTAAGCTTAAACATAGTTCTAAAATAGTCTTAATACTACACCAGAAATTTTCAACATAAAAGGGACAAGCTAGTCAGTAGCCTTGCCCTTGCCCTTATCGACGTCTGAAGGTCCACCCTGCTCTGCCTTAACTGAAATGTTTTTAAGGAAAAGCAAGAATGAGCATAAATTGCCCAGAAAATAATATACAATAAGGGTAAAAAGTTTTATGAGTTTGAAATACCAAGGTATAATCTCAATGATAATCCAGAAGAACAATGTCATGAATAACGAGTATCAACAATTCTCAAATCAAATCCTTGGAATATGAAATGATAGCTCAATATAGATCAACAAATATATATGAATTCAAAGGCAATCAACGCATCCAACTAGATAAAATAATTTATACTGAGCAGTCACTAAAGACTATTGAACATCTACTAGAATTATCAATGTTAAATCAATAACCCAAAGAAATAAGTATAATAGATGATCAATCTACAATACTCTACGTTATGCATAACACCACAATAATTTTCACGCGTGTGTTAGGGCTTCCAACAATATACACTCCCCTTACCATAAGGGTTGTTCAACTCAATTTTTTTAACATTTTTGCACCAGTCAATTGGTTTGGATAGTTTTCTAAACATGCATATAGTCTAGCCGAATCAAATGGCATAGACACTTTCACGATATTCAAGAACAATACCAAGTTCAACATAAATAATAGCTTTCATAAGACTCAAATGGAATAAGAGTGTATTTAATAAGCATACTAACTCAATTTAAACGAGTAAGAAAACTTGCTTACAATATTCCTTGAATAAAGTAAATACAAGGATAGCATACTTGCACCGTAAAAGAGTGTAAGTTAGAGAACTTGCCTTATGCGTAGTCTATCCACGTAAATTAATTAACACTTTCAAATCCCTATCGTAATATAATTACGTATATATATGATATCCATTAGTCATATAGTTTAACATCACACTTTTTCTTATATATACAATCCACATATAAGTTAAGTCTTTAACCTTACTATACAGTCATACCATGTATAGTATCATACAAATTCACAAGTTTCGACTAATATAACTTTTATTGTCTTTTATCCTTAACGTTCCTTTTTTTGAGTTAAACATATTCTTATATCATTATTATCACATACGACTATAATCAATACCAAACATATTTTATTTAGTAAGTTATAGCATTGCTATAAGTTAATTGTCAAGAATCAAATTCAAGTATCAACTTATGATATCACATAACATATATATATGTTAAAGGGTCCTTTCATGCTTTCATAATCGTTCTAAATTCAACCCTTCACGAAATGATTCTATAATTAACTCTCAAATAAATTTACGACCATATTATGTCATGATATCACATAAGCTATCGTGCTCACCATGTAAACATGTGAAACAGTCATATAATCTATTAATAAGCATGCTCACATGTTTCTACATCTTAAATGCGTAACTAGTGTCGTCATTTGTTTGAAAACATGCTTCATTTATGCTTAACTTGATTTCAGGACATCTAACATGGTAGGCATACATGTATGATACATTAGTGAGTTTAAGAGTACTATCAAACATGTCCATAAATATCAGAATCCAAATCTCAATGTAACGTGTCAAGGTGCATGTTCAAAACTTATACTTTCATTAGTAAAGTTCACTAATAAGGCCTAACATGTTCATGCTATATATATATATATATATATATATATATATATATATATATATGTTAACATATCCGTCATGCATTTCTAGGCCATATAAACATGCTCGCAAATTCAGAATGCATATATGATACCAACATGTCAAAGTTCATTTTCAAAACTTACACTTTCGTTAGAAATGTTCACTAGCGAGGTCCACATGCTCATGTTACATTAAGGAACCTATATATATATATAAGTTAACATGTCTTTCATGCATTTCTAAGTTATACTAACATGCTTGCAAGGTCAGAACATCAATATGGATATAACATGTCAAAGTTTGTTTATAAGACTTTAAGTTCGTTTTCAAGCTATAAGGTTTTTCGTCAAGAATGTATATTATCATGGTCAAACATACTCATGCTTTGTCAATATACTTGCTTATATCTGTTACCCATGTTTTCATGCTTTGTTCAAGTCATAATAATAAATTACACATGACAGGTTCTTGCAGAAAACAACAAACTGATTCCAGAGACCGGCGCAGCTGCACTGTGTAAGACCCCGAATTTTATAAATAAAGATTTAATTTTCTTTATATATTATTTTGAAATAGTAAGGTGTTGATTTGATAAATGTGAAAAGTTATGGGTGAAATGTGCAAATATTTCAAAATGAGCAAGTGGTTATAAAATATTCATTATTTTTGGGAATATTCGTTTGGTCGTGGAATATTCTTGTTGTCGGGGAATATTCGTACGACGGCGCAGCTATTTGTGGGCCCTATAACGGAATAACTGTCGGATATAGAAAGCGACAGAAATAACCTTTTTATAAATAACGGTAAAACTGTTACGGTTAAACTGTTGAAATACCCGGGGATAAAAATTTAGTAATACGCGTTGTTGCACAGTAGCACACGGTATTGCACAGTATTTCGAATTATTGATTCTTACGTAAGAAGTCACTTACTCAATAATTGTTACAGTAATTACTGTTCAATATTTTATATTATTGATTCAATAATTGCATGATATTTTATTGGTTCAATAATTGCTACGTTGATATTTTATATCAATAATTGCTACGTTGCTATTTTATATGATTGATTTAATAATTGCTACCGTTGATATTTTGTATTATTGATTCAATAATTGTCACTGCACAGTATTTCACATTATCAACTCAATAATTCATATTATTTGAATAATATTATTAGATAGCATTATTGACAATGTCTAAAGAAGTTCTGTCTAGGAGGGGTTATTTAATTGCGCACCAGTAAGGAGAAATCCTTATCGGAAGGCCCCCTCTTTCCTAGGAACGACCTGGTTGTCAATATTGTATTTTTGTAATATTATTTGTGAATAATTAATTGTTGATTTTCATGATAAAGAAATATTTATTTTATGGATATAAAAGAAGGAATTAGTGCTAATGTGTTTTTATCAGTATTTTGTTGTGGAAAATCACCCGTTTGTGGATTTCTGCCATTTTCGGTTGGAAATTTAGAAAAACTTCCTTCTACAAAGTTGTAGAGAATTAAATTTCCTATAAAAGGACATAAAATTTGTATTTTTCTGATAAAAGGGTTATTTATTATGAATTATTGAAGTTTCAAAAATAAATATTTTTTTTTAAAATAAAATGGTGGGCCCCACTTTTGTCATTGCTTGTTGAATGTTGAATTTGTTTCTCACGAGGTGTGCTGGGAGAAGCCGCCGACGCAAAAGTCTACTTTGGCATCCTAAGCTTTTCCTATAAATAGTGTACTTAGGTTAAAATTGAAAATCACACCAGAATCAGAAGTTTTCTCTTTCTATAATATCAAGCGTATTTTTGTGAGTATTTAGATACTTTGAGTGTTGCTATTCAGTGCAAGTTTTTTTCAGCCTTATATCCGATATTCCAGTCAGAAGTACTATTCTTTTAAGGTAAGGGATGTTATTTTCTTTCGTAAATGATGTTATTCTTTTCAATATCATTATACCAAAATATTTGCAGGGATTGTATTATGAAATTCTTACTTTTTTCGTCACGGTTACTATTCACGTATACGGCACTATTCATGTATATGGCACTATTCACGAAAAAATTAAATTTTTTTCTATTTGTCCAAGTTGCTTGTTAAGGTTCTTATCTTTGATTGGATCTAAGTTTTGAGCTTTATTCTTGAATTTTGCTCCACAATTGATTATTACGAAGTATTTTTGAATTGGATAAACTAAAATACGAATCCTTAATCTTTGTCCTTTATCTCACTGGATTCGTTCTTTAAAATATTTTTCATCATCCTCAGTCCTAAAAGGTGATATAACTGAATATCTTTGGCCTGTAGAGGAAAGATGAATGATTACTTGATGAATATCTTTGGCCGTAGTGCAAAGATGGACAGGTGTTGAGATGAACATGACCACTGGTGATACAATTGAATATCTTTGGTCGTAGTGCAAAGATGAATATTTGATTTGAGATGTGTATTGATTGATGTTACAGGAATAAAATATTGATGATAGACTTTTAAATCATAGAAGATAGTAGACTTCATTCTCTACTTAACTCTTCGAATGAATGGTTATTTCCCCTGCGAAGATTGATCTAAAACTTGTTGTCAATAATATTTTATCTGAATTGTTGAAGACTAGCGATAATTTATTTTTCATTATCTTAGTCATAATATTTTTTACTGGGCTAGTTGAGCTCACCCTTTTCATCTATTGCCCTCTTCAGGAAATGAGAATGTCGCAGGAACTAGTCGGGGGACAAAGTGATGGTCCGAGTTAGAGCAGTAGTAGTCCTTATTATTTCTAATAAATAGTGTGATAATAATTGTAATGAGGACTTAGTTTGAATGTTAATATTTTTTACATATTTGTATTAACACTCACAGTTGTGTGGTCGTATTTTGCACGACCGTGTGATATAAAAGTTTATATTTGGATTCTGTACCATGTATTTGGTGACTCAGAGTGGGTTGGGTTGACTGGACCTATTCTGGGGGCGTCATAGTTGGTATCAGAGCTTAGGGATATGATCTCTGGTGGAGATCGGGGAATAGAACTAGGAGGGGAGAGAACAGTAAATCCTTCACTAGTATATCCTACCTAAGCTTATGTGGTATTTAATTGGTCAGTCGGAGCATAGGGTTAATATGTGATATATTAATTTGTTTAATTAACCCTTGTTTTATGGCAGTATTTGAGAATGGTAGCTGAGAATGTTAACAATGAAGTGAATGAGACCGTGGAGACACCTTTAATCACCAACCAGGAGAACGTGCAACAAGAAGGCAATGTTCATCCTGAAAACAATGCTGATCAGACGATAAATGATGAGATGTTTAGAAGTTTTTTGCAGTTCATGCAAAACCAGACGAGGAAAACTCGTGTGCAAAATACAGGTGGAGATAATAATAACACGCGAATTGTCATTGCCAAGCAGTTCAAAGAATTGGGACCACCAGAGTTTTTGGGAAAGCCGGATCTGATCAAGGCGGAGACGTGGGTTAAGCAAATTACCAAGATATTTGATGTCTTGGGATGCACAGAGGAACAGAAGGTTCCATTTGCCACCTTTATGTTCCATGGAGAGGCAGATTACTGGTGGGAATCTGTGAAGCGTACCCAGCCTGCCGCACTCAAGATGTCTTTGGAAGCATTCCAGAAACTGTTCAATGACAAGTACTTTCCTGAAATTATTCGTCATATGAAAAAGGTAGAGTTTATCAGACTAGAACAAAACAACATGACGGTGTCCCAGTACGAGGCTAAGTTCGCGGAGTTGTCCAGGTTTGCACCTCATTTGGTGGAGAATGAGGAACGTATGACGCGGATGTTTCTGAGAGGTTTGAAACCCGAAATACGTCAATACCTCATTTCTCACAAATTTTTTCTATATTCGGATGTAGTGAACAGGGCCCAGTTGTTAGAACGAGATAGTGATTATATTCAACCAAGGGACAACAACCAAGGTCGTACCGGTGGCAGCAGTCATCGAAGCAATGACAACCAGCGGGGAGGAAAGTATGACAGAAGCGGTAACCACTCCGGTGGTAATCGTGGCCATGATAGTAGAAAAAGCGAATCGGGGGGAGATTTCAAGAAGAGAAGGTATAACAATGAGAACGTGAAGACGTCAACATCAGCACCAACAACAACTGTTTCTAGGGGAGGAGAACGACCACCGGTCGTATGCTATAAATGCGGGAAAGAAGGACACATCAGCCCAAACTGCCCACAACAATTCAAAGCATGTTATAACTGTTGAAAAGAAGGACATATAGCTCGAGATTGTCCTGTTGCGAAACCAAGTCCAGCGGGGGTGGTGATTCCCAAAGCGGTTTCAGACAGGTCAAAGTCGATGATTCCTGGAAGAGCGTTTGTCGTGACAGCCCAAAACACGAGGAATCCACACGAGGTGATTACGGGTAAGCTAATCATAAACTCTTGCGAAGTTTACACCTTGTTAGATACCGGTGCTACCCATTCTTTTATTTCACCTGCTTGTGCTCAACGTTTGAACTTGACTTCTGATAAATTAGACTTTGACTTATCTATTGAAACTCCGTTGGGAGAAATCTTTGTTACATCCACAGTTTACAAATCTTGTTTGATTCAGATTGGTACCCTTACCTTACCTGTTGATCTTATATCTTTGAAAATACTTGTATTTGACGTGATTTTAGGAATTGACTGGTTAACCACTTACCATGCCAAAATTGATTATTTTCATAAGGTTGTTATTTTTCATATTCCTAATCAACCTGTTGTGTGAATCCAAACCACCAACCCACTAAAATCAGTCAATATCATTTCAAGTCACAAAGCTATTCGTTTATTAAAAAATGGATGTCAAGCTTTCTTAGCTCATGTCACTGATCTAAACCAGAATACGTTAGGTTTGAATGATATTTCCGTTGTTAATGAGTTTTCTGATGTATTTCCCAAAGAACTTCCCGGTCTACCCCCAGAACGTGAAGTTGAATTCTTTATTGACCTTGAGCCGGGTACAAAACCCATTTCTAAAACCCCATATCGAATGGCTCCTATTGAACTTCAGGAGTTAAAGGTCCAACTATAGGAATTGTTAGACATCGGTTTTATTCGTCCTAGTACGTCTCCTTGGGGTGCTCCTATTTTATTCGTAAAGAAGAAAGACGAGAGTATGCGAGTTTGTATTGACTATCGGGAGTTGAACCATGTCACCATCAAGAATAGGAATCCGTACCTCGTATTGATGACCTGTTCGACCAGTTGCAAGGAGCACAATTCTTTTCAAAGATCGATCTTTATTCTGGATATCATCAGCTGAAGATTAAAATTGAGGATATTCCAAAGACTGCCTTCAGAACTCGGTACGGGCATTATGAGTTCTTAGTCATGTCTTTTGGATTGACTAATGCTCCTGTTGCTTTCATGGATATGATGAACTGTGTATTTAAGGAATATTTGGATCAGTTCGTTGTTGTCTTTATTGATGACATCCTCATCTATTCTAAAAGCCGTGAAGATCATGAGCACCACTTGAAGCTGGTACTTCAAAAGCCTCGTGAAAACAAGCTATATGCCAAGCTGAAGAAATGTGAGTTCTGGCTTGAGGAAGTAGCATTCCTTGGGCACGTGGTATCGAAACGTGGAGTATCTGTTGACCCAGCGAAGATTGAAGCAATACAAAGTTGGGAGTTGTGACGCCCCCAAATCCGTGACCGCCACTTGGTCTCTCGAATTCGGTTCGTCACATGCTCATGATAATACAATAATAACTAAAATCACACATTCACAGTGAAATATCTAATTTAGAATAATATACAATGATTTATTATAATTATTCCCCCAAGTCTCGTAACCTACAATACTTAATAGATTACATAATAATATCAATTAACGACTTATTATATAATCTAGCTTAAGCTTAAACATAATCAAATCTAGTCGTACTACATCATCTTAATACAACATTAAAATATTTAAAAACATAAAAGACATAAGCTAGTTGGTAGCCTTGCCCTTGCCCTTATCAATGCCTGAAGATTCACCATGTTTTGCCTTAACTGAAATGTTTTAGGAAAAGCAAGAATGAGCACAAATTGCCCAGCAAGTAATATACAATAAGGGTGAGTAATAAAATTCTCAATTCTCGAAAGGGTATAGCAAGGTTTGATAGTTCAAGGATATCATGAATATCAACAGCTTTCAATAACAATCGCTAAGGACAGAATAATATCAATGTGATTCAATAATAAATCAATTCAAGATTTCAAGATAACTAAATACTGAGCAGTCACTAAGGACTATGAACTTTCACAGGAATTGACAGTAATAAACTGAAAATCAAACAAAAACAGGTACAACAGGTGATCAGCCTAAAGTACCATCGTTATGAATAACAATCAATCATACTCAAGTGCGCGCGTCGGTTCTCCGACAGTTATATTTTGTTCTTCTCAGTCAAATATAAGATCCCGCACCAATCAATCGATTTGGGTCGCCTTCCAATAATATAAGTCTAGCCGAATCAAATGGCATAGACACTTTCACAATATTCAAGAACAATACCAAGTTCCACATGAATAATAGCTTTAATGAAATAGGAGTTCAAGTATGCTAATTCAATTCAAACGACTAAGTAAAGAAACTAGTTCGCAATATACAAGGATAGAATACTTGCATAAAGTAAATACGTCGGGTAGGATACATGCATCCAAAGAGATAAGGTTTAGATACTTGCACCGTAAAAGAGTGTAAGTTAGGAAACTTGCACTTTAAAAGAGTGTAAGTTAGAGAACTTACCTTTAGCGTAATTTATCCACGAAAAGCAAATCAACACTTTCGAATTCCTATCATAATATAGTTACGTATATATATGATATTCATTAGTCATATAATTAACTTCACATTTTATCTTCGAATATACGATCAACACATAAGCTAAGTCTTAACCTAGCTACACAGTTATAAAGAATATAATGTCTATCCTTAACGTTCCTCCTTTTGAGTTTAAACCCATTCTCATATCATATAAGATCGCAACAATTAGAAAACATGCTCTCATATTATTAATATGACATAAGACCACAATTAATACTAAATGTATTTCATTTTAGCAAGTTATGGCATTCTCATAAGTTAACCGTCAAAATCGAGTTCAAGTAACATCATATAATATCACGTAGCATGTATACATGTTTAAAGGATACTTTTATGCGTATACAACCTTTCCTTGTTCCAATCATACATACAATAGATTCTAAGTTAACACTTTTAATAATTTAAAGCCATTCAAGGTCATGGAATTCACAATGCCTATCATGCTCGCTCTTTAAACACATAAGGTATTCATATACTTTGCATTAGGCATACTTATGAGTATTCATATTTCATACATGTAACTGTTACAGTTATTAGTTGAAAACATGCTTCGTTTACGCTAAATCATGACATCTAGCATGGTATGTATTATGCATGACGTTCATGAAGTCAATAGTATTGTGACGCCCCCAAATCCACGTTCCTTCGAAACCTCGGATTCGGTGCAGTCACGATACTACTAACGCCAAACTATTATATCTTTTATTCATTACTAAGACAATACATCTTTACTTATTACAATTTAGAATATAAATTCTATTTATATCCAAGATCTCATCTTTACATCATGTTCGATGTTACTAAAATGCAGAATAATTTAAACTTTTTCAATCCTCCTTGAATAAAATCTTTTATTGATTTCATAACTTGAATCAATTACAACCCTTGAATCAATTATAAAATATGATTCATTATATTTGAGTTATCGTATAACGTTTACAACTCGACTTGATATCCTCTATGTATTAACTAATACATCTTTACAACACAACCTGTATTAAACAGTGTAAACAACTATCAAGTAATACTTCTAGAATCTAAACAGGGTTCAAGCAATAATCTAAATAATACTTCTTCAATTCGATACTATCTATCTTTATCAATCAAGAAGCACGAAGTCTTTATCGTAAGTCTTTAACCTGCAAAAGTGGTTATTTGCAAGAGTGAGCTCGACAGCTCAGCAATTCTAACAGTTTTCATGCATCACATAGCATACAACATTATACTCAGTTCATGCATTTATAAACAATTTATATTTACTACGCATGTTACTTTTCACATAACAAGTATATCATCAAAGATCAACTTTCAATCTCATTTATATCTCATATACAATTCATATATAAGTTCACATTATCACAGAATAATATAATTCAACTAACAGTTATTGAATTCATATATCAAATAGGAACTGAAAGACTTGCCTGATTCGTAGTTTAACAACTACGACTTAACTACTTAAAGCTATCTGCACTTCGTGTATTCCTACACAGTTATATAATCATGGATTTACATCCATCAGTCATACATTTCATATGCTCTTAATAGAATAACAATTCGTATATCGTTTTCTAATCTTGGTTTCGTTTCACTCTATCTTAGGATAACCACGATGTTATAACATCATACCTTCATACTTATTCTATAGAAACCATTCTATTTCGGTCCTTAGGGTCCTTAAGGAAAATAACTTAGGACCAGACAGTTAACAAACTGTTCTTGGCAGCTCTGCAACACGGCGCGGCCGCGCGACAATTTAGCTTGGGAGTGGCGCGGCCGCGCGACTCCCTGCCAGAACCAGAACTTAGATTTCATAAACTTAGTTTGGTCCTAACATATCATGCATTCTAATATATATTATACACACACATTAAGTAGGCATGCTCGTGCTTATACTATACATGTATACTTAATCACATAGTCTATGCTTTTGAAATTCATTTTCTCGAATATGCGTGCATAGGTGAAATCCATGTTTCATCACATGATGCTTATGTCAACATGTCTATAGGCATAATGAATCCTAATATACATGCTCGTATGATCATAATATAACTCACTCCGTGCTTGATGCTATCATCTTACACATTCTAAACTTTTCATAAAAATCGCTTTAAGTCAACAACGGTAACTAAGTATATGCAAAGTACCTCGTAGTCATGACTCTCACTTATTAGAACACATACATAAGCCACTTTTACATGCTCAAATGATCAGAACGTGGACATCCTATATATATGTCCAAAAACTCTAAGTTTGTCTTTTGAAATCATTTTTAATTTAAACAATGTGTTCTAGTGTATGCTCAATACCTTCGACTCACATATCATGCATATCTAAACCATATAATCATGCTTAAAAAGTCAGAATATAAACATGACTTATATACGCCACAATTTGTTTATAAAACCTTAAGTTTTCATTAAAAACTCTACTACAACAAGGTATAATTGTTTACTATTAGCCAAGGTAACTGATTAACAACTACCTTCATACCCATTGATACACATAACCAAGACACTTACACATGTCTCAAAAGTCCGACTCAAAGAACACAAAATTCGTCAAGTCTCATTTTCAAAACTTTACGTTTTCTTTTAGGAAATTATGTTAAACCAACTAATACAACTCACTATGTGCATGACAACCTTAGTACACATGTCAGACCCCTTTATGAAATTATTAGAGTCTAACTAGTATGCTTAACCAACCAGAAAACACAAAATCACCAAGAGTTTCTGCAGAGGGCGCGACCGCGCCCCATTTGTACTAGGGAGACGCGCGGCCGCGAGTCCCCGTTTCCAAACCAGAAGCTTTTCTGCTTCGGCAGTCTCTTAGCCCAACTCAAAAATTTCTTCAATAATTTGAATTTAAACATGCTAGAAATCGACTACATAGTATTTACAACATGTATACAACTTAACTAACATGCTAGCATCTTTTCACATGACCAATTACTACTATTTCATGCTATTGCTATGAATTGAATTCCAAAGTAGTTTAGAGATTATACCCCTTGAGCTTCAACTTGGGTAGAGCTTCCCATGAATTTCAGAATTCTCTCCCTCAATACTCATCAACACACTCACTATATGAAACTTATCAAGAGTTTAGCAACTTGAGTTTGTGAGGGGGAGCTTCCAATTTATAGAGAATTGGTTAACCATGCCAAAGCTTTGCACCATGAATTAAACTAATGGAAAAAGAGAAGAATTGTTGGGCAATAGATAGTTAGTAAATCCCATCATGAAGCCCACTCCCCCCATAATCATCACACTCATTGCTAGCTAGGAAGTTGAGAGATGAAGGAGATAGGCTAGCCTTAGGCCATTCACGTGAAGGAGAAGTTGGGCACTCATTGTGAGATAAATAATCTAACTCATCAATAGCAATTAGCAAATGTAATTCCACACTTGGTTACACACCTCTATATATAATATATACACTTAGGTTATATAATTTATGTATACATTTCATCCTATATGACTTAGGTTATAGGTACATATATACAAACCTACAAATATGTACACTCACACCTAATTAGGTATACTCATATTTTGAATATACACTACTATATATAATCATGTACCTCATGTACATAGGTTAAGTTAATATTCTAATTGGACTAAATATAATATGGTTGGGTACTATCATCCCACCATTTTCCATAAAATTATTATCACAAATATACTCAAATATTATAATGATAATTAATATCAACCATTCATTTTCTTCTAATACTTCCAATTAAATCCCCTTGATTTAACTTCATTATTTATGCCACACAAGGCATAATTATGTGAACTTAGTACTTAATAGTCCACAAGTTTATAATAATATAATCTCCTAAAATAATATTATACTCAATGTTACATCTTATAATATGTTCATAAAGTAATACCATTACATTACTAATTTACATGTTCTCTATTATAATCAATCTATTACCCTCCTATGGGTAATACCCAATGGTCAAAGAGGAGTTGGTGGCTAACTCCACCAACTACTACTATTCATGGTCCTTCCTCATCATTACACCTTATAACATGCTCATGGTGTAATTACATTTCTTATTATATGCTTTCTTAGCAACAATGTAGTAATTGAATTAACAAACTCTACACACCAATGTATTGCATCTATTCATTATCAAGCTATTATTCTCCTATGGTTATTACCCAAAGGGCAAAAGGGAAGTTGGTGGCTAACTCCCACCAACTACCACTATTCATGTACCCTAACCACTTAATTGACCATTATTGCTCTCACATGGACTAACTTGCAAGCTTATATCTAATAACTTAATGTTATTACCATGTGATATGATAGGGTTACACATACACCCAATCATATAATCCATGTACATTTGACAATATCGAATATATTTTAATTGAGTAGTGTCACACCCCATTATTGTAACTTTATTATTACACTTAATCATATAGTTTCTTATATTATATAGTTTTCTTGAAGTGTCACACTTCATTCCATATTATATAGATGTAGCTACTATATAACTTATAATTACACATCATTGCACATAGGAATTTATTCACATAATAATAATAATTAATTCTATTAATTATTCATTCATTAATTTATTTAATGAATGTTTATTCCACCACTTTGCCACACTAGGCATATCTCACAAGCTTACCTTAAGCTTATTATCACTCCCATCACACTTTAATATTCTTTTAATATAAGGTTTGTGTGACACATGCACTTTAATGCTAAATTATTTAGCTACCTTGAACAATTATATGTATAACCTTTACACTAGAATAATTAATATTTACTCTATTAATTATTATAAAATCTACGATAAAATAATAACTTAAGTTATTTAATATATTGAAATAACTTAGTTTTCTTTCATTAATAAACTTTTTTGAAAATACATTAGGAATTATGTATTTTGCCATAACATAAAATATTATGTTTTCTCCAAATAAAGATATTCATTGTTAGAAAATAATTTACTTATTGTCTCAAGATATTATTCTTAATATAATATCTACTAAAATAATTACATGTATGGCACATGTACATACATTATATATAGAAAATAGGTAATAAGTTTATTTTCTATTATAATAATTTATTTCCATCAATTTATTTATATATAGCAAATATATTTTAATGTATTTACCATATTAATTAATCACACTTATTACATCATACCAAAAACATATAGGGTAATATTATTATTCAAAAATAATATTTCCTCCTTTATTAAAATAATTCAATATTAGAATTTATTTTAATATCCTTTATAATAATTATTTCTCTTTCTTTTCTATAAATTATTCCCAAAACAATTTCTTCAAATATTTATTTAAAGATATAATGATTTCCATTTCTCTTTAATAACGTATATATATCTATTAACGTTATTTGTACATTAGACTTTCACACATATTACCATTCTAAGTAATATATAGAAGGTACTAATTATAATCATATATTCAACATATATATTAATTCACTCCTTTACTTAAGTAAATTAAACCTTGTACCATATTATCTTAGTTAATTAAGGTTCAATATTCACATTATATTATTCCATAATATAACTCTCAACTTAAATTAACCAATATTTATTCTTATTAGTTAATTCCTTAACTAACTCATGCTTCACTATCCAAACCTATTCACGGATAGCTTAAGTGCTATTAATAACTTATATTATAAACATACGAGTTATTAGTACACATACACAAGAATATGGTGATTATACATTAAGGATATTTAATGTCACCAACTTACTATGATAAAATAATTCTATAAATTATTTAATATCGATAGGAATTTATCCACTTCCTTTACCTCAATTGAATCGTCTCTAAAATAAATAACAAATATATATTAATAATATATTCATTAATCACAAAAACACATATTACATAGTCCATATTACCCTATGTAATATAATACCACATACCTCATATCACATATATATCTTTTTATTCGAACCCATCTCACGGTTTAAGAATTTTATTTATTAAATCCTTATTTAATAATTTCTGAAAATCCGGGTTCTTACAAGTATTATCCAACACGTTCATAAACTTCAGAATTTAAACTTCAAGTTAACATGTCAAGGTGTACGTTTAAAACTTGTATTCCCATTAGTAAAGCTCACTAATAAGGCCTAACATGCTCATGCTATCTAGATTCATATGTTAACATGTTTGACACGCATTTCAAGGTCATATAACATGCTCAAAAAGTCAGAATGTATATATGGACTTTACATGTCAATATCAACCTTCAAAACTTGTATTTTTGTTAGAAAGGTGCACTAGTTGGGTTCACATGTTCATATTATATCGCGATACATATATACTTAAGTCAATATGCATTCCATGTGTTTCTAGGTCATACAAACGTGTCTCAAAAGTCAGAATACTATTATGGTATTTATATATCAAAGTTCCTCTTTTCATAACTCTAAGTTTTCTTTAAAATACTTAACTAAAACAACTAGCATGGATTGCTATAACCTAGTAACCTTATTCCATATGTTAATGTGAGTTATAAGCATACTCTACTAGTGCAACATGTTCAATACATCAGAAGATATAATAAAAATTATCAACAAATTCTGTAGTGGCGCGCGGCCGCGCCCAAATTGTACTAGGGAGACGCGCGGCCGCGCGGCTCCCGTTCCAGACCAGAAGATGTTCTGTTATTGCAGAGCTTCAGAATTCCTCATAATGTACTTAGCTAGTATGCTTGCCTACCATCACTTTACATTCCTTACACAGATATACTTAACAACTTATGCTAGCACCTTATCACACACTAATTTCAACAATATCATGCAATCTCTATGAATTGAAATTCAAATGGGTTTAGAGGTTATACCTCTTGAGGTCAAACTTGCACACAACTTGCTCTCAAATTTAGATTATGAACTCACAATAATCTCTCTATATCACTTATCAATTAATTAATCAACATAGAAAATGAAGAGGGATGCTCAATTTATAGAAAAATCAAAACCTATGCCAAGCCTTTGTCCATGAAAATAAACCAAGAGATGAAGGAAGAAGATGTTGGACAATAGATGGTTGGTGAGGGGTTGGTAATATGCATCATGAATCCCACTCCCCTTACAATGAAGAGCTAGAATGCTGAGTTTGAGAAAGAGGCCATAGGCTTAGGCTAATTGAGTGCACACGTGAAGAGCAAAATAAGTCTATCATTTAGGAACAAGCAAGGCTCAGCAATATGAAACAATGCAGTAAAATAAAATAACCCAATACATACACATTTTATATACACTTAGGCATATATGTATACTTAGGCTATAATGTAATGTCACAATGTAATTCAATGAATGAGTAACATTTCAATGTAGTAAATGTAATTTGCACATATATAATCCACGTACATTTGTTTTACCGGATATAATTTAAATCCAATATTACCACATTACATTATCTCATTCATTATTAAATTCTACAATCAACAGTTGATTACAATATATTTATATTATGTTAATGTATACTTGCATACATATTGTCACACTAGCATAAACGTATAGCTTATATATTTCAATCAATCCTAATACATGGTCTATATGTGTAATATATTCACATTGCATTATATAACATAGTTTATGTATGCATGCATGGTCACACTTAAGTGTCTCTCTACACTATATAATATAGTTTTATTCCACATACTTTATATATTCAAGTATTGCACATTTGCACATATCGATTAATATAATCTTATTATATTAATAACTTACTTATTTATTTTATTATTCATAATGTCAAATAAATAATTTATTTCTCTCATTGATTAATTAACAATAATATTAATTAATATATTCCTCAATGATTATTAATTTTCACAATAATCGATTAACACTTATATGATTAAATATCACATTAAATGAATATAAATCTTATTATATTTATAAACACATTGCGTATTATTATTATATTATTGCGATAATAATAATCCCCACATCATCAATTAATTATCATTAATATTCTATAATAATTAATTAATATTCTACGATAACAATTAACAACAATTAATAATTAATATAGATTAATTGTTCACTTATCATTATTAACATATCTCATCGCGGTGCCACACAAGGCTTCCCGAGTTTATTATAAACTCCACATTTTCCTCAATTATTATAATTATTCAATTTTATATAATTGAATTAAATCATCTCATAACACAAAACCATTTATATATGAATAAATTCTCATTTCCATTAATATATTTATTTAATAATATTAGAAAATTCTCGGGTATTACATCCTCCCCCCCTTATAAAAATTCTGTCCCGGAATTGCTACAAGGTTACACGAATAGATGGGGATAGTCCCTCATCATCCTATCTTCTAACTCCCACGTTGCCTCCTCGACGTCGTGTGACAAACAAGATTTTTGTAATTTATTTTGAATATTTATTGAATTAAATAAATATTTTTTTGATGATTTAATTATTGAGTTAAATAATTAATTGATGAATTTGTGGTAGATTAATTTAATTATATGTGTCACATTAGTTAAATTAATGTGGTGAATTTTTATATTCAAAGTATGTATTTAATTGAGCTTATTTGATTAATATATTAATTAATAAGCATAATGTTATTCTAATTAATTTATTAATTAATTAGAGATTTATGATTAGACATAATTAATAAATAAGAATTTTAATTATGTGACTATGTGATTTAATGTAGATTTATGCTATTTTATTTAATTGATTTAAATAGCATTATTTGATTTAATTGGGTGTGACATTAATTAACTATATTATAATAAATTAATTAAAATAAATGAGAAGGGATTCCTTAAGCTAGCCAAACAAGGCCTTAAGGGGAGTTGGTCAGTTAACCCACTAAGGGACCAACTGACAACCACTCACCCATTATATATTATACGTATTATACTTATATACATATATACTATATCAATTTATATATTCATATCAGAGGAAATAAAACTTAAAGAATCAGAGAGAATTTTGAGAGAAAAGATTGAAGAAGAAGAATTTGAAAAGTTTATATCATCATCCTTGAATCATCTTCACAAACTAGCAAGGGTAATTCCTTCTCCTAAGTTTTTAAATTCAAGTTCTTAAAGTTTTCCATTAACGTATGTTAGATTCTCTGTGAATAACTAATTTGATAATTAATGTATGATATGATTTTATATGTGTTATTGTATGATCATAACATGTTGTATATCATGTATGCATGATTTAGTGCGATTAAATCCATGTAGTTATGCTTAATTTGATTTTTCAAAAGTTACAGAGTGTAAAAATTGTACATATGGCCCATATGGCCCTTACGTACAAAATTTACACACCTTATGCGTTTATTTAACTTAAATTAACACTTGAATGTGATTGTGTACATTTAAACGAACAAAATAGAAGTTAAACGAATGGATTCGGTGTTATAACGAATCCGTAACGTTGAATTCTTGTTTTCTTTCAAAACTTTATAAAATGTTGAAAATAGTGAAATTAAATGTTGTGATTTGTGTAATTCCGTGATTTAAAGTGTTAAAAGCATGCTTAGAACATGGTATGATGTTTCTGTAAATTCTATATCTTATGGGTAGCCTTAAATTCATTACGTTAGTTTAATTTGGATTTATTTGGGTTGCTCTGTGTGTCATTCGCGAACTGGAAATCTGGGTCTGCGTTGCCGCGCGACCGCGCTGGTCCCAAGGGTAACTGGCGCGCGGCCGCGCCCCTTGCAGAAATTTGAAATTTTTTTTTTTTTTTGCTAAGTGTTCGTGTGTTCTAAGAGGTGGTTTAAAACCTAATGTAATGAACATAAAGACATGATTAAACATATAATAAGAGGTTAATAACTTATATTACGTGAGTAATTAATAAGTTAATTACATGACTTGAATCGTTAATTGTATAGTCCAATAACGTGCTCAAGACCGATGTGTGTGATTCGATACGTATATCGAGTTATTGATTAATTTGTATTGTGAACGTATTGATGTGTAGGGTTTAATAAAGAACGTGAATTATAATTGTAGCTTGTGCAAGAGGCAAGTATCCTATCCCTAACTTATTGATTTAGCAAGTTCCCTAAATTCTAATTTATTCATTTATTAAGCCTTAGACTTGTGTTTCTATATCGAGTAAGCTCGTGTTTTTAATTGTTCAAGTTCGAAATTCATATTACATATTGTAACTCTTTTAAAAGCATGATTCAGTGATACAATACTTATTCGATTGTATACTCTTGAGATTTATTATTCAAGTTGAATATCGATGTTATTGTTGAACCTTATAGGACTAGTGAACCCTTATTGATTCGACTAGTCCATAGTTGATGAACGTTCTAAATTCCAAAATACTTATTGAGCTTATCCAAACCAAACTTCCTTTGGTGCGGACTCTGATGTCAAAACTGAGATGAACAACCCTGTAAAAGGGGATTATTTACGCTTTAGCGTTGAGATATTGTGCACAATATGGTACTAAGGGCTGATCCCCCTAAGTACGAGAAGTAGAGTCCATAGTCTTATGACTGTTAAAGGTTTTAAGTATAAACACTTTACAACCTAGGACATAGTTCAAGGTCTTATGACCCTCAGATGATATTTTGATTCCTGTTATTTATCCTCGAGTCAAAAGTTGAGTTTCTTTATTCAGATGTCCTTGATTCACTCGCATGTTATTATATTGTTGTCATATTATTATACTTGTGGGCAACCGTGCTCACTCTTGCGTAATAATAACATTGCAGTTAAGAACGAAAGGTCTGACGAGCCTTCTACTAGCAAAGGCAAGGGCAAAGTCAACAAGTGATGAAGACTTGTTGTTTATTTTATGTGTTTATGTTTCAGACTTATGTTAAAGTTGTGTAAAACTTATTTAATTATTTATATTTCCGCATTTGATATTTAAGGTTAAGTACGACCTGGGATTGATGTATTTCTTTTCAGATGTTGTAACCCCATAAGGGGAGGATTATTTCTATTTATTTCATGGTTTGCATTTACTATGGGTAGATAGATAGATGATATTTGTACAGTGAACACCAAGTCCCGTGGAAATTGAAGTACCCGGATTTGGGGGTGTCACAGGTTGGTATCAAAGCTGTAGGTTATGAACCTTAGGTGGGGAAAAACCTTAGGATAGTAGCCTTTTTAGAGATCGAGAACATAGTAATGATAACTCTTATCGAGTTCTAAGAAAGATAATAACTTACCTTATGTGCTACGTGCTTATACTTATATATTCGAGTCTCGATTAGCATCACGTAATTACTAAAACTTAAAATTTTATTTGTCAGGATGACGAATGCTGGAGAACCTAGTCAGTCCAGGGACCTTGTACCCCTAGAGGCTAGAGAGGAGGAGCCCCGAGATATCCACGTAGTTTGGGAGCAGTTAGTCCGACGAGAGCCATCACCCTTGATCACAGTCATTGGTCAGGAGATTGTGCCGGTGTCTAATTCAGAGGAGGACTCTGAGGAAGACCCTGAGGAGATTGAAGTTCAGGCTGAGGCAGCTGAAGAGGAGGAGGAAGACCCTGAAGAGTTCCCGCCGAGCTCTATCAGTGCTGAGATGTATGACGAGCTGTATGACCGTAACATAGAGTTACGTGATACTGTTCAGGAGCTGAGGGAGACTGTTCAGGAGCTGAGGGAGCGGTCGGTTACTCAACAGTCTACCATCGAGCTGAGGGATGGAGAGGTTGAGGCTCTTCACACACGTTTGGGAAATGTAGAGTGGAATTTGGCTCACGAGAAGGGCCAAACCGAGCAGAAGTCAGAGGAAATTGAGGAATTGAAGAATGAACTAAAAGAGAAATCAGCAAGGCTGGCCATAGCAGAGGAGGCTTGGGTAAGGGAATCACGACGAGCAGATCTCGCAGAAGATAATTGTCGGGCGAAGAAGGCCAAGCTTGAAGAGACGTACTCTATACTTCAGTATGCAATTGACGAGGCCCAGGATCGGGTTATGAGGTACCCAATTCAGTTTGAAGGACTACCGTCGTACATGCTAGATCGCAGGACGATGTCTCGGATTATGGAAGAAGAGCGTGGCAAAGCTGTTCGTCGCCTTAATGGGCAGTGATAGGAACATTTGATTTTGTGAAACCTATCTGGTAGTTAATAATGTAAATTCCAATGTGTTTATAAACAGAGGAATATTTTATGTTTTAAATCCTGTAGATTCTTTATCTCAGGATAGTTGATGTAAATAGCAGTGATGCTATCGTATTATGTTAAAACTTTTGATTTAGTAATATATCAGAGTTTATTTGAGATAATGTGTTGACTGATTGTGTCTAAATGTTTAAGTTAAGCCTTAGATATTTAAAAGATTGAATAAAGTTCTAATACGCGTATTTCTTAAGAGTAAAATGCCGCCAAGGAGACGATCTAACCGTCAACAGGCCCAAGAAGGGTCAACTAACAACAACAACGACGCCAATGCTAACCCCGTTCAGCAGTTGGCGAACTTACTTGCTGGAGCGCTTAACAACCAACCTCAAGCTCCACCGACCACAACGTTCAAGGACTTCAAGGCGGTGGGACCGCCAGAGTTTAAAGGCACCATGAACCCGATAGAAGCTCAAACCTGGGTCATGGAGATGGAAAAAGTTTTTGACGTCGCCAGAGTCAGAGAGGACCAGAAAACCGCCTATGCAACGTTCATGCTGAAATCTGAGGCCAGCTATTGGTGGCAAGCGAATAAGGTCCGGGGAGGTGAAGGTGTGATTACCTGGGAGAGGTTCAAGGAGATGTTCTTCGAGATGTACTTTCCGACCAGCTCGCAGAATCAAATGGAGGTCCAGTTCTTGGAACTGAAACAGGGAAATATGTCCGTACCAGAATATGCGGCGAAATTCAATGAGTTGGCTAGGTTTGCCACGTATCAAGTGCACACCGATCAGAGGAAGGCAAGGAGGTTTGAACAGGGCCTGAAGCCCTGGTTGTATAGCAAAGTGTCAATGTTCCAATTGAACACTTTTGCTGGGGTGTTGGAGAAGGCCATTCTCGCTGAAGGCGGGAGTGATGCAGTTACAAAGTATAACCAAGATCAGAAAAAGAAGAAGAGTGAAGGTGAAGGAATTAACAAGGCTAGTGGTAGCAACACGGGAGGGAGTAATAATCAGAAGAGGAGGTGGAATGATAACTCATCGACTGGGAATCAGCAAGGTGGTCAGAAAAAGAGGATCGAAGCTTGTTCGACCTGCGGGAAAGCTCACCTGGGGGTCTGTATGAAGGGAAAACGAGTATGTTATAATTGTGGTCAGGAAGGCCACATAGCACCTAACTGTCCGAACCCAAAGAAGGGCGCTTGCTTCACTTGCGGCTCAAAGGACCATCTGGCAAGGGACTGTCCCAAGAAGGGATCTGGAAGGGAAGGATCAGGTGGAAACAGGGGAAACAGCGGTGGAAGTGCTTTAACTATCACGGGACCAACCGCAACCAACCGACCAACCGCTAGGACCTTCAACATGACCGTGCAGGATGCTGTGCAGTCTCGCGATGTGGTGTCAGGTATCATTCCGATCAATAAAGTTAATGCTTATGTACTATTTGATTCGGGTGCTACTTGTTCATTTATATCCGATGACTTTGCTAAGAACTTAGAACTTCCTATGGACGAGTTAGAATACCCCATGAATATAGAGATTGCGAATAGAGAAGTAATCCCTGTTAAGTATGTACACAAGAACTGTAGAGTAGATATTAAGGGTAACATTATGAACGTAAATCTTATCCCGATTAGACTTGGGGAATTCGATGTTATTCTGGGAATGGATTGGCTAGTCAATTATGGGGCTGTAATTGATTGCCAGAGGAAGTGTATCAACCTTATGACCCCGTCAAAGGTTGTGTTTTATGGCAGTAAATCGCCTAGACAAGCGAGTTGTCTGACGATGATGCAGGCCAGGAAGTTGTTAAGACAAGGCTGTGTAGGATATTTAGCCTACATAGTCGATAGTCGTAAAGAAAATTCGAAATTAGAAGATATACCAGTCGTGAGGGACTTCTTAGACGTATTTCCGGATGATCTGCCAGGACTTCCGCCAGACAGAGAGGTTGAGTTTGTGATCGATTTGGCGCCAGGGACGGCCCCAATATCGAAGGCACCATACCGGATGGCTCCGGTAGAGATGAAAGAGTTAATGGTACAACTACAAGAGTTACTGGACAAGAAGTACATCCAACCGAGCGTATCGCCGTGGGGAGCGCCGGTGTTATTTGTGAAGAAGAAGGACGGGACGATGCGACTTTGCATCGACTACAGAGAACTGAATAAGGTCACAATTAAGAATAGATATCCATTACCGAGGATCGACGATCTGTTCGACCAATTGAAGGGTGCAAGGTACTTTTCAAAGATAGACTTGAGGAGTGGCTATCATCAGCTGAAGGTGAGGCCAGAGGATGTTCCAAAGACAGCATTTAGGACTCGATATGGTCACTACGAATTTTTGGTAATGTCATTTGGTCTAACGAATGCTCCTGCAGCATTCATGGGCTTAATGAATGGAGTGTTCAAGCCGTTTTTGGACAAATTCGTGGTGGTCTTTATCGACGATATTTTGGTATACTCGAAGACCAAGGAAGAACATGTAGAACATCTGAAGTTAACATTAGAGGCGTTGAGAAGAGAGAAGTTGTACGCCAAATTTTCTAAATGTGAATTCTGGATTGAAAGAGTGCAATTTCTTGGACATGTGATCGACAAGGACGGAATTTCGGTAGATCCCTCTAAAGTCGAAGCTGTGATGAACTGGGATCTGCCGAAAACACCGTCGAAAGTGAGGAGTTTTCTTGGATTGGCGGGTTATTATAGAAGATTTATTCAGGACTTTTCCAAGATCGCAACTCCGCTGACAAATTTGACTAGAAAATCGGTGAAATTCGTTTGGACAGAGAAGTGTGAGGAAAGTTTCCAAGAGCTCAAGAGGAGGTTGAGTTCAGCACCTGTGTTATCCCTTCCGGACGACACAGGCAATTTTGTGGTTTATAGTGATGCGTCGCATAAAGGACTTGGCTGTGTGCTTATGCAAAACGGCAGGGTCATTGCGTATGCGTCACGACAATTGAAAGACTATGAGAAGGGGTATCCGACCCATGACTTGGAGTTAGCTGCCGTGGTATTTGCTTTAAAAATTTGGAGACACTATCTCTATGGGGAGAAGTGTGAAATATATACAGACCACAAGAGTCTGAAATATATCTTTACACAGAAGGACTTGAATATGCGCCAGAGAAGGTGGCTGGAGTTAATTAAGGACTATGACTGTGAAATCTTATACCATCCGGGTAAGGCTAATGTGGTTGCCGACGCCTTAAGCAGAAAGGGTCGGGAGAAATTGATGATGTTGACTACTCAGGAGGAACTAATTTCAGCAATGGAAAAGCTGAAATTGGAAGTGAAGTATTCGATGGAGATTGACGAGAAGTTGTTTCAGATTCAAGCTGGTACAACCCTATTGGATAAAGTTAAGGAAGCTCAACTTCAGGACGAAGAATGTGAGAAGGTTAAGAAAAAGATATCTGAAGGAACCGAACCGAGATTCAAGATAGACAGTGAGGGACTACTGAGATTTGAGAATAGAGTTCGGGTACCGTCAGTGCCAGAGATTAAGGATGACATTTTGAGAGAGGCTCATAGCTCACGGTATTCAATTCACCCCGGTAGTACCAAGATGTACCAGGATCTTCGACAGCACTTCTGGTGGCCGAATTTGAAACGAGATGTTGCTGAGTGTGTTGCAAAGTGTCTAACCTGTCAGAAAGTGAAAGCAGAACATCAGAGACCAAGTGGTTTGCTACAACCCCTGGAAATCCCAGAATGGAAATGGGAACACATTACGATGGATTTCGTGGTTGGCCTTCCGACGACTCAGAAAGGCTACGACGCAGTATGGGTTATCGTTGACCGACTGACGAAATCCGCACACTTCCTTCCGATTAAAATCAGATTCAACTTAGACCAGTTGGCAAGGCTATATGTGAAAGAGATTGTTTCGAGGCACGGAGTTCCGGTGTCAATTGTTTCCGACAGAGATCCGCGTTTCACATCGAACTTCTGGAAGCGACTACAAGAATGCATGGGGACACAGTTGAGAATGAGTACGGCTTATCACCCTCAGACAGATGGGCAGAGTGAAAGAACGATCCAGACATTGGAAGATATGTTGAGAGCATGCATCATGGATTTTAAAGGAAATTGGGATGATCACCTACCGCTTGTGGAATTCGGTTACAACAACAGTTACCACGCTAGTATTGGCATGCCGCCTTACGAAGCGTTGTACGGAAGAAAATGCAGAACCCCGCTATACTGGGATGAAGTTGGCGAGAGACAACTATTAGGTCCAGAACTGGTACAGCAGACAGCAGAGATAGTCAAAGTGATCAGAACAAGACTGGTAGCAGCTCAGGATAGGCAGAAGAAATACGCCGATCCACACCGTAAGAACGTTGAGTTTGAATCGGGTAGCTATGTGTTCTTGAAAGTCTCTCCCTGGAAGGGGAAGATCAGATTCGGTAAGAAGGGAAAATTGAGCCCAAGGTTCATTGGACCCTTTGAAGTACTGCGAAGGATTGGAGAAGTTGCGTATGAGGTAGCCTTACCTCCGGCGCTTGAGAATGTCCACAACGTCTTTCATGTGTCAGTTTTACGCCCCTACAAACCCGATTACAAACATGTGATTGAATATGAACCCCTACATTTTGAGAAAGACTTATCCTATGAAGAAATTCCTGTTCAGATTGTTGACAGGAAAGAGCAAGTCCTCAGAAATAAAATTATACCTTCTGTTAAGGTAATTTGGAGGAACCACAATGCTGAAGAAGCTACGTGGGAACTCGAAGAGCATATGATGAAGAATTACCCAGATTTATTTACTTAATTTTTTTGTTTATGCGATTCTGGGGACAGAATCTTTGTAAGGGGGGGAGAATGTAACGGGACGAAATTTAATTGAACCGTGATTCTGGGGACAGAATCCTTTTAAGGGGGGAAAGATGTGACAAACAAGATTTTTGTAATTTATTTTGAATATTTATTGAATTAAATAAATATTTTTTGATGATTTAATTATTGAGTTAAATAATTAATTGATGAATTTGTGGTAGATTAATTTAATTATATGTGTCACATTAGTTAAATTAATGTGGTGAATTTTTATATTCAAAGTATGTATTTAATTGAGCTTATTTGATTAATATATTAATTAATAAGCATAATGTTATTCTAATTAATTTATTAATTAATTAGAGATTTATGATTAGACATAATTAATAAATAAGAATTTTAATTATGTGACTATGTGATTTAATGTAGATTTATGCTATTTTATTTAATTGATTTAAATAGCATTATTTGATTTAATTGGGTGTGACATTAATTAACTATATTATAATAAATTAATTAAAATAAATGAGAAGGGATTCCTTAAGCTAGCCAAACAAGGCCTTAAGGGGAGTTGGTCAGTTAACCCACTAAGGGACCAACTGACAACCACTCACCCATTATATATTATACGTATTATACTTATATACATATATACTATATCAATTTATATATTCATATCAGAGGAAATAAAACTTAAAGAATCAGAGAGAATTTTGAGAGAAAAGATTGAAGAAGAAGAATTTGAAAAGTTTATATCATCATCCTTGAATCATCTTCACAAACTAGCAAGGGTAATTCCTTCTCCTAAGTTTTTAAATTCAAGTTCTTAAAGTTTTCCATTAACGTATGTTAGATTCTCTGTGAATAACTAATTTGATAATTAATGTATGATATAATTTTATATGTGTTATTGTATGATCATAACATGTTGTATATCATGTATGCATGATTTAGTGCGATTAAATCCATGTAGTTATGCTTAATTTGATTTTTCAAAAGTTACAGAGTGTAAAAATTGTACATATGGCCCATATGGCCCTTACGTACAAAATTTACACACCTTATGCGTTTATTTAACTTAAATTAACACTTGAATGTGATTGTGTACATTTAAACGAACAAAATAGAAGTTAAACGAATGGATTCGGTGTTATAACGAATCCGTAACGTTGAATTCTTGTTTTCTTTCAAAACTTTATAAAATGTTGAAAATAGTGAAATTAAATGTTGTGATTTGTATAATTCCGTGATTTAAAGTGTTAAAAGCATGCTTAGAACATGGTATGATGTTTCTGTAAATTCTATATCTTATGGGTAGCCTTAAATTCATTACGTTAGTTTAATTTGGATTTATTTGGGTTGCTCTGTGTGTCATTCGCGAACTGGAAATCTGGGTCTGCGTTGCCGCGCGACCGCGCTGGTCCCAAGGGTAACTGGCGCGCGGCCGCGCCCCTTGCAGAAATTTGAAATTTTTTTTTTTTTTGCTAAGTGTTCGTGTGTTCTAAGAGGTGGTTTAAAACCTAATGTAATGAACATAAAGACATGATTAAACATATAATAAGAGGTTAATAACTTATATTACGTGAGTAATTAATAAGTTAATTACATGACTTGAATCGTTAATTGTATAGTCCAATAACGTGCTCAAGACCGATGTGTGTGATTCGATACGTATATCGAGTTATTGATTAATTTGTATTGTGAACGTATTGATGTGTAGGGTTTAATAAAGAACGTGAATTATAATTGTAGCTTGTGCAAGAGGCAAGTATCCTATCCCTAACTTATTGATTTAGCAAGTTCCCTAAATTCTAATTTATTCATTTATTAAGCCTTAGACTTGTGTTTCTATATCGAGTAAGCTCGTGTTTTTAATTGTTCAAGTTCGAAATTCATATTACATATTGTAACTCTTTTAAAAGCATGATTCAGTGATACAATACTTATTCGATTGTATACTCTTGAGATTTATTATTCAAGTTGAATATCGATGTTATTGTTGAACCTTATAGGACTAGTGAACCCTTATTGATTCGACTAGTCCATAGTTGATGAACGTTCTAAATTCCAAAATACTTATTGAGCTTATCCAAACCAAACTTCCTTTGGTGCGGACTCTGATGTCAAAACTGAGATGAACAACCCTGTAAAAGGGGATTATTTACGCTTTAGCGTTGAGATATTGTGCACAATATGGTACTAAGGGCTGATCCCCCTAAGTACGAGAAGTAGAGTCCATAGTCTTATGACTGTTAAAGGTTTTAAGTATAAACACTTTACAACCTAGGACATAGTTCAAGGTCTTATGACCCTCAGATGATATTTTGATTCCTGTTATTTATCCTCGAGTCAAAAGTTGAGTTTCTTTATTCAGATGTCCTTGATTCACTCGCATGTTATTATATTGTTGTCATATTATTATACTTGTGGGCAACCGTGCTCACTCTTGCGTAATAATAACATTGCAGTTAAGAACGAAAGGTCTGACGAGCCTTCTACTAGCAAAGGCAAGGGCAAAGTCAACAAGTGATGAAGACTTGTTGTTTATTTTATGTGTTTATGTTTCAGACTTATGTTAAAGTTGTGTAAAACTTATTTAATTATTTATATTTCCGCATTTGATATTTAAGGTTAAGTACGACCTGGGATTGATGTATTTCTTTTCAGATGTTGTAACCCCATAAGGGGAGGATTATTTCTATTTATTTCATGGTTTGCATTTACTATGGGTAGATAGATAGATGATATTTGTACAGTGAACACCAAGTCCCGTGGAAATTGAAGTACCCGGATTTGGGGGTGTCACACGTCGTGGTTACGCCAAAGTACTTTTACAGATGAAATAATTTTATTTCTCAAGGCTTGCTTTTTCCTATCTAGTATTTGGACAGGAATTTCTTCATACACCAAGTTCTTCTCCACTTGAATGAGCTCGTAAGAAATCACGTGCTTGTAGTCGGCCTTGTACGGTCGCAACACGAAAATGTGGAACACGTTGTGGATGTGCTCCAACTCGGGTGGTAACGCAACTTTGTATGCCACTTCGCCCATTCGCTTCAGTATCTCGAACCGTCCTATGAATCTTGGACTCAATTTTCCCTTCTTGCCGAAACGGATTTTTCCCTTCCATGGAGATACCTTCAAGAATACGAAATTGCCGACTTTGAAGTCTCGGTCCTGCCGATGTAAATCTGCGTATTTCTTCTGGCGATCTTGAGCTGCTACTAATCTGGCTCTTATCACTGTCACCACGTCTGCGGTTTGTTGTACTAGCTCTGGTCCGAGTATTCGTCGTTCTCCGACTTCGTCCCAACATAATGGCGTTCTGCACTTTCTTCTGTAAAGAGCTTCGTACGGTGGCATGCCGATACTCGCATGGTAGCTATTATTATATGTGAATTCTACTAAGGGTAGGTGGTCGTCCCAATTTCCCTTAAAATCCATCACGCAAGTTCTAAGCATATCCTCCAGCGTTTGTATTATTCGCTCACTCTGTCCGTCGGTCTGAGGATGGTAAGCCGTACTCAACCTCAACTGTGTTCCCATTCTTTCTTGCAAACTCTTCCAAAAATTGGACATGAAGCGCAGATCTCGATCAAAGACAATTGACACCGGCACTCCATGTCGTGAGATAATTTCTTTTTCGTATAGGCTCACTAACTGATTCAAACTGTAGCGGATCTTGATTAGTAGAAAATGTGCGGTCTTCATTAGTCGATCCACGATAACCCAAATAGCAACATAACCTTTCTGTGTAACTGGAAGTCCTACCACGAAGTCCATGGTAATATGCTCCCATTTCCACTCTGGTATTTCTAACGGTTGTAGTAAACCACTCGGCCGTTGATGCTCTGCTTTAACGCGTTGACAAGTCAAACATCTACTGATGCACTCTGCGACTTCCCGTTTCAAATTGGGCCACCAAAAATGTTGCCTTAGATCTCGGTACATCTTTGTGCCTCCCGGATGAACGAAATATGTCGTATTGTGTGCCTCGTACAAAATCTCTTCCCTCAACTCGGTTACCGCTGGTAGCCACACTCTTCCTTCGAATCTTAGGATAACGCCTTTATTCATTTGAAATTTCTCTTCCTCATTTTTTGTGATCCTTTTTCAAATTTTCTCACACTCTTCATCCTTTTCCTGGGCTTCCTTCACTCTATCCAACAACATCGGACAAGCTTCCATCACAATTAACTTCTCACCAAACTCTTATGGTCCTTTCACTTCTATCTCCAATTTCTCCATCTCTCTTATCAATTCTTCCTGAGTCGTTAAATTAAACAACTTTTCCCTTCCTTTCCTGTTTATAGCGTCGGCAACCACGTTTGCCTTTCCCGGGTGATAAAGAATATCGCAGTCATAGTCTTTGATTAATTCTAACCACCTTCTCTGCCGCATGTTCAACTCCTTCTGTGGGAAGATATATTTCAGACTTTTGTGGTTCCTGTATATCTCACATTTTTCTCTATATAAATAATGACTCCATATCTTTAACGCAAAAACTACTGCCGCTAACTCTAAGTCGTGAGTAGGGTATCGCTTTTCGTAATCCTTCAATTGTTGTGACGCATACGCAATGACCTTGCCATGCTGCATAAGCACACAACCAAGTCCCTTGTGCGATGCATCACTATACACCACAAAATTTTCTGCATCATCTGGTAGTGATAACACAGGCGCTTCGCTCAATCTCTTCTTCAACTCCTGAAAACTCTGTTTGCAATTGTCGGTCCATCCAAATTTCACCGTCTTTCTAGTCAAATTGGTCAACGGGGTTGCTATCTTAGAAAAATCTTGGATGAATCTTCGATAGTACCCAGCTAACCCTAAAAAACTTCTCACCTCCGTTGGTGTTCTCGGTTGTTCCCAATTACTTACTGCTTCAACCTTTGCAGGGTATACAGCGATTCCATTCTTATCCCCCACGTGGCCTAAGAATTGAACCTTCTCCATCCAAAATTCGCACTTAAAAATTTCGCATACATCTTTTCCTTCCTTAGTGCCTCCACAACAATCTTCAGATGTTTGGCGTGTTTTTCCTCTGTCTTCGAGTAGATCAAAATGTCATCGATAAAAACCACTACAAATTTATCCAAGTATGGCTTGAAAACTAGGTTCATCAAGTCCATAAATGCTGCCAGAGCATTAGTCAATCCAAATGACATTACCAAAAACTCGTAGTGTCCATAACGGGTTCGAAACGCAGTCTTTGGTATGTTCTCATCCCTCACTTTCAGTTAGTGATATCCTATTCGTAGGTCGATTTTCTAACAACACTTTGCTCCCTTCAGTTGATCAAACAAGTTGTCTATCCTCTGTAGCAGATATTGATTCTTGATCGTTACTCTGTTCAATTCTTGATAATCGATATAGAGCCTCATCGATCCGTCCTTCTTCTTAACGAATAGTACTGGTGTTCCCCAAGGAGAAACACTCGATCGAATGTAACCCTTATCCAACAATTCTTGCAATTGTATCATCAATTCCTTCATTTCTACTGGCGCCGTACGATATGGAGCTTTCGAAATCGGTGCCGTTCCCGGTGCTAAGTCTATTACGAATTTGATTTCTCTGTCTGGCGGAAGACCAGGCAGATCGTCCAGAAATACATCTTGAAATTCATTCACTAGGGATATATCCTTAATTTCTACCCCCTTTTTTCGAGTATCAACGATGTAAACTAAATAACCTACACATCCTTTCCTTAACAATTTCTTGGCCTGCATCATCGTAACACAACATGATTGCTTAAGCGATGAGCTACCATAAAACACTAACTTAGACTTATTCGGAGTCTGAAGGTTCACACACTTGTTCTGACAGTCAATAATCGTAGCATAGTTATACAACCAATCCATCCCTAGTATTACGTCAAATTCTCCCAGTCTAATAGGAATCAAGTCTACGCTCAGTTCATGTTCTCTAATGTTTGCGCGACAATCTCGATAAACGTATTTTACAGGGATCATTTCCTTATTAGCAACTTCTATGATCAAAGGATTTTCTAATCGTTCTCGGGGTGTACTAAGTTTACTAGCAAATTCTTCAGATATAAAAGAACAGGTGGCACCCGAATAAAATAATACATAATCATTTATATCATTGATTGGGATTATATCTGACACCACATCCTTCGCAGCCACGGCGTCCTGGACGGTCATGTTAAAGGTTCTGGCGGTTGGGCGGTTGGATTGTGTCGGCCCGCTGATCATCAGCTTGTTGCCTCCTTGCTGATTGCTACCCCTGCCACTTCCCTTCTTTGGGCAATCCTTAATACGGTGCTCAGTTGAGCAGCAAGCAAAACACCCTTGGATCTTCTTTGGCTTCAGACAGTTGGGCGAGATGTGCCTTTCCTATCCGCAGTTGTAGCAAGTGCCACGTCCCTTCCAGCACTCGCCTTGGTGATTCTTCCCACACTTTGGGCATCCTTTAGCCTTCTTCTTGAAACCTCCACGAAAAATCCCTGATTGATTATTGTTGTTGTTATTCTCCCATTTTCTCTTTCCCAAGTTGCTTCCTCCGCCACTGCTTCCTCCCGTACGGTTCTCTCCTCCGGTATTCTTTTCTTTCTTCTCTTTGTTATACAGACTTAAGGCCTCACTGTCACCTTCCGCAATGATTGCCTTCTCCAGTAATGTTGCAAAGGAATCAATTTGAAGAACTGATATCTTATTAAATAGCCACAGCTTTAACCCTTGTTCGAAGCGTCTAGACTTCCTCTCTTCATCTCCAACTTGGTGTTCCGCAAATCGTGCTAGTTCATTAAACTTAGCTGCGTACTGCACCACCGTCATGTCACCTTGTTTTAGTTCTAAGAACTTCACCTCCATCCGATTCTTTATACTCTTCGGGAAGTAATTCTCGAAGAACAGCGTCTTAAACTTATCCCAAGCTATTATCCCTTCTCCAGCTCTTTGTTGATTAGCCTCCTACCAGTAGTTCGCTTCTCCCCTCATCATGTATGTGGCAAATACCGTCTTCTGATCTTCACCTACGCGAGCTATAGTGAAAGCTTTTTCAATCTCCTTGATCCACGTTTGTGCGACGATTGGGTCGGTGGTTCCCTCGAACTCCGGGGGTCCTACACTCTTAAAGTCTTTAAAGGTTGTTACTGGCACAATTTGAGGGTTTGGGCGAACGAGTTCATTGTTCCTTCCCCTTAAGGCTTCTCCTAACAAGTCTACCAGTTTCTGGATCGGGTCAACTTGTTCCCTCTCGTTATTAACAGATTCTTCGGGTGCAGTCAATCTACGTCTGGGCGGCATTATCTGCATCACAAGTTTTCATTTTATTATTATTCAAGTATATTACTTAAGTATTTCTTTTAATACTATAGGAATAAATTTATAACACATTTCTGAAATAAACTTCATTTATATTCATATGCCAAATCGTTTCATTACATGATTATCCTAGTATACTGCTATAAATGTTATCACATATATCTCCTAATATCACAAAAGACGGGGAATATACTAACCTGCTACCATACTACCCCTCTAACAAAAGCTTACACAGGGTTTACATCACTATCCCACATCTTATACATAAGATAGGGATTACAACATAGAATGTACAACACATAAAGATAAATGCTACTAACTACTACTAGACTATCTAAGGAAATCTCATCACATCATCCCATGCTCCATAGTGCTCTTGTACTCTAACTTTGCTATATAAGCTACCAGCTCTCGACTCATAGTATGTAGAGTCTGTCCCTGCTCTGCCAGGTAGTGGTACAAACCATTAATCACCCTCTCAAAAGCTGAACGGAACACATACCCCATCTTGTTCATCTTCCTCTTCTTGCACCTGACCTCGTCCTCTAGGTCGTCAGCCCTCTCATTGGCCGCTTCCCACTTCTCCTCGAAGTGTATCCTATCCATCACCTCTAACTCTAGCTGAGTACGGAGTGCCTCTTTCTCAGTCTTCTCACTCAATTCTCTCTGTTCTACTTCTTCCAGCTTCCCTGCTATATCTACATTTCTCACCACCGACATGTGGAATAAAGTTCCCATATTGATCCCTGCCTCCCTACGATAAGCAATCTCTACCTCTAACTCCTGCATGGCCAGCTTCCTCTGGTGGTCCTCGTCCCTCAGCTTCTAGAATTCAGACTCTCTCTCATGGGCCTCGGCCTCCAGCTCCTGGACCCTGCAGTCTAACTCTAGGATCTGCTCCTCATACTCTCTTAGCATCTGCTCCTCTACAGTAGCCTCATCAGAGTCCTCTACTGGCTCATCCTCCATCAGCTCGTCCTCTGGATCAGACTCTATCTCAATCTCGTCCTCGTCGTCAGACTCGAATGGTGCAACAGCCTACACTGGTGTAGCCTCTAGAGGTGCCTCGTATACTACATGTATATCTCTGGGCTCCTCCTCTGCCACTCTACTAGGTACACCTGTGTCTGTCATCCTACAATCATAAACACAAAACAAACAGCAACTCCATTAGAATGTTAAATAAAACATAAGTTCATTGTATAGAATGAAGTTACATTTCATAACACGCTAAGTCTCACTCTAGGGAAAACTCTATGTGAGTTTTATCTCCTTTCCAACTTCTAAGTTCGCCGAAGTTATAGTCTAAGGACACTCGTTCCTAAGGTTTATAACTACAGCTTTGATACCAACCTGTGACGCCCCCAAATCCGTGACCGCCACTTGGTCTCTCGAATTCGGTTCGTCATGTGCTCATGGTAATACAATAATAACTAAAATCACACATTCACAGCGGAATATCTAATTTAGAATAATATACAATGATTTATTATAATTATTCCCCAAGTCTCGCAACTTACAATACTTAATAGATTACATAATAATATCAATTAACGACTTATTACATAATCTACCTTAAGCTTAAACATAATCAAATCTAGTCTTACTACATCATCTTAATACAATATTAAAATATTTAAAAACATAAAAGACACAAGCTAGTTGGTAGCCTTGCCCTTGCCCTTATCAATGCCTGAAGGTTCACCATGCTTTGCCTTAACTGAAATATTTTAGGGAAAACAAGAATGAGCACAAATTTCCCAGCAAGTAATATACAATAAGGGTGAGTAATAAAATTCTAAATTCTTGAAAGGGTATAGCAAGGTTTGATAGTTCAAGGATAACATGAATATCAACAGCTTTCAATAACAGTCGCTAAGGACAAAATAATATCAATGTGATTCAATAATAAATCAATTCAAGATTTCAAGATAACTGAATACTAAGTAGTCACTAAGGACTATGAACTTCCACAGGAATTGACAGTAATAAACTGAAAATCCAACAAAAATAGGTACAACAGGTGATCAGCCTAAAGTACCATCGTTATGCATAACAATCAATTATACTCAAGTGCGCGCGTCGGTTCTCCGACAGTTATATTTTGTTCTTCTTAGTCAAATATAAGATCCCGCACCAATCTATCGGTTTGGATCGCCTTTCAATAATAAAAGTCTAGCCGAATCAAATGGCATAGACACTTTCACAATATTCAAGAACAATACCAAGTTCCACATGAATAATAACTTTAATGAAATAAGAGTTCAAGTATGCTAATTCAATTCAAACGATTAAGTAAAGAAACTAGTTAGCAATATACAAGGATAGAATACTTGCATAAAGTAAATGCGTCGGTTAGGATACTTGCATCCAAAGAGATAAGGTTTAGATACTTGCACCGTAAAAGAGTGTAAGTTAGGAAACTTGCACTTTAAAAGAGTGTAAGTTAGAGAACTTGCCTTTAGCGTAGTTTATCCACGAAAAACAAATCAACACTTTCGAATTCCTATCGTAATATAGTTACGTATATATATGATATTTATTAGTCATATAATTAACTTCACATTTTATCTTCGAATATACGATCAACACATAAGCTAAGTCTTAACCTAGCTACACAGTTATATAGAATATAATGTCTATCCTTAACGTTCCTCCTTTTGAGTTTAAACACATTCTCATATCATATAAGATCGCAACAATTAGCAAACATGCTCTCATATTATTAATATCACATAAGACCACAATTAATACTAAATGTATTTCATTTTAGCAAGTTATGACATTCTCATAATTTAACTGTCAAAATCGGGTTCAAGTAACATCAAATAATATCACGTAGCATGTATACATGTTTAAAGGATACTTTTATGTGTATACAACCTTTCCTTGTTCCAATCATACATGCAATAGATTCTAAGTTAACACTTTCAATAATTTAAAGCCATTCAAGGTCATGGAATTCACAAGGCCTATCATGCTCGCTCTTTAAACACATAAGGTATTCATATACTTTGCATTAGGCATACTTATGAGTATTCATATTTCATACATGTAACTATTACAGTTATTAGTTGAAAACATGCTTCGTTTACGCTAAATCATGACATCTAGCATGGTATGTATATATGCATGACGTTCATGAAGTTAATAGTATTATCCAACACGTTCATAAACTTCAGAATTTAAACTTCAAGTTAACATGTCAAGGTGTACGTTTAAAACTTATATTCTCATTAGTAAAGCTCACTAATAAAGCCTAACATGCTCATGCTATCTAGATTCATATGTTAACATGTTTGACACGCATTTCAAGGTCATATAACATGCTCAAAAAGTCAAAATGTATATATGGTCTTTATATGTCAATATCAACCTTCAAAACTTGTATTTTTGTTAGAAAGGTGCACTAGTTGGGTTCACATGTTCATATTAAATCGCGATACATATATACTTAAGTCAATATGCATTCCATGTGTTTCTAGGTCATACAAACGTGTCTCAAAAGTCAGAATACTATTATGATATTTATATATCAAAGTTCCTCTTTTAATAACTCTAAGTTTTCTTTAAAATACTTAACTAAAACAACTAGTATGGATTGCTATAACCTAGTAACCTTATTCCATATGTTAATGTGAGTTATAAGCATACTCTACTAGTACAACATGTTCAATACATCAGAAGATATAATAGAAATTATCAACAAATTCTGCAGTGGCGCGCGACCGAGCCCAAATTGTACTAGGGAGACGCGCTGCCGTGCGGCTCCCGTTCCAGACCAGAAGATGTTCTGTTATTGCAGAGCTTCAGAATTCCTCATAATGTACTTAGCTAGTATGCCTGCCTACCATCACTTTACATTCCTTACACATAGATATACTTAACAACTTATGCTAGCACCTTATCACACACTAATTTCAACAATATTATGCAATCTCTATGAATTGAAATTCAAATGGATTTAGAGGTTATACCTCTTGAGGTCAAACTTGCACACAACTTGCTCTCAAATTTAGATTATGAACTCACAATAATCTCTCTATATCACTTAGCAATTAATTAATCAACATAGAAAATGAAGAGGGATGCTCAATTTATAGAAAAATCAAAACCTATGCCAAGCCTTTGTCCATGAAAATAAACCAAGAGATGAAGGAAGAAGATGTTGGACAATAGATGGTTGGTGAGGGGTTGGTAATATGCATCATGAATCCCACTCCCCTTACAATGAAGAGCTAGAATGCTGAGTTTGAGAGAAGAGGCCATAGGCTTAGGCTAATTGAGTGCACACGTGAAGAGCAAAATGAGTCTATCATTTAAGAACAAGCAAGGCTCAACAATATGAAACAATGCAGTAAAATAAAATAACCCAATACATACACATTTTATATACACTTAGGCATATATGTATACTTAGGCTATAATGTAATGTCACAATGTAATTCAATGAATGAGTAACATTTCAATGTAGTAAATGTAATTTGCACATATATAATCCATGTAAATTTGTTTTACCGGATATAATTTAAATCCAATATTACCACATTACATTATCTCATTCATTATTAAATTCTACAATCAACAGTTGATTACAATATATTCATATTATGTTAATGTATACTTGCATACATATTGTCACACTGGCATAAACATGTAGCTTATATATTTCAATCAACCCTAATACATGGTCTCTATGTGTAATATATTCACATTGCATTATATAACATAGTTTATGTATGCATGCATGGTCACACTTAAGTGTCTATCTACACTTATAATATAGTTGTATTCCATATACTTTATATATTCAAGTATTGCACATTTGCACATATCGATTAATATAATCTTATTATATTAATAACTTACTTATTTGTTTTATTATTCATAATGTCAAATAAATAATTTATTTCTCTCATTGATTAATTAACAATAATATTAATTAATCTATTCCTCATTGATTATTAATTTCCATAATAATCAATTAACACTTATATGATTAAATGAATATAAATCTTATTATATTTATAAACACATTGCGTATTATTATTATATTATTGCGATAATAATAATCCCCACATCATCAATTAATTATCATTAATATTCTATAATAATTAATTAATATTCTACGATAATAATTAACAACAATTAACAATTAATATAGATTAATTGTTCACTTATCATTATTAACATATCTCATCGCGGTGCCACACAAGGCTTCCCGAGTTTATTATAAACTCCACATTTTCCTTAATTATTATAATTATTCAATTTTATATAATTGAATTAATTCATCTCATAACACAAAATCATTTATATATGAATAAATTCTCATTTCCAATAATATATTTATTTAATAATATTAGAAAATTCTCGGGTATTAAAGGAGCAACCTAAGTCGGTGACCGAAGTACGAAGCTTTCTAGGCTTAGCTGGTTATTATCGAAGGTTCGTAGAGGGATTTTCTCAAATTGCTACTCCATTAACTCAGTTGACTCGGAAAGATACAAAATTCGTATGGAACGAGGAATGCGAGAAGTGCTTCCAAGAGCTCAAGAGAAGACTTATCTCGGCACCTGTTCTGACAATACCATCTGGTTTGGATGGATTTGTTATCTACAGCGATGCTTCGGGCAAAGGGTTAGGATGTGTCCTCATGCAACATGGGATAGTCATAGCCTATGCCTCACGAAAACTCAAAGAATATAAGAGGAATTATCCTACTCATGATCTAGAGTTGGCAGCAGTCATTTTTGCATTGAAGATTTGGAGACATTCCCTGTACGGGGAGAAAGTGGAGATTTATACGGATCATAAGAGCCTTAAATATTTCTTCACTCAAAAAGAACTCAACATGCGGCAACGACGTTGGCTTGAGCTGTTGAAAGATTACGATTATACCATCCAATACCATCCTGGAAAAGAGAACGTGGTAGCTGACGTGTTGAGTAGAAGATCTTACGCGGGAACGAATGCGATGTTATCAAGGCCTATTTTGTGTGATTTACAAAAGATGGAGATAGAGTTCAAGACTCCGGGGACCCATGCGATGATGTCAAGTATACGCGTAGAACCAGCTTTGATTGATAAAGTTAAAGCTGCTCAAGCTACGGATCAGGAGCTGATGAAGATGAAGAAGAAGGTGCAAGAAGGTGCCATTCCAGAAGCAAGAATCGATGAAGAGGGAATACTTCTAGTCAACTCCAGACTTTGTGTTCCTAACGATTCCGACTTGAAGCATAGAATCATGATGGAGGCACACAACACACCATTTGCAATCCATCTTGGGAGTACCAAAATGTATCGTGATCTTCGACATACATTTTAGTGGAGTAATATGAAAAGAGAGATCCGGAGTTTATTTCGAGATGTTTAACTTGTTAACATGTAAAGGCGGAGCATCAAGTGCCGAAGGGTCCATTGCAACCACTGGAAATTTCGAAATGGAAGTGGGAACACATTACGATGGATTTCGTTACGGGTCTTCCCAAGGTTTCTCAAGGCATAGATGTGATTTGGATTATTGTTTATAGATTAACCAAGTCTGCTCATTTCTTGTCGATACGAGAGACTTATTCCCTTGAACGTCTTGCTCATATGTACGTGAATGAGATTGTGAGATTGCATGGCATGCCAGTATCCATAGTTTCGGATCGTGACCCCAGATTTACTTCACGATTTTGGATCAGTTTGCAGAAAGCTATGGGCACGGAGTTACGATTTAGTTCGGCATATCATCCTCAAACAGACGGACAATCGGAAAGGACTATTCAAATTCTTGAAGATCTATTAAGACTTTGTGTTCTAGACTTCAAAGGGAGTTGGGATAAGTACTTATCATTGGTGGAATTCTCCTACAACAACAGTTATCAAGCAAGTATAGGCATGGCTCCATTCGAAGCGTTATATGGACGAAAGTGTCATTCTCTAGTATGCTGGGATGAGGTGGGTGAAGCAACATTGTTGGGACTGGAGTTAGTACGTATGACTACGAAAAAGATTCAAATGATCCGGCAACGGATACAAATCGCACAAGATCGACAAAAGAGTTATGCAGATCTTCATCGAAAGGACATGGAATTTAATGTTGGGGATCATGTATTGTTACGTGTTGCTCCATGAAAAGGAGTTACGAGATTCAGGAAGAGAGGAAAGCTCAACCCACGATTCATTGGTCCATTTGAGATCCTTGACCAAGTAGAAAATGTGGCTTATAGACTTGCTTTACCTCCAAGCATGTCTCGTGTTCATAATGTTTTCACATATCCGTACTTCGCAAATATGTGAAAGACCCAAACCACATTATTGAGTTAGAACCAGACGAGATAGCCGAAGATTTAACTTACGAGGAGGTACCTATCAAGATCTTGCATAGGAAGGAGCATGTCCTATGCTCGAAAATTATACCTCAAGTTAAAGTTTTGTGGAGAAACCATGAAATTAAGGAAATGACCTGGGAGTTAGAATCGAAAATGAAAGCTAGGTATCCTCATCTTTTCGACATACCAGGTACGTACGTCAATTTCGAGGACGAAATTTTATAAGGAGGGGAGGATGTAAGACCCCGAATTTTATAAATAAAGATTTAATTTTCTTTATATATTATTTCGAAATAGTAAGGTGTTGATTTGATAAATGTGAAAAGTTATGGGTGAAATGTGCAAATATTTTAAAATGAGCAAGTGGTTATAAAATATTCATTGTTGTTGGGGAATATTCGTTTGGTCGTGGAATATTCTTGTTGTCGGGAAATATTCGTACGACGGCGCAGCTATTTGTGGGCCTCACAACAGAATAACTGTCGGATATAGAAAGATATAGAAATAACCTTTTTATAAATAACGGTAAAACTGTTACGGTTAAACTGTTGAAATACCCGGGGATAAAAATACAGTAATACGCGCTGTTGCACTGTAGCACACGGTATTGCACAGTATTTTGAATTATTGATTCTTACGTAAGAAGTCACTTACTCAATAATTGTTACAGTAATTACTGTTCAATATTTTATATTATTGATTCAATAATTGCATGATATTTTATTGGTTCAATAATTGCTAAGGTTATATTTTATATCAATAATTGATACGTTACTATTTTATATGATTGATTTAATAATTGCTACCGTTGATATTTTGTATTATTGATTCAATAATTGTCACTGCACAGTATTTCACATTATCAACTCAATAATTCATATTATTTGAATAATATTATTAGATAGCATTATTGACAATGTCTAAGGAAGTTCTGTCTAGGAGGGGTTATTTAATTGCGCGCCAGTAAGGAGAAATCCTTATCGGAAGGGCCCCTCTTTCCTGGGGAACGACCTGGTTGTCAATACTGTAGTTCTGTAATATTATTTGTGAATAATTAATTATTGATTTACATGATAAAGAAATATGTATTTTATGGATATAAAAGAAGGAATTAGTGCTAAGGTGTCTTTATCAGTATTTTGTTGTGGGAAATCACCCGTTTGTGGATTTCGGCCATTTTTGATTGGGAATTTGGAAAAACTTCCTTCTACAAAGTTGTAGAGAATTAAATTTCCTATAGAAAGACATAAAATTTGAATTTTTTTGATAAAAGGGCTATTTATTATGAATTATTGAAGTTTCAAACATAAATATTTTTTTAAAATAAAATGGTGGGCCCCACTTTTGTCATTGCTTGTTGAATGTTGAATTTTTTTTTCCTCGCAAGGTGTGCTGGGAGAAGTCGCCGGCGCAAAAGTCTACTTTGGCATCCTAAGCTTTTCATATAAATAGGGTGCCTTAGGTTAGAATTGAAAATCACACCAGAATCAGAAGTTTTCTCTTTCTATAATATCAAGCGTATGCTTGTGAGTATTTAGATACTTTGAGTGCTGCTATTCAGTGTAAGTTTTCTTCAGCCTTATATCCGATATTCCAGTCAGAAGTACAATTCTTTTGAGATAAGGGATGTTATTTTATTTCGTAAATGATGTTATTCTTTTCAATATCATTATACCAAAATATTGGCATGGATTGTATTATGAAATTCTTACTTTTTTCGTCGGGGTTACTATTTACGTATACGGCACTATTCACGTATACGGCACTATTCACGAAAAAATTAATTTTTTTTCTATTTGTCCAAGTTGCTTGTTATGGTTCCTATCTTTGTTTGGATCTAAGTTTTGAGCTTTATTCTTGAATTTTGCTCCACAAATGATTATTACGAAGTATTTTTGAATTGGATAAACTAAAATACGAATCCTTAATCTTTGTCCTTTATCTCACTGGATTCGTTCTTTAAAATATTTTTCATCATCCTCAGTCCTAAAAGGTGATATAACTGAATATCTTTGGCCTGTAGAGGAAAGATGAATGATTACCTGATGAATATCTTTGGCCGTAGTGCAAAGATGGACTGGTGTTGAGATAAACATGACCACTGGTGATACAAATGAATATCTTTGGTCGTAGTGCAAAGATGAATATTTGATTTGAGATGTATATTGATTGATTTTATAGGGATAAAATATTGATGATGGACTTTTAAATCATAAAAGATAGTAGACTTCATTCTCTACTTAACTCTTCGAATGAATGGTTATTTTCGATGCGAAGATTGATCTAAAACTTGTTGTCAATAATATTTTATCTGAATTATTGAAGACTAACGATAATTTATTTTCCATTATCTTAGTCATAATATTTTTTACTGGGCTACTTGAGCTCATTCTTTTCATCTATTGTCCTCTTCAGGAAATGAGAATGTCGTAGGAACTAGTCGGGGGACAGAGTGATGGTCCGAGTTAGAGCAGTAATAGTCCTCATTATTTCTAATAAATAGTGTGATAATAATTGTAATGAGGACTTAGTTTGAATGTTAATATTTTTTACATATTTGTATTGACACTCATAGTTGTGTGGTCGTATTTTGCACGACCGTGTGATATAAAAGTTTGTATTTGGATTCTGTACCATGTATTTGGCGACTCAGAGTGGATTGGGTTGACTGGACCTATTCTAGGGGCGTCACACGCTGCGCCTCAGTATTAAATCGGCGCAGCTACGCTGTGTCTGGTTTACACCAGAGAGTTGCCTGCTTCGGCAGTGCTTAGGCCAATTACCAAAAATTACAACCAAATTGATTGTAACCAAGCTATATTATAGTTCTATCATGCTAGTAAGCTAATACAACAACTAAACAAGTATTTCTCATTTCAATTGTCATCTAATTCAACAAAATTAAGAATCTAAGAAATCTCAGAGATAGCAGAAATAGAAAAATGAAGAACAAGAGGTGTTATACCTCTCGCTAACTGTGAACTGAACTTGCTACTATGTGAATTACAACTCTTAGAATGCTTATATGCTCTCAATTCAACTCTTACAAAATCTCAGCAAATCAAATTAGAAGGAGAAGAGGCTATATTTATAGAAGAATGAGTATACTGCCAATGCAATAATCCATCAAATTGAACCAATGGGAGAATGAATTGCATGGTAGTTATAAGGAAGTTGGTAATTAGTGGTTGGTTTACATTATTGAGGCCACTCCTCTTGCATTGATCCCATCTATGTTGCTAAGTTTGAGGGTGTAGTGAATAGGATAGCCTTGGAGTATTTCACGTGAGGAAGAGAAATGACTATTATTTTGGAACAACAAATACAAAGCTCAGCAACATGCATATATATATACTTAGTTTAGCACACTTATACACATTACATATTATATACCTTTAGGCTATAAATTCCATTAGTCTCACAATATGGTTTTAAATGAAGAAGCAATATTACAATATAGCAAGTTGGGTTACATCCATCCATATATAATCCATGTACATTTGGTTAACACCTAATGTACTTCAATTAGATATTATCACATTATACTATCCCAATTCTATTATTCAATTAAATTATTGAAGTATTTATTAATCAATAATTGTTTATAATATATTCATGAGGTATTAATTTAATGTCCACACACTCACATTGTCACATAGGCATTATTCATGTAGCTTTCACAAGTCAATAACTTTACTATATAGTTTATGTATAATTGTATGGTCACACTTAAGTGTTGCACTACACTTTTTATAACATATGTATAACTACTATATGTTATACTTTTAATTATCACATGCTTGCACATAACAATTACTCGAGCAATTATAATCATATTAATAATCTACTTGTTTGTTTTATTAATCTTCATAACAATATTAACATTTATATGATTTTATTATCACATTAAATAAATATAAATCTTATTATATTTATAAATCATTTACTCATTAATCAACATATTATCAAATAATTACTTGATAATAGTATATCGCCTATAACAATAATTAATATTATATGACAATTTATCTCATTCCTCATCCATTTAATAAATACAATTCTGATTATATTTATAACTAATTTGCTTATTATTATACGATTAATTATCGCATTCCTCAACAATTAAATAAAAATAATTTGCTTACTATCACTTGCAATAATAATGAATCATCATACTATCACCATTAGTATTCTATAACAATTAAATAACAATTAATATTTGATTAATTGTTCACGTAGTAAATCCTTCATTAATTATCAACGTTTCTATTCCCGTGCCACACTAGGCATTTAACGAGCTTATCATAAACTCCACATTCTTCTTAATTATTATAATTTCAATTTGAATTCATTCAGATTAACTCATCTCATAACACATAAATATTTATATTCAGATAAATATTCATTTTCAATAATATATTCATTTAATAATATTCAAAATTTCTCGGGTATTACATCTATCACATGATGTTAGTTAGGGTGGCTAAATAAAATTGTGACACCTAAGGAGGTAATTAAGAATTAGCCAATAAATGGTTGACGACAAATAAAAATTCACAAGCTTTCCACCTCCTTTCACATAGAAATCACATGTTCATCACTCTCCCTTCACATGGCCCCACTTTTTTGTTTTTTTTTTATGATGTAATATTTTGCTTAATTGAATGACCAAAATGCCCCTTAACTGATGGGCTAACAATTTGGGCTTTCAAATTAATATTTGGGCTTTTAAATACTTTTGTTTGGGCCTTGTTAACTAACATCTCCAATACTTGTAGTCTTACCCTAATCATTTATTTAGGGTTTTTATTCCACTCCTTTGGAATTTAAATAATTACTTATGTGCATTTAATCTTATAACCCAATTAGACTTGCTTAAATTAAGTTTTAAATAAATAATAACTTGACATAATAAAATTAATCTCTTAGGTTAGTATAATTTTGCATACTAACATTCGTCAATAATATAATTTTTAGGTTATTTAATTACCATACCTAATGTGTAATTAGGTTATGTAGCATTCTCTTTACTTTTCTGTATAATAAAGTATATACATCATTACTGATAAGATAATATTTAAATATTCACCTAATCATTCATTATATATCACAAAGTTTTTAATATCATTAATATTTAATTAACATATTTACTTACACTGTGACTTAGAATTCTTAGTTATTACATTCTTCCCTCCTTATAAGAATTTCGTCCCCGGAATTCTACGTAAGGTTACTAAAAAAGATTCGGATAATTCTTCCTCATCTTTTCCTTTAGTTCCCACATAGCTTCTTCAGCATTGTGGTTCCTCCAAAGAACTTTGACAGAATGTATAACCTTATTCCTTAAATTCTGTTATTTTCTATCTAAAATCTTCACAGGAATCTCCTCATACGATAAATCCTTCTCGACTTGAATTGGCTCGTACGATATCACATGCTTGTAATCAGGCTTATATGGACGCAACACTGACACATGAAATATATTGTGAATATGTTCCAGTTCAGGATGTAGAGCTAACTCGTACGCTACTTCACCTCTCTTTTTCAGTATCTCGAATGGTCCAATAAATCTCGAACTCAATTTACACTTCTTTCCAAATCTTATCTTCCCTATCCAAGGAGATACTTTTAAAAATGTATAGCTTACCACTTCGAAGTCTTTTTTCTTGCGATGAAGATCGACATACTTCTTTTGACTATCTTGAGCTGCTACCAGTCAAGCTTTTATTGCTTTAATGATCTCTACTGTCTGCTGCACCAATTCTGGCTCCAACAATCTTCGTTCACCTACCTCGTCCCAATATAAGGGCGTTCTACATTTTCTTCCATATTGGGCTTCATACGGTGTCATTCCAATGCTTGCGTGATAACTATTGTTATATGCAAACTCTACCGATGGAAGATGATCTTCCCAGATTCCCTTGAAGTCCATCACACAGGCTCTGAGCATGTCTTCTAATATTTGAATCGTTCTATCGCTTTGCCCATCTGTCTGTGGATGATACGCGGTACTTAACCTTAGTTGTGTCCCTATTCGTTCTTGAAGACTCCTATAAAAATTTGACGTAAAGCGCGGATCTCTATCAGACATAACTTCTACTGGTACTCCATATCTTAAAACTGTTTCCCTGATATATAATTTGGCTAACGGATCCAAATTATACCTGATTCTGATCGGCAAAAAGTGTGCTGACTTTGTAAGATGATCAACAATTACCCATATGGCATCGTAACCTTTTTGTGTTGCTGGAAGTCCCTCCACAAAATCAATCGTGATGTGCTCCCATTTTCATTCTTGAATCTCTAATGGCTGTAATAGTCCACTTGGTCGTTGATGCTTTGCCTTGACTCTCTTATAAGTTAAACATCTGCTGACACATTCTGCAACCTCTCTCTTCATGTTCGGCCACCAAAAATGTTGTTGCAGACCTTGAAACATCTTTGTGCTTCCTGGGTGTATCGAGTATCTCGTACTATGCGCTTCTTGCAAAATCTCCTCTCTTAACTCTGGTACTGAAGGAACCTACACTCGTTTCTTGATGTTTCCACATTCCTCATCATTTTCTTGTGCCTCCTTCACCTTGTCTAATAAGGTCGGACTTACTTCCATTTCTATTACTTTATCCGAATTCCTTGAATTTTTCACCTCCAACTCCATTCCCTCCATTTCTCTTACTAAATCTTCTTGTTCTGTCAATACAAATAACTTTTCTCTGCTCTTCCTGCTTAAAGCATCTGCTACTACATTAGCCTTTCCCGGATGATATAGAATATCACAATCATAATCCTTGATCAATTCTAACCATCTCCTATGTCTCATATTCAACTTATTTTGTGTAAAAATATACTTCAAACTCTTATGGTCTGTATATATCTCACACTTTTCTCCATAGAGATAATGTCTCCAAATCTTAAGGGCAAACTCTACCGCAGCCAATTCCAAGTCATGTGTAGGGTATCCCTTCTCATAATCCTTTAATTGGGGTGACGTGTACGCAATAACTTTACCATTATGCATCAATACGCAACCTAGTCCCTTGTGTAACGCATCATTATACACTGTAAAGTCCCCCGTACTATCTGGTAAAGATAACACATGTGCTTCACTTAATCTCTTCTATAATTACTGAAAACTCTGCTCACATTTTTTTGTCCATACATTCTTAACTGTCTTTCTGGTCAAATTTTTCAACGGCGTCGCTATCTTTGAAAAATCATGAATAAACCTCCGGTAATATCCTGCCAATCCCAAGAAACTTCTGACCTCTGACGGTGTCTTCGGTTGTCGCCAATTTTTCACCACTTCTACCTTTGCTCGATCAACAAAAATTCCTTCGTTGTCGATAACATGTCCCAAAAACTGAACTCTGCTCAACCAGAATTCACACTTCGAATATTTTGCATATAACTTCTCTTTTCTTAGAGTCTCCAACACAATCCGTAGATGCTCGACATGCTCCTCCTCAGTCTTCTAATACACTAATATGTCGTCAATGAACACAATCATGAACTTATCCAAATATTGTTTAAACACTCTGTTCATCAAGTCTATAAAAGCAGCTGGCGCATTCATTAGTCCAAACGACATCACTAAGAACTCATAATGGTTATAACGAGTTCTAAATGTTATCTTTGGTACATTCTTTGTCCTCACCTTCAATTTATGATAACCAATTCTCAAATCAATCTTCGAAAACCATCTCGCTCCTTTAATTTTATCAAACAGATCGTCTATTCTCGGTAACAGACACTTGTTCTTGATGGTCACCTTATTTAATTCTCTATAATCCATACACAATCTCATTGAACCATCTTTCTTCTTTACAAACAACATCGGTGCTCCCCATGGAGATACACTAGGTTGGACGTACTTCTTGTCTAACAACTCTTTTAGTTGGATCATTAACTCTTTTATTTTTACCGGAACCATCCTATAAGGTGCTTTCGATATCAGTGATGTCCCCGGTACTAAATTAATCACAAATTCTATCTCTCTGTCTGGTGGAAGTCCCGACAATTCCTCTAGAAAGATATTCCCAAACTCATTAACTATAGGTATATGCTCTATGTCAGAATTCACCATCCGAGTATCCACTACATAAGCCAAATAACCTTCACATCCTTTCTGTAACATCCTCTTGGCCTGCATCATCGTCAGACAACTCGTTTGTCTTGGCGTCTTGCTGCCATAAAATACAACCTTAGACTTATTTTATGTCTTAAGGTGTATGATCTTCTTCTGATAGTTAATAACTGCCTCATGGTTAAATAACGAATCCATCCCTAAGATTACATCAAACTCTCCTAAGCGTTTCGAAATCAAATTCACACTTAACTTATGTCCCCTTATTTCCACACAATAATTCCCATGGATAAACTCTACAGGAATCACTTCTTTGTTTGCAACATCTATATTCATTGGGTTCTTTAACTTTTCACAGGGTAAATTTAATCTTCTAGCAAATTCATCAGACCCAAATGAACAGGTAGCTCCCAAATCAAATAATACATATGCATTTAAATTATTAATCGGAATAATACCTGACACCACCTCCTTTGATGCAACTGCGTCTTCCACTGTCATGTTGAATGTTCGGGTTATTGGCTTGTTGGGCTGAGTTGGTCCTCCAATTGTTAATTTGCTGTTATTGCCCTTGTTACCACTCCCTCCATTAATACTCTTGTTCAACGGGCAGTCTTTGAACCGGTGTCCCGTTCTTCCATATGAAAAACAACCTCCTTTCTTCGGCTTAGGACAATTTGTTGAAATATGCCCTTCTTGTCCACAATTGTAATAGATATTCTTCTGCTGAACTCTCACTTGCTGATTTTCTTAATTACTGCCACTGTTGTTCCACTTACGCTTCTTGTTATTGCTACCACCATTGTTGGTATTCAGATTTCCTCCTTCTATCTTCTTCTTGTTCTTCTCACTGTTGTACTTAGATACAGCTTAACTTCCACCTTTTGCAATAATAGACTTCTTTAACAAAGTAGAAAATGTATTAATCTACAAAACTGCCACCTTGCGGTATATTCACGATTTCAGTACATTCTCAAACCTACGCGCCTTTCTTACCTCCGTGTCCACCTGATGTGGATCAAATCTAGCTAACTCATTGAACTTGGCGGCATATTCTGAGACTGTCATGTTCTCTTGCTTCAATTCTAGAAATTTCACTTCCATCCTAGCTTGCATATATGGCGAGAAATAATTCTCGAGAAACAATTCCTTAAACCTTATCCAGGTTACCACTGCTGTCCCGGCTCTAGCCTGGTTCGACTCCCACTAGTAATTGGCCTTACCTTTCATTAAATAGGTAGCAAAAGTTGTCTTTTGCTGCTCTACTACTCTAGCAATCACAAAAGCCTTCTATATTTCCTTTACCCAAGTTTGGGCTTTAATAGGGTCAGTGGGTCCTCTAAATTCTGGCTGTCCTACTGCTTTAAAGTCTTTGAAGTTTACCAATCTATTATCGGGTCAATTTCTTTGTGCTGGTACTTTATTTTGCAAAGCTTGAGTTAACATGTTTACGAAGTTCTGCATCATTTACCTCCATTTGGTTTTGATTTTGACGTCTTGGTGACATTATCGTGTTAAACAAAACCTTAAATTATTAATTTGAGTTTCCTTATATGCCATAACTTATTAGTGTTTAAATTATAACTCATAATTTAAACTCGAGCAATCATATAATCAAAATGTTGGATTTTGAAATTCAGCTTACTGAATTAACATATTCAGTTCGCTGAATTAACAAATTAGGTTTACCGAATTCACAATTTAGATTACTTGATTACAATTCAGCTTGCTGGATTATCAAATTTGGTTTACTGGATTACAATCCAGTTTGTCGGATTACTAAATTATTAAATATACAGCTTACTATATATTTTAATTTTCAAAACTTATTTACTTAATCACACATATAATCATAATAGTGCATTTATATTCATATACCAAATCATAGTGACATACACTTATATTTCTTAGCATATTTTTATAAATGTTAACTATCCCATTATAAACATCCAAAAGATGGGATCTACCAAAACTATACTCCTCTATGCACATAAGGTGGGGATACTGTTGGGTTTGTACGAAATCGTGACGCAATCAAATTGCAAAAATTAGCGGAAGCATGGTATATCAGAGTTTAAAAAATTTCTACAAAACCATTACCCGGATCATCCTTTATGCAAATTATTAATTTAAAACGATAAATAAGAAGTTATGGAATCATACCCTTGTAGAACGAAGCTTCCACAGGTACTAGTTCAACTCCTTGTTCTTCGTGATCTCCTTGAATTTCCGGGTTAGATTCCTTCCTTTGATCAACGTTAGCCACCCAAGTGTTTGGCCTCTAGAGGTGATCCACCAAGGAAGATGAATTATCAAGAAGGAGGGTGTTTGGCTTAACCTTAGTTTTCTATCCTCTATATAAAAGGAGTACTCTCCAACAATTGGAATTGCATCAATCTAATATCTATTATAAGACTTCCCTTATATAGACATTGGTCAACCCTTCTAATCCTATTAGACATGGGATTTCTTTTAATTAATTAAACTTCTTTAATTAATTTAGGCTTCCCACCACATGGGAATAATTAATTAAATTCATTTAATTAATTTGTCTCCTAATCTTATTAGGAATAAATGAGAGTACTAAATATTAAATTAATTACTAAACTCCTTTAGAAATTAAAATAATAATAATTGTAATAATATTAATAAGACTCCTCTTATTAATTTATATTTAATATTTCCAAAATATTAAATAATAAACATTAAGCTATTTAATTTATTCTATCACCATAGATTAAATTAATTATACTTAATGCATTATTACGATTATGCCATTACCTTCTTAAATAATTATTCTTCCTTTTATGGTGTGACCCTTTAGGTTCTCCATATTAAACCGGTTGTGAATAAATCAATTAAAACAATTTTAATCTTATTTAAATAAATAAATTAAACTAATAATCTATTTAAATAAATAATATTTATTCTATAATAGGGATAAGCCTCCCTAGCGATCAACGACTTTCCAGATAATATAGATTTCAACATTAATCATAAAAGAACCTGTGAGTTAATAGTTACTATACAATTCAATCCTTCCACCATACAATGTCCCAATTAAATATAAGACATGGATTTACTGTCAAGTCTTATTTTATTTAATTATATGTATTTCGATTAGAAAATGCACAACTCCAAATAATGCAAATTAAAAAACTCCTTTCTAATTTCATTTCACCTTGGCCAAGGATTCCTGGGTTGTCATTTAACGAATCACATAGGACATATCTTCTCTTTTACTAGAGGTGGTAGATTCTTTATTGATCATTCATTATCTCCATATGTAACTCATTATACCCAAGCATACCCTATATATGCCTTAAAAGGTCTTAAGGAATAAGTCAAAGTATAATTTGTTACATACAAGATACTATGATGATCTCAAGTCCAAGGATCACTTGTACTACTATCACATTAGGAATTCCTATTGACATGCGAGTAAAACTCCATTAGGTATTCCATAGAGAATCACGTTCAGTGAACTTATTCTCCAATAAGCACCTACATACTTGCTTTAGTGTCTCCACACAAATGATCATGAGATCAATCATCCTCATCCAATGAGCAAGCAACATATGTACCAATCTATCCGGATTTACTAATCCCCTTTTTAGTAATCCCACGATTGGGAACTATTTAAGTTTTAAAACTTTCTAAGAATTTAGATCTCATTAGCATGATCATCATCATGATTCTAAAAGCATTGCTTAAAACTATGGGTTATTTACATATTATAAAAACAGCAACATGTAAATAATTAAATGCCTTTAATAAATGAATATTTTATTAATAAATAAATAAGATTGTTTACAAAGTACGTGCTTTATCATCATACATGATTGGCTTGTATGCACACTACTATCAATCTCCCACTTGCACTAAAGCCAATCGCCATGGTATCTCATACCCATCTTTTCTAAGTGACGATCAAACTGCTGTTGTGTTAAAGCTTTAGTTAATGGATCTGCAATGTTGTCTTGAGAGTCTACACTCTCCTCTTTCAATGATTTCTTTAATCAAAGTGCCGCAACACATGTTTAGATTCAAGATGAGACTTAGGAACTATTCCTAGTTCTGTAATGAACTTTTCATCTAAAACATCAACTTGCAGCTTCACTTACAGTTATATACTCTGCCTCTGTCACTGAATCAGCAACTGTTTGCTGCTTGGAACTCTTCCAACTCACTACGCCTCCGTTCAAGGTAAAAACATACCCCGAAACAGATTTACTGTCATCTTGGTCCTTTTGAAAACTTGAGTCTGTGAAGCCCTCGAGTTTTAATTCAGACCCACCGTAGACAAGAAAAATATCTTTAGTCCTTCTCAAGTACTTTAGGATATTCTTCACTGCCTTCCAGTGCTCTTCTCCAGGATTCGACTGGTATCTGCTCGTTACACTAAGTGCATGAGCAACATCCGGTCTAGTACATATCATACCGTACATGATAGATCCTATTGCAGAAGCATAAGGGATCTTACTCATACGGTCTCTCTCCTCAGGTGTCTTTGGGGCCTGTTTCTTGGAGAGATGTATTCCATGGCTCATCAGCATGAGACCTCTTTTGGAATCTTCCATGCTAAATCTCTTTAGCATTGCATCAATGTACGTTCCTTGGGATAAACCAAGCATCCTTTTAGATCTATCTCTATAGATCTTTATCCCCAAAATATAGGATGCTTCTCCCAAGTCCTTCATGGAGAAGTGTTTAGATAACCAGATTTTAATCGATTGTAGCATAGGAATGTCATTCCCTATCAGTAATATATCATCAACATATAATACAAGGAATGAAATTGCGCTCCCACTAACCTTCTTGTACACACATGGTTCATCGTCATTTTTGATAAAATCAAACTCTTTGATTGTCTCATCAAAACGAATGTTCCATCTACGAGAAGCTTGCTTCAATCCATAAATGGATCGTTGCAGCTTACAGACTTGATTTATTCCAACCTTTGAAACAAATCCCTCTGGCTGTGTCATATACACATCCTCCTCAAGTTTCCCATTGAGGAAGGCTGTTTTCACTTCCATCTGCCAGATCTCATAGTCGTTATAAGCTGCAATCGCAAGCAAAATCCGAATGGACTTGAGCATAGCTACTGGTGAAAAGGTTTCATCATAATCAACTCCTTGTCTTTGTTTGAAACCTTTTGCAACCAGTCGGGCCTTATAGGTCTCCACCTTGCCGTCCGCTCCAGTCTTTCTTTTAAAGACCCATTTACACCCAATAGGCTTAATGCCTTCAGGTGGTGAAACCAAAGTCCATACTTTGTTTTCATACATGGAGTCCATTTCGAATTTCATGGCTTCAAGCCATTTCCCTGAGTCTTTATTACTCATGGCCTGTTCGTAATTCAATGGATCATCATCATTCATGATGTGTACCTCATCGTCATTCTCTATAACGAATCCATACCTCTCAGGTATCTTCGGTACTCTCCCAGATTTACGAACAGGGTGTGGTATAGTAGGTTCTTCTACTTGGTCAGGTACCTGACTTTGATCCGTGGTAATTTGTGGTTCTTGAACTTTTTCAAGATATATCTTACTCCCACTGACCCCTTCATGGATAAACTCCTTTTCCAAGAAGGCAGCATGTTTCGCAACAAACACCTTTTGATCAGTTAGATGATAGAAATAATACCCTATAGTTTCTTTAGGGTATCCCACAAATCTACACTTTTCGGATTTAGTCTGTAGCTTATCATGTTCAAACTTTTTGACATAAGCTGGACAACCCCAAGTCTTAACATGCTTAAGATTTGGTTTCCTCCCCTTCCACATCTCATATGGAGTCTTTGGGGCGGATTTGGTAGGTACCTTGTTAAGTAGGTATGCAGCCGTTTCTAGGGCATATCCCCAGAAGGAAATTGGAAGGTCGGTAAAACTCATCATGGATCGAACCATGTCTAACAGTGTTCGATTTCTCCTTTCAGATACTCCATTTAACTGTGGTGTACCTGGAGGAGTCCATTGTGAGATTATACCATTTTCTTTGAGACAATTGAGAAACTCACCGCTTAAGTATTCTCCGCCTCGATCTGATCGAAGTATCTTTATACTCTTGCCCGTTTGTTTCTCTACTTCACTTCTGAACTCTTTGAACTTTTCAAATGATTCTGACTTGTATTTCATTAAATACACATATCCAAATCTTGAGTGATCATCAGTGAAAGTAATAAAATAAGAATACCCACCCCGTGCACTTGTTGTCATAGGCCCACAAACGTCTGTGTGAATCAATGTCAACAACTCTGTAACTCTTTCTCCTCTTCCACTAAAAGGAGATTTAGTCATTTTACCCATGAGACAAGATTCACAAGTTGGATATGATTCATAATCGGATAGCTCGAGGAGCCCATCTTTATGCAACTTGGATAATCTTGTTTCATTGATATGACCGAGTCTACAGTGCCACATGTAGGTATAATTAATATCATCTCTTTTCCTTTTCTTAGTTTGTTCAATTTGAAATATATTTTCTTGTAAGTCAAGTGTATAAAGTCCATTTCGCAAATTTCCAATACCATATAAAACATCGTCTTTATAAATAGAACAACTATTGTTCTTTATAACAACGTTAAATCTTTCCATATCCAATACAGAAATTGAAATAATGTTTTTAATAATATTCGGAACATAATAACAATTATTAAGATAAATGGACTTGCCCGAAGGCATTGCTAAATAATAAGTTCCTACAGCTAATGCAGCAACCTTTGCTCCATTCCCTACTCGTAGGATCACCTCATCATTGTTCAGCTTTCTACTTCTGACCAGTCCCTTCACATTATTACATATGTGAGAACCACAGCCGGTATCCAATACCCAAGTAGAATTATGACTTTCAGAAAAATTAATTTCAATCATAAACAAACCTTGATTGGAAGTCGAAGCTTCTCCAAGCTTCTTCTCTGCTAGATACTTCTTGCAGTTCCTTTTCCAATGTCCCGGCATGTTGCAATGAAAGCAAATTCCTTTGCTAGCTGGATCAGATTTCTTTTGTTCCTTTATGTTCACTTTGCCCTTGGTCATCCGAGATCGGAAGAGCTCCTTAGATATCTCATATCTAGCAGTCCTACTTTGTTCACCATACAACTCCTTGAGGTGAATCAACATAGTAGGAGCATCCATATTTTCGTGCTGACGCTGAAGCTCGTTATTCATGGATGCGAGCATGATGCATTGAGCCACAGATGCATCATCTTGCCACTTTACAATGGTGGCAATCTCTTCCTCAGAGACTGTTTCTGGAACAGTTCCAGGGACAGGTGAGTTTAGGACATAAGAAATCTTTTCAGCAGTGAGAACTATTCTCAGATTTCTTAGCCAGTCCGTATAATTCGGCCCGATAAGCTTATTAGCATCAAGTATGCTTCGCAGTGAAATTAGTGATTTTGACATTTTTAAAATTCTGCATGTGAAAAACAACATTTTAGCAAACATTCATTTTATTAATTTTGCATACCAAAATAAATTTAGGTCTTTATTTTAAATTGGTATCTCCCACTATTTTTATCAAACTATATTACCCTCACTTATATAGGTCGGCAACATCTAATTAAAGATTTGCTAGTGAGAATAAGGATCCCATTTCAAATGTATATAACCTTGTGGATAGCACAACAAGCGATATACAAATAAATAGGTAGACAACTCTTGTCAATTACAACACTATATAACTCCTTTTATTTTGCCTCTTAAATCATAATGGTCAAGTGTGTGCACATCCGAACTAAAATGATAGTTAAGTCCAGCCTAGCACTTCCATAAATTCAAAAAAGAAAAATGTTCGTCCTTGTGGATAGCACAACAAGACTAGATCGTTAAATTTTCTTGATAAGCATCAAATGTGATTAATTAACATCTTAAATACGCAATACTCGCCTTGTGGATAGCACAACAAGCTCATATTAAATATTTAATACTCTATTAATTTATCATGCTAGAAGGCGACGTTCGATATTCCAAATATCATTTGAACGCTTCGGACTTAATATTATTTCTTTGAGGGGTTTGTTATTATTTGTCTCATCTTGTTTAGCGAACATGCACATATATATATAAAATACGCGTCATTTTATTAAACATGCGAAGCATGTTTGCATAAAATATAATATATATAATATTTAGCATGCAATATAGAATATTATATTCTACCCGGATTGATTATGGACTTTTATTCTAGTTTGGTTCACTAGAGCCACCAAGTGAACCAAAAGGTCAAACCTAGGAGTGCAAGAATTTAAATTTAAATATAACTATTACATTTAAACCCGGGCTCCATACAAACGGGTCTTCACGCGCTCCTTGCTCCTTGGTCTCCAATTTCTTCAAGATAATTCTAACTATTCTTATTACATTAAACTATTTAATTTAAATAGAAACCTTGATCAACAGTCAAGGGGAAGTACATAGGAGGGAGATAGAATTTTACATCAAGAAAAAAAAATTAGAGAAGACGAGGTACGCAGACCCCATTTAATAAAACCCATTCATTCAAGCATTCAACTAAAATAAAATCCAATCACATTGGTCAAATAGTCCATAATCAATCCCCATTTATTTTCATACATATCACCATATATATCAATAAATAAATATTCATCTCATGAATTAAAACATTCCATATATATATGAGTATCATTTAATGGGCAATTTTAAATTGCATGAAATCCAATTTCAAGATTAAAATAAACTCTTTATTTTAATTATAAAATTATTTAGAATATAATATATAAATATATCATATTTATTTTTTAAAAAGAAGTCACCTTCTTTTATTAAAAGAGTTCTGCAGGTTTATTAAAAAAGTTTCCTGATGGGTCACCTTCTTTTTGGAGTAAGAAAGAGACAACACCTTTTCTTTGCAGAATTCAAGATTAGCACCAAAAAAAAAAATTGTGATTCGTCCCAAAAAAAGTCCTTTTTTTTTTCTTTTTTTTAAAAATAAAAATAAAAATATATATATAATTTTATACAATAAAATTATGCCCAAAAAATTATTTTAAATACATACCCATATGTATATGAAATCAAAAATAAATTAATAATTGCATAAAGATTTGGCTCTGATGCCACTGTTGGGTTTGTACGAAATCGTGACGCAATCAAATTGCAAAAATTAGCGGAAGCATGGTATATCAGAGTTTAAAAAATTTCTACAAAACCATTACCCGGATCATCCTTTATGCAAATTATTAATTTAAAACGATAAATAAGAAGTTATGGAATCATACCCTTGTAGAACGAAGCTTCCACAGGTACTAGTTCAACTCCTTGTTCTTCGTGATCTCCTTGAATTTCCGGGTTAGATTCCTTCCTTTGATCAACGTTAGCCACCCAAGTGTTTGGCCTCTAGAGGTGATCCACCAAGGAAGATGAATTATCAAGAAGGAGGGTGTTTGGCTTAACCTTAGTTTTCTATCCTCTATATAAAAGGAGTACTCTCCAACAATTGGAATTGCATCAATCTAATATCTATTATAAGACTTCCCTTATATAGACATTGGTCAACCCTTCTAATCCTATTAGACATGGGATTTCTTTTAATTAATTAAACTCCTTTAATTAATTTAGGCTTCCCACCACATGGGAATAATTAATTAAATTCATTTAATTAATTTGTCTCCTAATCTTATTAGGAATAAATGAGAGTACTAAATATTAAATTAATTACTAAACTCCTTTAGAAATTAAAATAATAATAATTGTAATAATATTAATAAGACTCCTCTTATTAATTTATATTTAATATTTCCAAAATATTAAATAATAAACATTAAGCTATTTAATTTATTCTATCACCATAGATTAAATTAATTATACTTAATGCATTATTACGATTATGCCATTACCTTCTTAAATAATTATTCTTCCTTTTATGGTGTGACCCTTTAGGTTCTCCATATTAAACCGGTTGTGAATAAATCAATTAAAACAATTTTAATCTTATTTAAATAAATAAATTAAACTAATAATCTATTTAAATAAATAATATTTATTCTACAATAGGGATAAGCCTCCCTAGCGATCAACGACTTTTCAGATAATATAGATTTCAACATTAATCATAAAAGAACCTGTGAGTTAATAGTTACTATACAATTCAATCCTTCCACCATACAATGTCCCAATTAAATATAAGACATGGATTTACTGTCAAGTCTTATTTTATTTAATTATATGTATTTCGATTAGAAAATGCACAACTCCAAATAATGCAAATTAAAAAACTCCTTTCTAATTTCATTTCACCTTGGCCAAGGATTCCTGGGTTGTCATTTAACGAATCACATAGGACATATCTTCTCTTTTACTAGAGGTGGTAGATTCTTTATTGATCATTCATTATCTCCATATGTAACTCATTATACCCAAGCATACCCTATATATGCCTTAAAAGGTCTTAAGGAATAAGTCAAAGTATAATTTGTTACATACAAGATACTATGATGATCTCAAGTCCAAGGATCACTTGTACTACTATCACATTAGGAATTCCTATTGACATGCGAGTAAAACTCCATTAGGTATTCCATAGAGAATCACGTTCAGTGAACTTATTCTCCAATAAGCACCTACATACTTGCTTTAGTGTCTCCACACAAATGATCATGAGATCAATCATCCTCATCCAATGAGCAAGCAACATATGTACCAATCTATCCGGATTTACTAATCCCCTTTTTAGTAATCCCACGATTGGGAACTATTTAAGTTTTAAAACTTTCTAAGAATTTAGATCTCATTAGCATGATCATCATCATGATTCTAAAAGCATTGCTTAAAACTATGGGTTATTTACATATTATAAAAACAGCAACATGTAAATAATTAAATGCCTTTAATAAATGAATATTTTATTAATAAATAAATAAGATTGTTTACAAAGTACGTGCTTTATCATCATACATGATTGGCTTGTATGCACACTACTATCAGATACATCATATTTACATACTACCTCACACAACTTGAGGTTTACATCATTCATAATATAACCCTAATAAACAAAAGGGGTACTAATGCATCTATATATATAACAACCAACTATCCATCACTGACTGGCCGGCTTAGCCTTCTCGGCCTGAACATGCTCCTGAAGTGCAGCTCCATCCACTCAACGTCAAACGGAGCGGCTCGACTCACCAATTTCAAAATGCGTCCTCCTCTCTCCTACTCGTGGACTCACATATGCTGCATCTAGAGCCCATCCCAAAGACTCTATCCTGACCTCTCTGGCCTCCGCCTTTACCTCTTACTAATCCTCCCTCCTCGTTGCTCGGACCCAGGCATCCTCACCCCAGATCTTATCAGCAATCTCTAAGTTAAACTCCAGATGCATCGCCTGATGCTCAATGCTCAACACTCCAAACTTAATCTCCTCCTGCTCTATTTCTATACAACGATGTATTCTGCACAGTGAAAAGGATGACAGGCATTGCCCTTCTTGCTGACAGGTTCAACAGTGAAGCTAATGTGGCCAATGCATCTGCAAAATCATTTCGGTTCTGGGGAATATGCATGAAGGCAATGTCTTCAAATTCCCCTACCAATCTAAGGACATGTCAATGATACGACAGTAGATGCAGTTCTTTGGTGGTGTATGCCCCGATAGACTGTCTGATGACTAGCTCCGAATATCCAAATACCGCTAAACGTTTTACTCCCATGGACTGAGCCAGCTTTAACCCCATAATGCACTCTTCATATTCTGCGGTATTGTTGGAGCTGTTGAAATGCAACTTGGTGGCCACGTGGTATTGATCTCTCGTGATAGATACCAAGACTGCCCCGGCTCCGGCACCTCAGCGTTTGATGCGCCGTCAAAATACATTTTCCAAAATTGACCTTGATCCTCCTTATCGATCAGTTAAACAGTCAACACTTCCTCATCCGGGAAATACGTTTCCAGAGGCTCAAAACCCCCTGTTGGTGCAGCCGACAGGTGATCCGCAATCCCTTGCCCTTTAATGGACTTTTGGGTGATATAGATGATGTCGAACTGTTGAAGGATTAACTGCCACTTGGATAAATGGCAGTTCAAAATTGGCTTACTGAAGATGTATTTCAAAGGATCCATCCTCGATATGAGATAAGTGGTATGGTCGTGTAAGTAATGCTCTAACCTCGTGGCTGCCTAAGCTAATGCACAACAGGTTCTTTCTATTAGAGTATATTTATGTTCTTCGCTGTTGAAGCGCTTACTGAGATAATAGATAGCTCTTTCTTTCCCCATGTCATCCTTCTGCCCCAGTAGACAACTCATAGCATTGGAGTTGACGGAGATATACATGAACAAAGAAATTCCATCCTTTGGGGGTACCAATATAGGTGCTTCAATCAACCTCTTCATTCCATTTTCTCGAAGAATTCTTCCTTAATAGTTTGAAAATGGGCTCACAAGTTGCTGTCAACTGCGATATAAACCAGCTGATGAAGTTGATTCTTCGTAGGAAACCTCGAATTTCCTTCTCGGTCTTTGGCTCAGGCATTTTCGTGATGGCTTGGATTTTGGCAGGATCCAATTCAATGCCCTGGTTGCTCACGAGAAATCCTAGTAGTTTGCCGGATTTCACACCAAAAGCACACTTCGCTGGGTTAACTTCAGATTAAATTTGCGGAGTCGTTCAAACAACTTCCGAAGATGGGTGCAATGATCATCAGCCTGTCGGGACTTTACGATGATATCATCCACATACACCTCGAATTCTTTGTGCATCATATCGTGGAATAAGGTTATCACGGCTCTTTGATAAGTAGCGCCAGCATTGGTAAGGCCAAAAGCTAGTCTTCGATAACAGAAGGTTCCCTAAGGGGTAATGAAGGCTATCTTTTCCCTGTCTTCTTCAGCAACCATGATCTGGTGATATCCCGCAAAGCAATCAGCGAAAGAATACATCTCGAACTGTGCAGTGTTGTTGATTAATACGTGGATGAAAGGCACTGGGAAGTCATCCTTAAGGCTGGCTTTGTTGAGTTCTCGATAATCCACACAAACTCGCACCTTTCCTCCAAATTTCGGCACTGGGACTACATTGGACAACCATTCAGGGTACGTTGACACCATAATGATTCCCGCTTTGAACTGTTTGATAATTTCTTCTTTGACCTTCAGGCACCATTATGGTTTCAACCGTCTCAATTTCTACTTGACTGGTTTGAACCCTTCTTTAATTGGTAGTCGATGGATGACGATATCGGTGGATAGACCTATCATGTCTTCATGAGACTAGGCAAAAACTGATAGTAGTGTGCATATAAGCCAATCATGTATGATGATAAAGCACGTACTTTGTAAACAATCTTATTTATTTATTAATAAAATATTCATTTATTAAAGGCATTTAATTATCTACATGTTGCTGTTTTTATAATATGTAAATAACCCATAGTTTTAAGCAATGCTTTTAGAATCATGATGATGATCATGCTAATGAGATCTAAATTCTTAGAAAGTTTTAAAACTAAAATAGTTCCCAATCGTGGGATTACTAAAAAGGGGATTAGTAAATCTGGATAGATTGGTACATATGTTGCTTGCTCATTGGATGAGGATGATTGATCTCATGATCATTTGTGTGGAGACACTAAAGCAATTATGTAGGTGCTTATTGGAGAATAGGTTCACTGAACGTGATTCGCTATGGAATACCTTATGGAGATTTACTCGCCTGTCAATAGGAATTCCTAATGTGATAGTAGTACAAGTAGTCCTTGGACTTGAGATCATCATAGTATCTTGTATGTAACAAATTATACTTTGACTTATTCCTTAAGACCTTTTAAGGCATATATAGGGTATGCTTGGGTATAATGAGTTACATATGGAGATAATAAATGATCAATAAAGAATCTACCACCTCTAGTAAAAGAGGAGATATATCCTATGTGATTCGTTAAATGACAACCCAGGAATCCTTGGCCAAGGTGAAATGAAATTAGAAAGGAGTTTCTAATTTGCATTATTTGGAGTTGTGCATTTTCTAATCGAAATACATATAATTAAATAAAATAAGACTTGACAGTAAATCCATGTCTTATATTTAATTGGGACATTGTATGGTGGAAGGATTGAATTGTATGGTAACTATTTACTCACAGGTTCTTTTTGATTAATGTTGAAATCTATATTATCTGGAAAGTCGTTGATTGCTAGGGAGGCTTATCCCTATTGTAGAATAAATATTATTTATTTAAATAGATTATTAGTTTAATTTATTTATTTAAATAAGATTAAAATTGTTTTAATTGATTTATTCACAACCGGTTTAATATGGAGAACCTAAAGGGTCACACCATAAAAGGAAGAATAATTATTTAAGAAGGTAATGGCATAATCATAATAATGCATTAAGTGTAATTAATTAATCTATGGTGATAGAATAAATTAAATAGCTTAATGTTTATTATTTAATATTTTGGAAATATTAAATATAAATTAATAAGAGGAGTCTTATTAATATTATTATAATTATTATTATTTTAATTTCTAAAGGAGTTTAGTAATTAATTTAATATTAGTACTCTCATTTATTCCTAATAAGATTAGGAGATAAATTAATTAAATGAATTTAATTAATCATTCCCCATGTGGTGGGAAGCCTAAATTAATTAAAGGAGTTTAATTAATTAAAAGAAATCCCATGTCTAATAGGATTAGAAGGGTTGACTAATATCTATATAAGAGGAGTCTTATAATAGATATAAGTTGATGCAATTCCAATTGTTAGAGAGTACTCCTTTTCTATAGAGGATAGAAAACTAAGCCAACAACCCTCCTTCTTGATAATTCACCTTCCTTGGTGGATCACCTCTAGAGGCCAAACACTTGGGTGGCTAACGCTAATCAAAGGACGGAATCTAACCCAGAAATTCAAGGAGATATCGAAGAACAAGGAGTTGAACTCGTACCTGTGGAAGCTTCGTTCTACAAGGGTATGATTTTATAACTTCTTATTTATCGTTTTAAATTAATAATTTGCATAAAGGATGATCCGGGTAATGGTTTTGTAGAAATGTTTTAAACTCTGATATACCATGCTTCCGCTAATTTTTGCAATTTGATTGAGTCACGATTTCGTACAAACCCAACAGTGGTATCGCAGCATCTCTTGGCCAACCGCCAACACTTTAGGAGATATCCGGGGGATTAAGACCAGCGCCCTGACAGATTGATATCGCAGATTACTGATTTCGAAGGCTTGAAAATTGGCGGGCTCGATACCTTCAGTCACACCGATTAGGGGCATATCTCCCAGGTCATGAATAGGATAATCAGGTTCTGCAGTGACAGTCACCAGATTGCCGTTGACGATATATTTCAGTTGTTGATGAAGAGTTAAAGGAACGGTGCCAGCCATATGGATCCATGGTCGTCCTAACAACAGATTAAAACTAGTGGTGATCTTCAGGATCTGGAAAGGTATGTTAAAAGTGAAAGGGTCAATCTCCACAGGAAGTGCAATCTCCCCTATGGTATCCCTTCTTTATCCATCGAAAGCCTGTACCATGACATGGCTTTCCTGAATTTGGTTCGGGTTAATCTTCATCTTCTCTAAAGTATCATGTGGACAGATGTTCAAAGACGACCCTCCGTCGATTAGCACGCCACCTACCACATATCCTGACGAAACGATAGCGATATGCAATAGTTTGTGATGCCCAGTTCCTTCGACTTATATATCGTCGTCAGTGAAGGATATCACATTACTGTCCTAGTATATGGTTGATCAAGTGCTAGAATTTCTCAGTATCGATAGTCTTGGGTAAGTGTGCTTCCTCCAATACTTGGATTAGGATTTGACGATGGTCGTCAGAATCTAAAACCAAATCCAAGATGGAGATTTGATGGGGTTTAGCTTCCAATTGCCTCACCGTCCTGGCTTCACCATACCCCATCTTGTGGAGGAACTCTGTGATCTTTCGAGTAGATACATTCCCCAATACCTTGGTTGCTGGTTTTGCCAAACGCCCTAGGAGGTAAAATGGACTCTCCCTAGGTATGATGGCGGTACAGTCAGGTTCCAATTTTATACCTTCTCCGTAATTCCAAGGTACTTTCTTTAGGCTGAGAATGGGAAGTTATGGCCAAGGAGCCAACACTAGGGGTTTAGGCCCTTATATCTCGAGAGTGGCTTTGTTTCTCTGCTCAAATACTCCTTGGATAGTTATGGGTCCTCCGGATGTTCCTTCAATGCAAAGGATAACGGACTATCAAACCCTCTAAATTCCTCGGTCCTCGAGGGTAGTTTATCTCTTCCTCGTAAAAGATCTCAGCTTTGTTCATCAATTCCAGTTCCCCTGATTCAATCAAGTTTTGGATTAGATGTCGCAGGGCCCAACATTCCTTCGTGGCATGTCCAAGAGCATTTGAATGGTAAAGGCAGGATCTGGAAGGATCAAAACACTTTGATCTCGTATCTGGGGGTGGCAGGAATTTCGTAATCTTCCCTTCCTCGATCAAGGTGCAGAGAATCTCCTCCTGGGACTGCCTTAACGGGGCAAATTTTTGTTTGGCGGCAAAATCTCGCCAGTTCTGCAGTCTAGCTTCTCGGGCCATCTTTTATGTCCATCTATCCTGCTCTTAGCAGCGAATCCGATCCCTTCAGGAGGTTGAAACGTCTTGGACAGATATGGGGTCTGTTGGCTTTGATAAGACCTGGTCTATTAGTTGTCGGGTTAACAGGTGTTGGTATACAACCAATTCTGCCAGCTGATCAACTTGCGCCTTGATTGAAGCCAATTCTTGCTCTACCCCATACTTTTCTTCAGGGTATCCCCATATGGCAGGGTCCTGTGCAGAGGGTAACTCTCCCATCTTCCTCAGGTATTTACAATTTTCCTTACTTCGGGCACTGATCATATTGACTCCTTCATCCGCATGCTGAGGCAGAGGGTTGTTGTTGACATTCGGTTGCTCAGGGGTTTTGACTATAATCTCCCCGCTGTCAATTAAGTTTTGAATTTTATGCTTCAGAGTCCAACACTCCTGAGTATCATGCCCCGGTGAGTTAGAATGGTAGGCGCATTTCTTGCTGGAATCGAATTACCTTTTATTTGGGTCGGAAGGTGGAGCAAGCTCAATGATCTTTTTCTGGGCGATCAGTAGGGCTAATATGTTCTCCAAGAAGTCTCCCAAAGGAGTGAATATCCTTCTTCGCTTGTTTTCCCCGGCCTTCATTGCAGTATAATTTCGGGTATTCACTGGATGAGGGTTCTGCCTCTGGATAGATGAGTTAGGGCTCTTGTTAGCAGATTGTCCTTGCAATATTAAAGAGACATCTTCTTCTTTTCTCTTCGATCCTCTTTTGGGAGTGCTTGCATAATTTCCCGACTATATATGCTCGGCTACGGCTTCCAAAGCAGTGAGGTCTTTGATTTTTCCAGACTTCAAACCCATTTCTGCCATTTCCCCGTGCTAAATCATTTCGGAAAAGGATTTTCCTAACCCGGCGAGGACTCTCTCATAGAAAGGGGCTTCTTGTATATCAATGAAGGTTGTCACCATCTCACCCTCATCCATTGGTGGGTTGACTTTGGCTACCATTCGCCTCCACCTTTGAGCGAATTCTCTAAACGATTCATTGCCCAACTTTTTGACTTTGGTAACCTGGTAGCGATCGGGTGCCATCTGGGATTGGAAATTATATTGATTGAGGAAAGCATGGGCCAAATCTTCACAACCTCTGACTTTGGAATTGTCTATCCGTGCGTACCACGTTCGGGCTTCACCGGTAAGGCTCTTCTAAAATAGCTGCATCCGAGGGTTTTCATCCTCAGCGCAAGTTCCAAGTTCACCTATGTAGACTTTCAAGTGAGTGTATGGGACTCCCAGTCCATTTTATTTCTCAAACTCGGGGACTTAAAACTTATCTGGGTATCTTACCTTTGGGAAAATACACAGATCCGAGTAATTCACGCTCCCGTGGGATCCTGTCCCCTTCATAAATCGGATAGCGTCTTCCATCTGTCTGACTTTCTTCCTAATGTCTCCAGTGTCTCTGTCCTCCCGGAGGTCTATGATTTCCCGTGTCGTCTTCTGGATTGGGGCCTCCTTGGGTACTTCAACATCGAGGGGATAGATAGGTGTGGACGCATGGGTATCATCTTCCTTCTCGGGTACTTTCATGTCTCCTTTGCACAGAGGATTTAATCGGACTCTTGTGCTTAGATTCCTGAGATACTTTGCACTGTTCTTTTAACAGGGTCGTCATCTCGGCAATCTGTTTCTTAAACTCCTCGAATTCATCTCGAGATACTGGGATGGGTTCTGATGAACTTCCTTCAGCCGTTTAGACTGGTGAAAGGGCCTTTTTGGCTCGAGATTGGGTTCTAGGACCAATCTGCACAAAACCGATATCTAGTTAGACTGGATATTGGTGGATAGGGATGCATGATATGCTATGCATCAGTTTAATGGTTTTTTAATCTTTTCCTGCAAACAAAGGGTTAGTAAATTTGATGACAGAATATGAAAGATGTATGTATGACAGTTAAAGATAACGGTCATTTATATACGCGGAAGATTAAATAGGGCATGAAGAAGCACACCACGCGTTTGGTTTATCAGAGGCTAACCTATCTTAGGGTTACTCTCACGGACTATTTTAAATTGGTTCCCAGATCTTCGCAATTTACTTGATGAAAACATCCATGTTTCAATTGGAGCGGATCTGAGTGGTGCCTTTCCTGAGCCTCACAATGGAAACATCCATAGGAGTCCAGTAATAAACAACCGACGGGATTGCCTCCTAATGGAGGTACCACACAATATACATTCACATACATTCACGTCCTCACTGCATGTAATATGATGACATTGTGCGAAGCTCTAATATATTATGTGAGGCACTAATACAAAATGCTAAAAGATTGACACACACAGAGATCATTCACACAAAATGCATATGCAGAATAAAAATTAAAAAGTTTGATCGCAGCTTAAGCCTTCTTTGAGTCCCCAGCAGAGTCGCCACCTGTCGACGCCGAGAAGAAGCAATCTCTTTTCCTCTAGTCTCCCTTTTTTTGTTTAAAGGAGGAGACTCTTTTTTCTTTGGTTGTGTTTCCTTTCCTCTCTTATCCGGGGGAAAAAGAGGAATGCCCATATTTCCTAATTTGAATCTTATTCTACCCTAACTGCTGTCGCTTTGTCTTTGGGGTTTCGTTTAAAGGGTGAATTTTGTAGGAAACTGGTACCGACATATGTGTTGACAATTTTGAAAAGTTTGATTTTATTTTGATGATTGGACCTGTGACGCCCCCAAATTCCAGGACCGCCACTTGGTCTCTCGAATTCGGTTCATCACGTGCTCATGGTAATACATCACAATAATAATAATTAAATATCACACGATCACAGCGGAAAATCTATTCTAGAATAATTTACAATGATTTATTATACTTATTCCCCCAAGTCTCGCAACCTACAGTACTTAATAAATTACATAATAATATCAGTTAACGACTTATTACATAATCTAACTTAAGCTTAAACATAATCAAATCCAGTCTTACTACATCATCTTCATACAATATTAATATATTTAAAACATAACAGACATAAGCTAGTTGGTAGCTTTGCCCTTGCCCTTATCAACGCCCGAAGGTTCACCATGCTCTGCCTTAACTGAAATGTTTTAGGGAAAGCAAGAATGAGCACAAATTGCCCAGCAAGTAATATACAATAAGGGTGAGTAATAAGATTCTCAATTCTCGAAAGGGTATAACAAGATTTGATAGTTCAAGAATAACAAGAATATCAACAGTTCTCAATATCAGTCGCTAAGGACAGGATAGTATCAATATGATTCAATAATAAGTCAATTCAAGATTTCAAATAATTGAATACTGAGTAGTCACTACGGACTATGAACTTCTACTAGAATTGACAGTAATAAACTGAAAATCCAACAAAAACAGGTACAACAGGTGATCAGCCTAAAGTACCCTTGTTATGCATAACAATCAACCATACTCAAGTGTGCACGTCGGTTCTCCGACAATTATATATTCCCTTCAAAGAAGGTTGTTCTTCTCAGTCAAATATAAGATCCCGCACCAATCAATTAGTTTGGGTTGCTTTTCAATAACATAAGTCCAGCCGAATCAAATGGCATAGACACTTTCACAATATTCAAGAACAATACTAAGTTCAACATGAATAATAGCTTTAATGAAATAAGAGTTCAAGTGTGCTAATTCGATTCAACCGATTAAATAGGAAACTAGTTCGCAATACACAAGATAGGATACTTGCATAGTAAAAGAGTATAAGTTAGGAAACTTTCACAATCATAGATTTCCTTGCATAAAGTAAATGCGTCGGTTAGGATACTTGCACTCTAAAAGAGTGTAAGTAAGAGAACTTGCCTTTAGCGTAGTTTATCCACGAAAAGCAATCAACACTTTCGAATTCCTATCGTAATACAGTTACGTATATATATGATATTCATTAGTCATATAATTTAACTTCACATTTTCTCTTTGAATATACGATCAACACATAAGCTAAGTTTTACCTAGCTACACAGTTATATAGAATATAATTTCTATCCTTAACGTTCCTTCTTTAGAGTTTAAACGCATTCTCATATTATATAAGATCTCAACAATTAGCAAACATGCTTGCATATTATTAATATCACATAAGACCACAATCAATACTAAATATATTTCATTTTAGCAAGTTACGGCATCTCCTTAAGTTAATCGTCAAAATCGGGTTCAAGTAACATCATATAATATCGCGTAGCATGTATTCATATTTAAAGGATACTTTCATGCTTGTATAACTTTTCCAAATCCAATCGTACATGGTATAGGTTCTTAAGTTAATACTTAAAGCCATTCAAGGACACGAACTCATATGGTCTACATGATTGCTTTTAAACACATAAGATATTCATATAACTTGTATTAGTCATGCTCATGAGTACTCGTATTGCATATATGTAGCTAGCATTGTTATTATCTTGAAAACATGCTTTGTTCATGCTAAACTTTAATCACGGCAACTAATCATGGTATATATACATGCATGACACATGAATGAGTCTAAGAGTACTATCACATGTGTCCATAAATGTCAAATTCTAATTCTCGTCATAACATACCAACGTTCACGTTCAAAGCTTATACTTTGTTAGTATAGTTCATTAATAAGGTCTATCATGTTCATGCTTCCTTATGAAACCTATATATGTAAGTTAACATGCTTTTCATGTATTTCAAGGCCCTATAAACATGCTCGAAAAGTCAGAATGTATACATGCTTCATATATGTTAACGTCGTTTATGAAACTTTAAATTCGTTTCCAAACTATGTGACGTTTGGTTAACCATGCATGCTAATATACTAAAACATGCTTACATTGCCTCATTAGGTTTATATATATGTATTAATCATGCTCCCATGCTTGTTTAAACAAAAATCAAACAATTGGTACATAACAGTTTTGTTGCAGAATGCAGAAAACTGAACACAGAGGCTGGCGCTGCGGCGCGGCAACAGTAGCTTAATACTGGCGCTGCGGCGCGAGTGGCGCTGCGTGCGGCGCGGGCTGCGGCGCTGCGGCGTCGAGGCAGTTTTCTGCGGTTCAGACTGCAGCGAAAACCGACCCAAAACCTCCCATTTCATCGATTTCAACATACCCAGATATTAGACTTGTTTAACTTACTAACACATACATATATGCTTATATAACAGTCAATAGCAATTATCAATTCCCAATTTCATGAACTCTAACTAATTTACGAATTTCATGTATTTACAGAAATTGAAGAGGAACAATGGAAATGAAAGACTATTCATTGGTTCCATCATGTGTGTATGTTCATATAACAACAATATAAGGGTTCTACAAACCAATCATGAACCAATTTGGCATAATCAAGAATTTCAACAAAACTCAGAGAACAACAATGGAGTTCTTTTGACATAAAATGAAGATGAAGACACGAAGAGGATTTATACCTCTGTTATGGAGTAAGCTTGCTGATGCTACTATAGAAATTCCTTCTGAACTAAATAGACAATCAAAGTATACTCTCTTCTCTTAGAAATATTTCAGCAATGAAATGAAGGTGCAGGGAGTTCCTTTATATAGAAGAATGAATACACAGTCCAAGCTTCTAACTCCCAAATCAAACTAACGGATTGACAAATTGCATGAAGGTTATAGAATGGTAGGTATTTAGTTGTTAGAATCCATCATTAAAACCACTCCCTTGCAAGGCTATGGAAATTTACTGAGTTTAAGGAGAAGCAATAGGCTTAGGCCATAATGGCTGTGCACGTGAATGAGGGAAAGGAGAGTGACTATTATATTGGGACAAGCCAAGCAAATCTCAGCATTCTTACAAATGGACTATATGCTACACTTATGTTATATATTATATGTACTCTTAGGTTATAATTACAATGTTCTCCCCATAATGTAATAAATGCAATTTGAATACATATAATCTATGTACATTTTATCTTACCGATATAATACAATCGGATACTACCACATTACATTATATCATATATTATTAAATTGTATTACTCAATAATTATTTATAATAGATCCATGATACATTATTTTAATGTATATCCACACATCATTTGTCACCTACACATATCATAACATATAGTTACTATACATTTAATTCGCATGCTTGCACATATAATTTCTCATCTTATAAATTGAATATTAATTAATAATATACACATATCCTACATCAATCAATATAATTGTTAACCTCCATAACAATTTAATTAACCTTTATATGATTAACTATCACTTTGATATAAATCTTATTATATTTATAAACACGTTGCTCATTATTATTATGTTTCTTGCAATAATAATAATCACATATTATTAATCAATCCTCATTAGTATTTTATAACAGTTAATTAATATTCTTCGATTAACAATTAATATAGATTAATTGTTCGCTTAAATTAATATAATCATTCTTATATTACGTCACTGTGCCACACAAGGCAATCAACGAGTTTATCACAAACTCCACCAATTTCTCAATTATTATAATTATTCAATTATATATAATTGAATTAATTCATCTCATAACACAAAATCATTTATATTCAAATAAATTCTCATTTCCATTAATATATTTATTTAATAATATATGGAAATTCTCGGGTATTACATCCTCCCCCCCTTATAAAAATTCCGTCCCGGAATTGCTACAAGGTTACACAAATAGATGGGGATAGTCTCTCATCATCCTATCTTCTAACTCCCACGTTGCCTCCTCGACATCGTGGTTACGCCAAAGTACTTTTACAGATGAAATAACTTTATTTTTCTCAAAGTTTGTTCTTTCCTATCTAATATTTGGACAGGAATTTCTTCATACGCCAATTTCTTCATACGCAACTTTGTATGCCACTTCGCCCACTCGCTTCAGTATCTCGAACGGTCCTATGAATCTTGGACTCAATTTTCCTTTCTTGCCGAAACGGATTTTTCCCTTCCATGGAGATACCTTCAAGAATACGAAACTGCCGACTTTGAAGTCTCGGTCCTGCCGATGCAAATCTGCGTATTTCTTCTGGCGATCTTGAGCTGCTACAAGTCTGGCTCTTATCACTGTCACCACGTCTGCGGTTTGTTGAACTAACTCTGGTCCGAGTATTCGTCGTTCTCCGACTTCGTCCCAACATAACGGCGTTCTGCACTTTCTCCCGTAAAGAGCTTCGCACGGTGGCATGCCAATACTCGCATGGTAGCTATTATTATATGCGAATTCTACTAAGGGTAGGTGGTCGTCCCAATTTCCCTTAAAATCCATCACGCAAGTCCTAAGCATGTCTTCTAGCATTTGTATTGTTCGCTCACTTTGTCCGTCTGTTTGAGGATGATAAGCTGTACTCAACCTCAACTGCGTTCCCATTCTTTCCTGCAAACTCTTCCAAAAATTGGACGTGAAGCGCGGATCTCGATCAGAGACAATTGACACCGGCACTCCATGTCGTGAAATAATTTCTTTTACATATAGGCTTGCTAATTGGTTCAAACTGTAGCGGATCTTGATTGGTAGAAAGTGTGCGGTCTTCGTTAGTCGATCCACGATAACCCAAATAGCATCATAACCTTTCTGTGTAACTGGAAGTCCTACCACGAAGTCCATGGTAATATGCTCCCATTTCCACTCTGGTATTTCTAACGGTTGTAGTAAACCACTTGGCCGCTGATGCTCTGCTTTAACGCGTTGGCAAGTCAAGCATTTACTGACGCACTCTGCGACTTCCCGTTTCAAATTAGGCCACCAAAAATGTTGCCTTAGATCTCGGTACATCTTTGTGCCTCCCGGATGAACGGAATATGTCGTATTGTGTGCCTCGTGCAAAATCTCTTCCCTCAACTCAGTTACCGCTGGTACCCACACTCTCCCTTCAAATCTCAAAATACCGTCTTTATCCATTCGAAATTTTTCTTCCTCACTTTCTGTGATCCTCTTTCGGATTTTCTCACACTCTTCATCCTTTTCCTGAGCTTCCTTTACTCTATTCAACAACGTCGGACAAGCTTCCATTACAATTAACTTCTCACCAGACTTTTCTGGTCCTTTTACTTCTATCTCCAATTTCTCCATCTCTCTTATCAACTCTTCCTGAGTTGTTAAATTAAACAACTTCTCCCTTCCTTTCCTGCTCAGAGCGTCGGCAACCACATTTGCCTTTCCCGGGTGATAAAGAATATCGCAGTCATAGTCTTTGATTAATTCTAACCACCTTCTCTGCCGCATGTTTAACTCCTTCTGTGTGAAGATATATTTCAGACTTTTGTGGTCCGTGTATATCTCACATTTTTCTCCGTATAGATAATGTCTCCATATCTTTAACGCAAAAACTACTGCCGCTAACTCTAAGTCATGAGTAGGGTATCGTTTTTCATAATCCTTCAATTGTCGTGACGCATATGCAATAACCTTGCCATGTTGCATGAGCACACAGCCAAGCCCCTTGTGCGATGCATCACTATACACCACAAAATTTCCCGCATCATCTGGTAATGATAACACAGGTGTTTCGCTCAATCTCCTTTTCAGTTCTTGAAAACTTTCTTCGCATTTGTCGGTCCATACAAATTTCACCGTCTTTCTAGTCAAATTGGTCAACGGGGTTGCTATCTTAGAAAAATCTTGGATGAATCTTTGATAGTACCCAGCTAACCCTAGAAAGCTTCTCACCTCCGTCGGTGTTCTCGGTTGTTCCCAATTACTTACTGCTTCAACCTTCGCAGGGTCTACAAAGATTCCATTCTTATCCACCACGTGGCCTAAGAATTGAACCTTCTCCATCCAAAATTCGCACTTAGAAAATTTTGCATACATCTTCTCCTTCCTTAGTGCCTCCAAAATAATCTTTAGATGTTCGGCGTGTTCTTCCTCTGTCTTTGAGTAGATCAAAATGTCGTCGATAAAAACCACTACAAATTTATCCAAGTATGGCTTGAAAACTCGGTTCATCAAGTCCATAAATGCTGCCGGAGCATTAGTCAATCCGAATGACATTACCAAAAACTCGTAGTGTCCATAACGGGTTCGAAACGCAGTCTTTGGTATGTCCTCATTCCGTACCTTCAGTTGATGATATCCTGTTCGTAGGTCGATCTTTGAGAAACACTTTGCTCCCTTCAGTTGATCAAATAAGTCGTCTATCCTCGGTAGCGGATACCGGTTCTTGATCGTTACTCTATTATATTCTCGATAATCGATAAAGAGCCTCATCGAACCGTCCTTCTTCTTAACGAATAGTACTGGTGCTCCCCAAGGAGAAACACTCGGTCGAATGTAACCCTTATCCAATAATTCTTGCAATTGTATCATCAATTCCTTCATTTCTACTGGCGCCATACGATATGGAGCTTTCGAAATCGGTGCCGTTCCAGGTGCTAAGTCTATTACGAATTCGATTTCTCTGTCTGGCGGAAGACCAGGCAGATCGTCCGGAAACACGTCTTGAAATTCATTAACTACGGATATATCCTTAATTTCTACTCCCTTCTTCCGAGTATCAACGATGTAAGCTAAATATCCTCCACATCCTTTCCTTAACAATTTCTTGGCCTGCATCATCGTAACGCAACACGATTGCTTAAGCGATGAGCTACCATAAAACACTACCTTAGACTTACTCGGAGTCTGAAGGTTCACACATTTGTTCTGACAGTCAATTATCAGCAGCATGGTTATACAACCAATCCATTCCCAGTATTACGTCAAATTCTCCCAGTCTAATAGGAATCAAGTCTACGCTCAGTTCATGTTTACTAATATTTGCGCGACAATTTCGATAAACGTATTCTACAGGGATCACTTCCTTATTAGCAACTTCTATGATCAAAGGATTTTCTAATAGTTCTCGAGGTGTACTAAATCTACTAGCAAATTCTTCAGATACAAAAAAACAGGTGGCACCCGAATCAAATAATACATAAGCATTTATATCATTGATTGGGATTATACCTGACACCACATCCTTCGCAGCCACTGCGTCTTGGACGGTCATGTTAAAGTTTCTGGCGGTTGGGCGGTTGGATTGTGCCGGTCCACCGATCATCAGCTTGTTGCCTTCTTGCTGATTACTACCCCCGCCACTTCCCTTCTTTGGGCAGTCCTTAATTCGGTGCTCCGTCGAGCCACAAGCAAAGCATCCTTGTATCTTTTTCGGTTTCAAACAGTTCGGCGAGATGTGCCCTTCTTGTCCGCAGTTGTAGCAAGTGCCACGTCCCTTCCAGCACTCGCCCTGGTGATTCTTCCCACACTTCGGGCATCTTTCAGCCCTCTTCTTGAAACCTCCACGAAAATTCCCTGATTGATTATTATTGTTGTTTTTGTTGTTGTTGTTGTTCTCCCACTTTCTCTTTCCCAAGTTGCTTCCTCCGCTACTGCTTCCTCCCGTACGATTCTCTCCTCCAGTATTCTTTCCTTTCTTTTCTTTGTTATACAGACTTAAGGCCTCACTGCCACCTTCCGCAATGATTGCCTTCTCCAGTAATGCTGCAAAGGAATCAATTTGAAGAACTGATACCTTATTGAACAGCCATGGCTTCAACCCTTGTTCAAAGCGTCTAGCCTTCCTCTCTTCATCACCAACTTGGTGCTCCGCAAATCGCGCTAGTTCGTTAAACCTAGCCGTGTATTGCGCCACCGTCATTTCACCTTGTTTTAACTCTAGGAATTTCACCTCCATCCTATTCTTCATACTTTTCGGAAAGTAATTCTCGAAGAACAGTGTCTTAAACTTATCCCAAGCTATTATCCCTTCTCCAGCTCTTTGTTGATTAGCCTCCCACCAGTAGTTCGCTTCTCCCCTCATCATGTACGTGGCAAACACCGTCTTCTGATCTTCGCCTACGCTAGCTATAGTGAAAGCTTTTTCGATCTCTTTGATCCACGTTTGTGCGACGATTGGGTCGGTAGTTCCCTCGAACTCCGGGGGTCCTACACTCTTAAAGTCTTTAAAGGTTGTTACTGACACAGTTTGAGGGTTCCGGCGAACGGGTTCATTGTTCCTTCCCCTTAAGGCTTCTCCTAACAAGTCTACCAGTTTCTGGATCGGGTCTACTTGTTCTCTCTCATTGTTAACGGATTCTTCGGGTGCAGTCAATCTACGTCTGGGCGGCATTATATGCATCACAATTTTTTTCATTTTATTATTATTCAAGTATATTACTTAAGTATTTCTTTTAATACTACAAGAATAAATTTATAACACGTTTCTAAAAGCAACTCCATTTATATTCATATGCCAAATCGTTTCATTACATGATTTCCCTAGCATACTGCTATAACTGTTATCACATATATCCCCTAATATCACAAAAGACGGGGAATATATCAACCTACTACCATACTACCCCTCTAACAAAAGCTAACTCGGGGTTTACATCATCATCCCACATCTTACACAAAAGATCGGGATTACAACATAGTATATACAATACATAAAGACACAACTAGTACTACCACTAGACTGACTAAGGAAATCTCATCCCATCATCCCGCGTTCCACTGCGCTCTTGTACTCCAACTGTGCTATATACGCAAACAGCTCTCGGCTCAAGGTATGTAGAGTCTGTCCCTGTTCTGCCGGGTAGTGGTACACACCATCAATCACCCTTTCAAAAGCTGAACGGAACACATACCCCATCTTGTTCATCTTTCTCTTTTTGCACCTGACCTCATCCTCAAGGTCGTCAGCTCTCTCATTGGACGCTTCCCACTTCTCCTCGAAGTGTAACCTATCCATCACCTCCAACTCTAGCTGAGTACGGAGTGCCTCTTTCTCAGTCTTCTCACTCAATTCCCTCTGCTCAACCTCTTCTAGCTTCTCTGCCAAATCTGCATTCCTAGCCACTGACCTGTGAAACAGAGTCCCCATCTGGATCCCTGCCTCCCTACGGTAGGCAATCTCCACCTCTAACTCTTGCATAGCCAGCTTCCTCTGGTGGTCCTCGTCCCTCAGCTTCTGGAACTCAGACTCTCTCTCGTGGGCCTCTGCCTCCAGCTCCTGAACTCTACAGTCTAACTCTAGGATCCGTTCCTCATACTCTCCTAGCATCTGCTCCTCTATAGTAGCCTCATCAGAGTCCTCTACTGGCTCATCCTCCATCGGCTCCTCCTCTGGATCAGTCTCTATCTAAATCTCGTCCTCGTCGTCGGACTCGATCGGTGCAACAGCCTGCACTGGTGTAGCCTCTAGAGGTGCCTCGTACACTACATGTATATCCCTGGGCTCCTCCTCGGCCACTCTACTAGGTACACCTGTGTCTGTCATCCTATAATCACAAACACAAGACACGAAATAGCATCTCCATTAGAATGTTAAATAAAATATAAGTTCATTGTATAGAATGAAGTTACATTTCATAACAGACTAAGTCTCTCAAGGAAAACTCTACATGAGTTTTATCTCCTTCCTAACTTCTAAGTTCACCTAAGTTATAGTCTAAGGACACTCGTTCCTAAGGTTTATAACTACAGCTTTGATACCAACCTGTGACGCCCCCAAATTCCAGGACCGCCACTTGGTCTCTCGAATTCGGTTCATCACGTGCTCATGGTAATACATCACAATAATAATAATTAAATATCACACGATCACAGCGGAAAATCTATTCTAGAATAATTTACAATGATTTATTATACTTATTCCCCCAAGTCTCGCAACCTACAGTACTTAATAGATTACATAATAATATCAGTTAACGACTTATTACATAATCTAACTTAAGCTTAAACATAATCAAATCCAGTCTTACTACATCATCTTCATACAATATTAATATATTTAAAACATAACAGACATAAGCTAGTTGGTAGCTTTGCCCTTGCCCTTATCAACGCCCGAAGGTTCACCATGCTCTGCCTTAACTGAAATGTTTTAGGGAAAGCAAGAATGAGCACAAATTGCCCAGCAAGTAATATACAATAAGGGTGAGTAATAAGATTCTCAATTCTCGAAAGGGTATAACAAGATTTGATAGTTCAAGAATAACAAGAATATCAACAGTTCTCAATATCAGTCGCTAAGGACAGGATAGTATCAATATGATTCAATAATAAGTCAATTCAAGATTTCAAATAATTGAATACTGAGTAGTCACTACGGACTATGAACTTCTACTAGAATTGACAGTAATAAACTGAAAATCCAACAAAAACAGGTACAACAGGTGATCAGCCTAAAGTACCCTTGTTATGCATAACAATCAACCATACTCAAGTGTGCACGTCGGTTCTCCGACAATTATATATTCCCTTCAAAGAAGGTTGTTCTTCTCAGTCAAATATAAGATCCCGCACCAATCAATTAGTTTGGGTTGCTTTTCAATAACATAAGTCCAGCCGAATCAAATGGCATAGACACTTTCACAATATTCAAGAACAATACTAAGTTCAACATGAATAATAGCTTTAATGAAATAAGAGTTCAAGTGTGCTAATTCGATTCAACCGATTAAATAGGAAACTAGTTCGCAATACACAAGATAGGATACTTGCATAGTAAAAGAGTATAAGTTAGGAAACTTTCACAATCATAGATTTCCTTGCATAAAGTAAATGCGTCGGTTAGGATACTTGCACTCTAAAAGAGTGTAAGTAAGAGAACTTGCCTTTAGCGTAGTTTATCCACGAAAAGCAATCAACACTTTCGAATTCCTATCGTAATACAGTTACGTATATATATGATATTCATTAGTCATATAATTTAACTTCACATTTTCTCTTTGAATATACGATCAACACATAAGCTAAGTTTTACCTAGCTACACAGTTATATAGAATATAATTTCTATCCTTAACGTTCCTTCTTTAGAGTTTAAACGCATTCTCATATTATATAAGATCTCAACAATTAGCAAACATGCTTGCATATTATTAATATCACATAAGACCACAATCAATACTAAATATATTTCATTTTAGCAAGTTACGGCATCTCCTTAAGTTAACCGTCAAAATCGGGTTCAAGTAACATCATATAATATCGCGTAGCATGTATTCATATTTAAAGGATACTTTCATGCTTGTATAACTTTTCCAAATCCAATCGTACATGGTATAGGTTCTTAAGTTAATACTTAAAGCCATTCAAGGACACGAACTCATATGGTCTACATGATTGCTTTTAAACACATAAGATATTCATATAACTTGTATTAGTCATGCTCATGAGTACTCGTATTGCATATATGTAGCTAGCATTGTTATTATCTTGAAAACATGCTTTGTTCATGCTAAACTTTAATCACGGCAACTAATCATGGTATATATACATGCATGACACATGAATGAGTCTAAGAGTACTATCACATGTGTCCATAAATGTCAAATTCTAATTCTCGTCATAACATACCAACGTTCACGTTCAAAGCTTATACTTTGTTAGTATAGTTCATTAATAAGGTCTATCATGTTCATGCTTCCTTATGAAACCTATATATGTAAGTTAACATGCTTTTCATGTATTTCAAGGCCCTATAAACATGCTCGAAAAGTCAGAATGTATACATGCTTCATATATGTTAACGTCGTTTATGAATCTTTAAATTCGTTTCCAAACTATGTGTCGTTTGGTTAACCATGCATGCTAATATACTAAAACATGCTTACATTGCCTCATTAGGTTTATATATATGTATTAATCATGCTCCCATGCTTGTTTAAACAAAAATCAAACAATTGGTACATAACAGTTTTGTTGCAGAATGCAGAAAACTGAACACAGAGGCTGACGCTGCGGCGTGGCAACAGTAGCTTAATACTGGCGCTGCGGCGCGAGTGGCGCTGCTTGCGGCGCTGCGGCGTGAGTGGCGCTGCGTGCGGCGCTGCGGCGCGGGCTGCTGCGCGTGTGGCGCTGCGGCGCGGGCTGCGGCGCTGCGGCGCTGCGGCGTCGAGGCAGTTTTCTGCGGTTCAGACTGCAGCGAAAACCGACCCAAAACCTCCCATTTCATCGATTTCAACATACCCAGATATTAGACCTTGTTTAACTTACTAACACATACATATATGCTTATATAACAGTCAATAGCAATTATCAATTCCCAATTTCATGAACTCTAAATAATTTACGAATTTCATGTATTTACAGAAATTGAAGAGGAACAATGGAAATGAAAGACTATTCAGTGGTTCCATCATGTGTGTATGTTCATATAACAACAATATAAGGGTTCTACAAACCAATCATGAACCAATTTGGCATAATCAAGAATTTCAACAAAACTCAGAGAACAACAATCGAGTTCTTTTGACAGAAAATGAAGATGAAGACACGAAGAGGATTTATACCTCTGTTATGGAGTAAGCTTGCTGATGCTACTATAGAAATTCCTACTGAACTAAATAGACAATCACAGTATACTCTCTTCTCTTAGAAATATTTCAGCAATGAAATGAAGGTTCAGGGAGTTCCTTTATATAGAAGAATGAATACACAGTCCAAGCTTCTAACTCCCAAGTCAAACTAACGGATTGACAAATTGCATGAAGGTTATAGAATGGTAGGTATTTAGTTGTTAGAATCCATCATTAAAACCACTCCCTTGCTCATCATTGCTACAAGGCTATGGAAATTTACTGAGTTTAAGGAGAAGCAATATGCTTAGGCCATAATGGCTGTGCACGTGAATGAGGGAAAGGAGAGTGACTATTATATTGGGACAAGCCAAGCAAATCTCAGCATTCTTACAAATGGACTATATGCTACACTTATGTTATATATTATATGTACTCTTAGGTTATAATTACAATGTTCTCCCCATAATGTAATAAATGCAATTTGAATACATATAATCTATGTACATTTTATCTTACCGATATAATACAATCGGATACTACCACATTACATTATATCATATATTATTAAATTGTATTACTCAACAATTATTTATAATAGATCCATGATACATTATTTTAATGTATATCCACACATCATTTGTCACCTACACATATCATAACATATAGTTACTATACATTTAATTCGCATGCTTGCACATATAATTTCTCATCTTATAAATTGAATATTAATTAATAATATACACATATCCTACATCAATCAATATAATTGTTAACCTCCATAACAATTTAATTAACCTTTATATGATTAACTATCACTTTGATATAAATCTTATTATATTTATAAACACGTTGCTCATTATTATTATGTTTCTTGCAATAATAATAATCACATATTATTAATCAATCCTCATTAGTATTTTATAACAGTTTATTAATATTCTTCGATTAACAATTAATATAGATTAATTGTTCGCTTAAATTAATATAATCATTCTTATATTACGTCACTGTGCCACACAAGGCAATCAACGAGTTTATCACAAACTCCACCAATTTCTCAATTATTATAATTATTCAATTATATATAATTGAATTAATTCATCTCATAACACAAAATCATTTATATTCAAATAAATTCTCATTTCCATTAATATATTTATTTAATAATATATGGAAATTCTCGGGTATTACAGGACCGAGTGAGACAGAGTCGCCAGTTGGTATTTTTTAAATGGATGTACCAACTCATCCGAGTTTTAATGGTTTTTTTGCAAGATGGTCCAACGCGTGACTCTAAAGATTGGTCTTAAAACCCGAGATTCATGGAATCCGGGGCCTAGGTTAAGCGGGGGAAGGTGTTAGGCACCCCCCGACTCCCGTGCAAGCACGGTACCGCATCTTATTGATTTTCTATGCAAAATGTGTGTGTGTGTGTGTGTTTGTGTTTGTGTGTGTATGTGTGTGTGTGTATGTGTGTGTGTGTGTGTCTTGATTTTGAAAGCTTTATTATTTTGTTTCTAAGTCTTTATTCTGGTGACTTGAAAGTAGTGTTGTACCTCTTTTGCGCCTAGGTACGAAGGATTTGATTTAATCAAAAAATCATTTTTAACAAGATATATGAATTGAAATGATGTTTTGGAAAGTAAGGTTTTCAAATCTTTTGCCCGACTAGGAATCGAGGACTTCGATACTTCCTTTTATTCTTTACGTTATTTACGTGATCTACCCCGAATCGCTTTATTTCATCAAAAGCTCTTTGAGGTTATCTTTGAGAAATCATTTTGATGATATGAATGCAAAAGCGTTAAGAAGGTTTGGATCATCATCGGGCATATTAGCCATCTCGATGAACCGAGCTCCCGTAATGAAAGTTTTCACTATCACGGGATCTTGAATCCGAGCTCTCGAGACTAACCCCTCGAGTTCGTTTTCAAGATCCAAATATTACATGCACATCGATATTTACGTTATTTAAAGCATTTACAACATAAAAATCGGTCCATCGTGGGAATCAAGTCGGATCCATTCGGGGATCTCTACACCGGGATTCCTAGGCTCACATTATTTACACAATATTACATATATATAACGTCCATGGCTTCGATACTAGATGATTTCATCGGTTGAAATTACCGTTCAAGCCGATTCGGCCCCCCTTTCACCTCTAAATATATATTTAGGGCTATACGGGTTAACCGGGATCATTCAAAGCAATAAACCCATAGATATACCGACGATCTAAGCCGTTATAGCCTCTGGGTTAAAGCTTCATGCTTAATAACCTCTCGGGGACTAGATTAGGCTTAAATCTAGGTATATCTAGCCTCCGAAGTCGATATACAACGTATTAAGCATAATATAACCGATAGAAACGTAAAATCTATCAACTATTACACAATATGCTTAAAATACAACAAGTTTAACTATATTCAAATAAGATACTTCATTAATCTATTATTTGAACCAAGTTTACAAAGAAAACGAAGCTAAAAGTGCGTTATTTCACCTTGGGGGACGCGTGAATGAGCGTTTTGACTCCCGAGATGAACTAAGAACACTAAGAGGATTTCAAGTAGATGCTAGATGGGAGAAATGAGCTTCAAGTTGGTTGTTTAAGGTTCCACCCGAGCCTCTCTCTCTCTAGAAATGTCTATCTCTCTCTAAACATGTATCTCTCTCTCTTTAAAATGAACTAAGTGGGATGTTATAAGCTGTCGGAGGCAGCCGCAGATGTGGTTGCGGCTTTCCATAGATGTGGTTAAGGTTGGCCCAAGTGGGCCCCACCTGCTCTCCTATTGGTCCTTTGGCCTCGGTTCGACAAGAGTTGACGTCCATTGCTCGACCTTTCGGACTGTCTTTGATACGGGTAGAGGGAATTGATCAATTCTAACGAGATTAGGGTTCGAGAATTTGATAGTCTTAGCCGAGATATATCCACCATGTCCAGATATCAATTAGCTGGCTTATCTTCTGATGGCACGTCGTTTGAGGTTTGCTAAGGTGGTTTCCGTTGATCACTGTCTCAGCTCGTCGATCTTCGATCGGGACACAGTATGTTTGGACTTTATTGGTCCTCTTTATCATTCCCGGGGTTGTCTTCGAGATGACCGGGATTGTTTTCTCTCCTTCGGGGTTGTCTCCGAAGTAAAATGACGTTTTTACCCTCCTGCAAGGTTAGTACGAAAAAAGTAAAATTTCGAGTGTCTAAATAAATCATATAACAGTTTATATCGTATTAGTTTGTAAGTTTAGGGAGAAAAGTTGAGAGAGATTGAGAGTCTAAGGAAGAAAGATTGAAGAAGAATTGAAGAGATTGTATCATCATCCTTGAATTATCATAACAAACTAGCAAGGGTAATCTCTTCTCTTGAGTTTTCAAAATTTAGTTTTCAAAGTTTTCATTAACGTGCTTTAAAGTTCTCTGTGAAGAATTATTTTTATGATTAACTTAAGATATGATCATATGTATGTTATTATATGTTAATAACATGTTTTATATCATGCATACATGAATTACAGTGATCAACACCATGTAATTATGTTTTAATTGGGTTTTGTGAAGTTACAGAGTATGAAAGTTGTATATATGGCCCTTATGAACAAATTTTATGCTTTGAATTGATTGTTTAGCTTAAATTTTACAATAGATTATGATTATACATGTTAAAACAAAGAAAACAAACTTTGAACGGACAGATTAGGAGTTATAAGGAATCCGTGACAAAGATTTTCATGTTTGTCTTCAAAACTTTCAAAAATACCAAGAACAATGAAATTATGTTATTTGATTTGAGTAATTACATGATATAAAGTGTTAAAAGCATGTTAGAATCATTATATGATGTTTCTATGAAGTTTATACTTCATAGAAATCACGGTACTAGTTTAATTTACATTTAATTGGCCTAAAACTGTCAAAAGTCGCGAACAGAGGCTGAACCGCCAATGCACACCCGCCCCAGCAGCTCTAGACCCGCCCCAGCGGGTAAACCTGCTGTCCAAAATAGTGTAAATAGTGTAAGGCGACACTATTTTGACCTCCTGTAGTAAAATAAGCATAACTTCTTCATACGGACTCCGATTAAGGCAATTCAGGATGATTCGAAAAGATAACGAGTAGACCTACAATTTTCATTATTTATGTTTTTTTATTTGAAGTCGTTAGCAGAGGTAAAAATAGCCATATTTGTGACTGATGCGTATTCGGAGGCAATCGGAGGGCGTCAGACATGCACGTACGCAAGTGTAGTGCTCTCGATGATAAAAGATGTTATTCTAAGTTATAAAACATGAATATTATGAAATATAATGATGTTTAACATTAATTAATGGTGTTTTAGACATGTTATATGAGCATGTTAAGCGTACGCAAGAGGGACAAATCGGGAGTGCGACGAATGAACGTCGAAACGTCGTGCCAAGTGTAATACTATGCTATAACATACTTGAGGACTTGATGAACATGTAATACTATGCTATAACATGTTATTAACACATATTATATGATTTGAAGTTCATGTTAATAAACTAAGTTGTTGACATGTATAAGATAATGTGAAGGTTCAAGTTAACAAACTAATTGTGAACTTGAATATTGTGATTGTAAAACTTGATTATGATTGTTAAAAGGATTATACCTATGTGATACGCATATTGTGAATTCATACTCATGTTATGTTGTTAGTTAATAAGTTAACACTAGGAACCAAGTTGTAAGTTGAACTTAAATGAAAAGTTCAACAGTTGAACATATAAGTTATGAAACTAATCGACATCGTATGCATAATGTAATGTGTAGGACGTTAAGGAATTGAATTGTGACTATATTTGTAGCTTGCGCACGAGGCAAGTATTCTATTCCTAACTTATTGTTGTTAAGTAAGTTTTCTTATCTATACTCTTGAAGTTAAGTAAGTGTTCTATTCCTTATTCTTATGTCAAGCAAGTTTCTAAAACTCAAACTTTACTTTTATTGAGCAAGTTTGTATTCTTGAAATACTATCTTGATGCAAGTTCTTATACTTGTTAATCAAATTGAGATTCTATATGAGATATTATAATACCTTTAAAGCATGATTCCAGTTATACAATACTTATTCGATTGTATACTCTTGAGAAGTTATTATTCAATTTGAATATCATTTATTGTTGAACCTTGTAAGACTAGCAAACCCTTATTGATTCGACTAGTCCATAGTTGATGAACGTTCTAAATTCTAGAATTTTTAGTGAGCTTATCTAAACCAAACTTCCTTTGGTGCAGACTCTGATGTCAAACTGAGATGAACAACCCTACTATAGGGGATTGATGATGCTTTAGCGTTGAGATATTGTGCACAGCATGGTACTAAGGGCTGATCCCCCTAAGTACGAGAAGTAAGGTCCATAGTCTAACTACTGTTAAAGGTATAAGTAAAAACACTTGACAACCTCGGACATAGTTCAAGGTCTTATGACCCTCAGATGTTCTTTTGATTCTAGTTATTCATTCTTGATTCAAAAGTCGAGTTTTCTGTATTCAGAAGTCTTTGATTCACTCATATATTATAATATTGTTATATTTGTATACTTGTGTGGAAAATCGTGCTCACTCTTGCATAATAATAACATTGCAGTTAAGAACGAAAGATCTGACGAGCCTTCCACTAGCAAAGGCAAGGGAAAAGTCAACAAGTGATGAAGACTTGTTGTTGAATTGATAATATTTGTTTAAGACTTATGTTTATGTTGTTTAAGACTTATTATTTATTTATGTTTTCGCAACAGAGATTTAAGGTTAAGTGTGACCTGGGATTGATTATGTATTATTATTCAGATGTTGTAACCCCATAAGGGGAGATGATGGATTTATTTCTATCTATTGCATGGTTTGTATTTATTATGGGTAGATAGATAGATGATATTTGTACAGTGAGCACCAAATTCTGTGGAAATTGAAGTACACAAGTTGGTATCAGAGCTGTAGGTTATAAACCTTAGGTGGAGGAAAAACCTTAGGGTAGTAGCCTTTTAAGCTATTGAGAACATAGAAATGATAACTCTTATCGAGTTCTAAGAAAGATAATAACTTACCTTATGTGCTATGTGTTTATATTTATGTACTCGGGTACCGATTAGCATCATATAATAACTAATATATAAAATTTGATTTGTCAGGATGTCGGATATTGGAGGATCCAGTCAGCATAGGGAGGTTGTCCCCCGAGTGGCTATTGAGGAGAAGCCCCGAGACATTCACATAGTCTGGGAGCAGTTGATTCGTAGAGAGCCATCTCCTTTGATCACATTTGTTTGTCAGGAGCATGAGCCGGTATTTGATTCAGAGGACGACTCTGAGGAGGTTGAGATCCCGACTGAGGCAGCCGAGGAGGAGGATGAAAACCCTGAGGAGTTCCCACTGAACTCTATCAGTGCTGAGATGTACGATGAACTGTATGATTGTAACATCGAGTTACAGGATACTGTTTGGGAGCTGAAGGAACAGACGGTACTCAACAGACCACCATTGAGCAGAAGGATGGTGAGGTTGAGACTCTTTACACACGTCTTGGAGACGTAGTGTGGGAGTTGATTCACGAGAAAGGCCAAGGTGAGGAAAAGTTAGCTGAGATAGAGAAGCTGATGGAAGATTTGAAAGAGAAATTAACAAGGCTTGCCATAGTAGAGGATTCTTGGGTGAGAGATTCACGACGTGCAGATCTTGCAGAGGATAATAATTGTGCAAAGAAAGCACAGATTGAGGAGACGGATTATACATTTCAGAATGCAATTGACAAGGCCCAGATCGGTTTTTGTACTATCCAGTCTAGTTCGAAGGTCAACCTTGGTATATGCTAGACCGCAAGACGATGTTCCGCATTATGGAAGAAGAACGCAGCAAAGTTGTTCGACGCCTTGGTAGGCAGTGATAGGAACAACATGATTATGTGAAAAATTTATTTGACAGTTTAATAATGTAAATTTCGATGTGATTATAAACAAAGGAATATTTTGATAATTTAAATCCTGAAGATTCTTTATCTTGGGATAGTTGATGTAAATAGCAGTGATGCTATCTTGTTATGTTTAAAACTCTTGATTAAATAAAATATCAGAGTTTATTTGAGATTTTAGGTGTTAAGTGTTACTATTTAAGTTAAGCCTTTAATATTTAAAGGATTGAATAAAGATCTAATAAGCGTATATCTTAATAGAAATATGCCGCCGAGAAGACGCCTTCACCGTCGACCATCCCAGGAACGAATAACAACGACGTCAATGCCAACGCGAACCCCGTCCAGCAGTTGGTGAATCTTTTGATCTGAGCTATGAATAACCAGCCGCAAGCTCCAATAAATACGTCATTTAAAGACTTTAAGGCGGTGGGACTGCCAGAATTTAAGGGAACCATGAACCCAATTGAGGCGCAGACTTGGGTTATGGAAATGTAAAAGGTTTTCGACGTCACTAGAGTGAGTGAATATTAGAAGACGACTTATGCAATGTTTATGTTAAAGTCAGAAGCCAGCTATTGGTGGCGGGCAAATAAGGTCTGGGGAGGACAAGGTGTGATAACCTGGGAAAGGTTTAAAGAAATGTTTTTCGTGATGTACTTCCAGATGAGCTCACAGAACCAGATGGAGGTACAGTTTCTGGAGCTAATGCAAGGTAACATGTCTGTGCTATACTATGCTGCGAGATTTAAAGAGTTGTCTAGGTTCGTCGCGTACCAAGTGCATACTAATGAGAGGAAGGCTAGGAGATTCGAACAGGGACTGAAGCCCTGGCTGTATAGGAAGGTGTTGATGTTCTAGTTGAACACCTTTGCTGAAGTATTGGAAAAGGCTATCATTGCTAAAGGTGGGAGCGATGCTATGACAAAGTACAACCAAGAGCTGAAGAAGAAGAAGAGTGAAAGTGAGGGTAACAACAAGGCCAGTGGTAGTAACACTAGAAATCAGTAAGGAAGCTAGAAGAAAAGGATAGAAGCATGTCCGACCTGCGGGAAGAATCACTTGGGAGTCTATAGTGAAAGGAAAAAGAGTTTGCTACAATTGTGGTCGGAAAGGCCACATAACACCTAACTGCCTCAACCCTAGGAAGGGCGCCTGTTTCACATGCGGATCAAAGGATCATCTAGCAAAGGATTGCCCTAGAAAGGTATCAGGAGGGGCAGGAGCAGGAGGAAACAAGGGAAGAAATAGTGGCAACGCTCTGACGATTTCAGGACCAACCGTAACAAATCAACCTACCGCCAGGACATTCAACATGATCATACAAGACATTATGCAGTCTCGCGATGTAGTGTCAGGAATCATTCCGATCAATAAAGTTAATGCATATGCATTATTTGATTCGGGTACTACTTGTTCATGTAAGAACCGTGAATTTCATGAATAAATTTTTATTTATTTATTGATATAATAAGAAAATAAATATTTATTTGAACATAAATGTTTATGAGTTATAAGAGAAGTAATTTGATTATATTAAAATTGAATTTATGATAATTGAGGAAATATGGAAAATTTCGACGAACTCGTAGAATGCCTTGTGTGGCATGAGAATGAAAATAATAATGATTTAATTAATTAAAGAGGGAAATCAATAAGTGAAAGATTAATTAATATTACATTGTTAATTAATTGTTGTTATTAGTGATAGCCTATTAATGAGTAATTATTAATAATAATTATTAATAATATGTTATTGTGAGTAACAAAACATTTATGAGTAAATAATTGATGAATATAATAAGAGTTATATTTATATAATTATTTGTTGTGTGCAATACATGTGATAGTTAATCGTATAATAATATTATTAAGTGATATTGCGAGTAATAGAATATAAACGAGTAAATGATTTATAAATATAATAAGATTATGTTTACTCGATTAATCGTTATGTGCATAGTATGCAATAATTAAACATATATCATAGTTACAATTATATTATATAAAGCGTAATGTGACACTAACATATGATTTCATATAATATACAAGAATCATATATTAAGATTGGTTAAATGGTGTAAGTTACATGAATACATGCTACGTGTACATTATGCAATACTAAGTCAAACAACATTATATAAAGTGTAGGGTGACACTTTAATAAGACTATTTAATATATGAGAATTATATATTAAGGTTTAAGGATTTGTGGAAGTTACATAGTAATGTATGTGTGACTATATGTATGTGTAAGGACATTAAAGGTGTACTTATGGATTATTAAACTAAGTGTATACTTAATAATATATGAGAAAACAAATAAATGGTTATCTATTTTAATATTAATTATTAATGTGGAATTAAAATAATAATAATTTCAATAAATATAAATAATTAAAATAATATAGTTTATGGTAATGTGGAAAGGTAATACCCAACTAGATTATATTCAAAATTATAAAATGTACATGAATTATATCATGTGTATATTAAACTTAATACATGTAATATTATTTCCTCATTAAAACTACATTGTAATTCTAATTGGATTTATAACCTAAGTATGTTATATGAATATGTATTATAAAACTAAGTATGCAGTATTGTATGTTTGCCAAGTTGCTGAGCTCTATTGGCTTGTCCCAAAATAAGAGTTCTTCCTCACGTGAACACTCAATGGCTAGCCTATTGCCTCTTCTCTCAAACTCAGCATTCTAGCCCATAATCATCATGAGGGGAGTGGCTCCAATAGTGGAATTCACCAACTACCCAACTACCCTTTGTTAACCTTCATGTTCTTGCTCTTACCAATGGTTTGAATTAGAGTGGAATGGCATTGTCTGGACATCCAATTGCTTATAAATATAGCTCCTCTCCTTCTTGTTTCATTTACTGGGATATTAATAAGTTATTATAGAGAGAATAGAAAGCAAGTATACATTAGTGGTAGGAAAGTTCAAGTAGCAGTCAACTATTTTGAGCAGAGGTATATTTCTTGATTCTTCATTTTGGAATTTGCTAAGTTCTTGATTATGCTTGAATTCTTATTAATTGGTTTAATTCTTGATAACATTGAGATCATATAAGTTTATATACATCTAATATAGTAATGAGACTGAAGTGGAGTGCAGGTTTCGATAGGAAATAATTAACACCTATATTTCGTGTCGTAAGACGATTTCCTTAACGTATAATTTCGCTAACTTATTAAAATTGAATCGAATAATTATTGGTATGGAATGCGTCGTTGTAACGATTGAGATTTTATATTTAATTTTAAATATTTATTGAATTAAATAAATATTTGTGTGAATTATTTATTGAGTTAAATAAATAAATTATGTGATTTATGGAGTGATTTAATTAACTGTTATATATTAGTTAAATGAATGTGTAATATTTATTTAATTAATGTATATTAATTTTATGAGATTAGTTCTAATTTAATTGAGATAATTGAATTAGATGAGATTATGTGATGAAGTGTTACATGAATTATAATTAGCAAGTGATTATAATTATGTGGCAATTTTATGTGATTAATTGATGTTAGATTTTAATTGATTAAATTAGATGATTAATATTTAATTAATTAAAATGTGACATCAAAAGTATGTGTTAAATAATTTGTTAAAATAAAGAAAAAGATTTTTAAATGATTTTTACCAAACAAGGCCCTTGCTTTTGTTTTAAAAGACTGTTGCCAAACAGGGCCCTTACACTAGCTTAAACCTAATTTACCTAAACCATGCCTAAGTTAGTAAAACTAGTTTCTAAATTTTTTGTAGCCAAACAAGCCAAGTTGGCTTTTGAATTTTATAACTTACGTAATTAGTAGTAGTTAGTGTATAATTATGATATAGGAGTTACCTATTCTATTATATGTATATTGTATATACGTTAGTGTTATAATCCTAAGTCTAAACAAAGAAAAGAGAAGGAGAGAAAGAGCAGAGAATATCAGAGAAGAAAAGAAGGAGAAATAATTGGTAGAACTCAAGCTCATAATAATCTTTTCTTTACACTCATAGCTAGAAAGGTTAGAATTCTATATTCTTTATATTTTATTCTCTGTCAAAAATTTAGTTTTCATGAAAGTTGTAGTCATGAATTTTATATATATGATTGTGTTCATGTGTTATTGGTAGTAATTGTATGAAAGGATTTCCAGAAATCAAATTATTGTAGAAATATATTTTAACAGAGAATTTATATTTATATGTGTTCATATGGAATTTCATGAGTTTGGTTAAATTTAATTGAGAAATTTATGCAATTGGTATGTGTTAATATGCTTATTAAGTAATTACTTGATGCTATCTTCAACTTCCTACGTAATGCATGTATATAAGTTCGAATTGATGGAGAAAAATAGTTACAGTAGATTATTTTTGAGAAAATATGAGTTTTCATGAAAATGGCCAAAATGGATTTTCAAAACTTGTGATTATCATTGTTTAAATGATTTTGTGTTTGGAAGCATGCTTTATATATGTGTAATAGCGTATATATGTTTTTACAGAGTCTATAGTACTGTATTTTTGGCGTTGTTGGATTGTTTGGGTTGATCGGTCAAACAGAGGGCCGTGGCTATCTGCGTCTGACCTAGCTGCTGCGCAGCTGCGCCGGCAGCCAGGCCAAGAGCAGCATAGCTGCGCCACTGGCCTATCCCAGATTCCTTCCCTGCGCAGCTGCGCCGGTTTGAAGGCAGCTGGCTGCGCAGCTGCGCCGGACACAGTGCTTAGGCAGTGAGTTTTGCTTACTTGTGCAGTTTTATTTGATAGCTTATGATAATTGGTTATAATAATGAGCATGAATTCAGTGGCTATAACATGTTGCTAGTATGAGTTGGACAATTTCATAATTAGGGAAAAGAGTTTTGAAAACATTAATTAAATTATAAGTGTTTATTAGTAAAATGAGTTACTTAATTATAATTTGATTAATTATAATTAAGAGTAAATGTTTAATTTAAATTATAATTTTGTGAAATTATAATGTATGGAAGTTAATTTATTAGATGTTAATTTAAATTATAATTTATGTAATTATAATTTAATAAATGCATGTTTAATTATGGATTATAAATCGATAAATACATTATTAATTATAAATTGTGTAATTATAAATGCATGATGTAGTTTAATTGATTTTAAATTATAATTATTTATAATTTAAATGGTAATTATAATTTAAGTAATTATAATTTGATTAAGTGTTTAAATTATAATTGTTTAATTATAATTTTAGCTAAATACATAATTTAATTATGTGACTATGAATGTGATGTAATTAACTATGTGATAGTTAATTATTATTATTTATTTAATTAGAGTGAGTTAACCATGAGGGTTAACCACTTATGTGAATTAGTTATGTGTTAACTAATTTAGGTTATTGTGATTGAATATGTATGTATGTAGAAAGTGTTAAAGTACGTGGTTGAGTTAAGTAGCTTGCGCGTAAGGCAAGTCTTCTAAACCCTAAACTCGTTAATTCTATGCAAGTGTTCTAAACCCTAATCTTGTTATTTCTACGCAAGTTTCTTTGAGTTCATATATTCATTGTTGAGAATGTCCTTTCCATTTCAGTATTGGACAATTGTTTATTTAATTGAAATGGTCTTAACTTATTGTTCAAGTAAGATCCAGTTATTATTTTAAATGCTTTAAGTTTACTTCTAAAGCATATGTTAATTCATAATTCTTTTATTATGAATTATTGAAAGTCGATTCAACTAATCCTTAGTTGATGAACGTGAATTCTAAATTACCTTTGTAAGCTTATCCAAACCAAACTTCCTTTGGTGTGGACTTGAATTCAAATTACTGAGTTGAACAACCCTAATTATTAGGGAAGATGATTACGCATAGCGTTAAGATGTTTGTGCACAATACATGGTACAATGGGCTGGTCCCCCTAAGTACGAGTTAAGGTCCATAGTCTTATTGACTGTTAAAGGTTTAAATAAAAATATTTATAACCTAAGACAAGAAGAGTTCAAAGGTCTTGTGACCCTCAGATAAATTCTGTATTCGAATTTGAATGTTGATAGAGAATTATTATTCAATTCTTTATTGTTGAAGTAAGCTAAATTATTCAGATTCTTTTTAAAGATATTCTTTCATGAATATATTATTGTTAAACTCCAGTGAGCTGTGGTTTGCTCACTCTTGCATTAAATAACAATTTCAGTTAAGGTTGATAACGCTGATGCTCCGACGACAAGTAAGGGCAAAGGAAAGCAAAGCTAGTGAATACTTGTTTTAATTTAATTGAGAATGATTGTAATGAGACATGAACGTTATGTTTCCGCACTTTATTATTTCATGTCAGGTTTAGAGTAACCCGGGATTATTTTAAAAAGGTTGTAACCCTTGTTGTAAGAGAGATTTATTTATTTTAATTTAAGTTGTAGCTTATTTTGCATTATTCATTGGGTAGATGTATGTTATATTAGAAAGTGAACACCAAATCATATGAAAATGAAGTACCCGGATTTTGGGGTGTCACAGTCGTCTTTTTCAATCGGTCAACGTATTCTACAACTTCTCGTCTCATATTGACCACCAAAAGTGTCTTCAAAGATCCCGGTACTTTTTCGTGCTTCCTAGGTGAGCAAAATTATGCCAAATTACACGCCTTATGAAAATTCTTATCTTGCAATTAAGTTACAGTTGACTTTCACACTCTATCTAACAGCGTTGGACAAACCTCTATTACAAAACTTCCCTTTGGACTTTCTGGGTCCCTTCACTTCTATTCCCAATCTCTCCATCTTCCTGATTAATTCCTCTTTGACTATCAAGTTGAATATCTTCTCCATTCCCTTTTTCTACTTAGCATGTCAGCTACTACGTTCGCCTTTTCCAGGTGATAAAGAATTTCACAGTGGTAGTTTTTGATTTGTTCCAACCACCTCCGTTGTAGAGTGTTTAACTCCTTCTGTGTGAAGATATATTTCAGACTGTCGTGGCCCGTATATATCTCACAACACTCCCCAAATAATGTCTCCAAATCATTAATGCAAAAACTACTACCGCTAACTCTAAGTTGTGAGTAGGGTATCGTCTCTCGTAGTCCTTTAATTGTCGTGATGCATACGAAATGACCTCGCCATGTTGCATGAGCACACATCCAAGTCCCTTGTGCGATGCATCACTATACACCACAAAACCTCCCGTACTAATTGGTAAGGATAATACAAGCGCCTCGCTCAATCTCTTTTCTTCAACTCCTTGAAACTCTCTTTATACTTCTCTGCCCAATTAAACTTCACCGTCTTCCTCGTTAGATTAGTCTACGGGGTCGTTATCTCAGAGAAATTTGGGGATAAATCTTTAATAGTACCCAGCTAACCCTAAGAAACTTCATACTTCCGTCAAGGTCTTGGACTGCTCCTAATTACCTACCGCCTACACCTTTGCTGAATCTGACATGCTCTAAAACTAACCTTCTTCATCCAAAATTTGCACTTCGAAATTTCACGGACATCTTCTCCTTTCTCAATGCTTCTAGTACCCACTTCAGATGTTTAGCGTACTCTTTCTAAGTCTTGTTGTCTATTATTGGTAACAGATACCTATTCTTAATAATCACTTTGTTCAACTCCTGATAGTCGATACAAAGCCTTCTCGATCCATCCTTCTCCATGACAAACAACACTAGTGCTCCCCAAAGGAAACACACTCGGATGAATATATCCTTTATCTAATATTTCTTGTAATTGCATTATTAAATCCTTCATTTCCTACTGTCGCCATACTTCATATGGGGCTTTCGAAATCGATGCAGTTCTTGGTACTAAATCTATTACAAACTTATTTTCTCTGTCTGGCAAAAGGTCGGGCAGATCGTATGGGAATACGTCTTGAAATATTCTTTCTACTTATATATTCTTTAGTTCTACTCCCGCTCTCTTAGTATTACAATAAAGGTGAAAAAAATCTACATAAACGTTTCTTAACAATATCTTGGCCTGCATCATCATAAGGCAACACAATTACCTAAACGACGAGCTACCATAAAAAACTTCCTTAGACCGGTTTGGAGTCTGAAGGTTCATAATTTCTTCTGACAGTCAATTATCGTAGCATGGTTATGTAATCAATCCATTCCTAGTATCCCATTAAACTCTCCAAATTTTATCAGAATTAAGTCTATGCTTATCTTATGTCCCCTAATTTATGCGCAATAATATCAGCAAACGAATTCTACAGGAATTACTTCCTTATTCGCAACTTCTATGTTCAAAGGATTTCCTAGTTGTTCTTGGGGTAACTTAGTCGTCTCACAGTTCTTCAGATGCAAAGGGAAAGATAGCACTCGAATCAGATAATATATACGCATTTATATTATTGACTAAGACAACACCTGACATCACAACTTGGAACGGCACTGCATCATGTATCATAACGTTAGTCGTACGTGGCATTGGTTCACTCGATTGAGCTGGTTCAATTATTGTCATCTCCCCGCTATAGCTTCCCTTGTTGACGTCTTCTTCCTTCCTTCCTTTCTTTGGGCAGTTTTTAACCTGATGATCCGTTGACCTACAAGCGAAGCATCCTTCGATCTTCTTCGGGTTTGGGCAATTCGGGGAAATATGCCCCTCCTAGCCGCAGCTATAGCAAACGCCTTGTCCCTTCCAGCACTCTCCTTAATGACTCTTTCCACATTTTTGGCAAACCTTATTTTTTTTCTTGAGTCCTTCCTGGTGACTTCCCGTCGGATTGTTGTTGATGTTGTTGTTGTCCCGTCTTTTTTTATTTCCGTTTCCCTCGTTTGTTTCCTTCTGCCAATTACGTATTTGATGTTTTTCAGATCCATACGCAAAACACTCTTTGGTTTTCTCCTTCCTAGGATAGTTAGGAGAAATATGACCCTTCTCACCGCACTTATAACATACATGTTTTCCTTTCAAACATGCTCCTATGTGGTTCTTTCTACACTCCTTACAGGCTTTTACCCTCTTCTTTCGTGGTTGTCCTTCTCCTCTTACATAATTATTCTCATTCCACTTCCTCTTGAAATTTTTACTGCTACCACTACTACACTCTTCCATCCTATCTTCTTTCGCTTTCTTTGAAATATTAACCTCTCCTCCTTTAGTCAAGTTAATATCTTTTCCTACCTCTGAAGTTTTCGTCTGTCTCTTCTTATAATCATTGATTCCTTCTTCAAAAGCATTTATTATAAGGTCTACCAATTATTGTAAAGGTTCTTGATTTAATTCCCTATTTCCATTCTCCGTCGCTTGACGAGTCTCTCCTTCTTGGGGTATTGACATTTCTGCATAGAAATAAAATGGTATTATCACCTCTTTATTAACCATCTAATACTTTTTAATACTTCTTAAGACGTATAAGTTTTATTGTTCTTCTCTCCCTTGTCACTATTTAACAAAACCTGGTCACTACGCGCACGTTTAATAAAAACATGCCACATGAAAACATATCACATCGTATAGCATTTTACTAGTCTCATTACATACCCCTCGCGTGTACCACTAAAGTTGGGGTTAGAAAGATACTCTCCTAAGATTGAGATTTACAACACTATTTCATGTCTTTAAACATCTATTGTATCACTTGCGACACTTATTCCAATAGCTACCTACTACCTTTCCTTTTGCTATGTTTGCATCTAGTAGTTACTAATTCGAAGGTTTAGAACTTTGCCTTCCACTGTTGTAGCTTATTCTTCATTTCTGAGTTCTTAGTTACTAAGTTTCTCACACATGTCCCAATCCCGAAGAAAAACTTTCGTCGTGGATTTCTGATTATATTTCGAATCCACTCCTACTAGGTTAAGGCTACTACCGTAATAGGTTCAATTATAAAGGGTGTTGCGGACGCCACATGTACCTTACGTGGTTCCTCCTCCATGACCCTACTAGGTTTACCTATCTTTGACATCCATAATCATAAAACTAATAAACTTTATTATCATATTCGAATAAAACATAATTTCATTGTATGGAATGAAAATATATTTCATAACACTACAAGGTCTCTAAGAAACTCTACAAAAGTTCTATCTCCTTCTATTCTCTAAATCTCTTCTAAGGTTATAGCCTAAGGTCTCGCTCCTATGGTTTATAAACTACAGCTTTAATACCAACCTGTGACGCCCCCAAATTCGGACCGTCACTGATTTCGAATTCGGTTCGTCACGTACTAATTCTAATAACAATTAAAATCTCAAACAATGGAATAACAGAATAATTTACATTGATATAACATAAATATTCTCGTCCCAAGTCTCGAAACTATTACTAATACACTTCATAACTTAAACCATACATATCTTAATACATAACATTAAATAAGTCTTAATACAATATAAAGGAAATATCCTAAGAGCACAGCTACTTCGTAGCTTTGCCTTCGCTCTTGTCCTGTCCTGGGGTTCCACCTTGCCCTGCCCTAACTGAAATATTTTAGGAAAAACAAGAATGAGCACAAATTGCCCAGCAAGTAATATACAATAAGGGTGAAGATTTTTATAAATCGAATTTGAAATATCAAGGTATAATCTAGATGATAATCAAGAGTTTGAAGAATAACATCATGAACAACGAGTATCAACAATTCTCAAATTAAAACCTTGGAAAATGAAACGATAATTCATTATAGATCAACAGATATATATGAATTCAAAGGCTATCAATGTATCTAACTGGGTAAAGTAATTTATACTGAGTAGTCACTAAGGACTATTGAACATCTACTAGAATTATCAATATTAAACTGATAACCCAAAAATAAGTATGATAGATGATCAGTCAACAATACTCTATGTTATGCATAACACCACAATAATTTTCACGCGTGTGTTGGGGCTTCCAACAATATATAGACTCCCCTTACCATAAGGGTTGTTCAACTCAGTTTTCAAAGATTCCACACCAGTCAATTGGTTTGGATAGTTTTCTAAATATGCACATAGTCTAGCCGAATCAAATGGCATAGACACTTTCACAATATTCAAGAACAATGCTAAGTTTAACATGAATAATAGCTCAAATGAAACAAGAGTTTATTCGATAAGCATACTAACTCAATTTAAATGAGTAAGTAAGACAGCTTGCTTTCACAAGGGTCCATTGCAAAGGTTAGGATACTTGTAATTAACAACACAAGTGCAGCGCAGCTGCGCCAGTACCCAAAACCAGACTCTGATTTCTATTTTGCCGTAATGTTCTAGCATGCAAGTTTGACTTAGACACACATGAAAGCAGACCTGATTATGAACTTAAAGTCCCTTTTGTACATCACGAGTACCTTAACTTGTTCAGAATAAAATTACTAGAGAAGACTTGAACTTTAAAAGAAAACTTTGATGGAACTAATAACATTACATTTCTGATTTTGTGAGCATGCGTATACAGTCTAAGCTACACATAGAGAACATGTTTAACTTGTGCATATGTGATTCTTGTTGTAATATGAGTTGCTTTGACATCGTTAGTAGACATTCCTAAATGAACTTAAAGTTTCTAAAATAGACTTTGACATATTATATTGATGTCTATGCTCTAACCTTGTAAGCATGTTTGGGTGGTCTAGATATGCATGAAGATCATGATAACATGTGTATATATGTGTCGTAAAGTAGCATGAGCGTGTTTGGTTATGTTAGTATATAATTACTAAAGCAAATTATAGTTTTTAAAATAAACATTGACATATAGGTATCATATTTATATTCTGACCATATGAGCAAGTGTATGTGGGTATGTTATGAATGAAATATAGTTTACATGTGTTAAGTCAGTTCAAGTTGACTTTTAAAGAGAAACTTGAAAGTTTTGAAGAACTAATGTTCATGAGCATATTAAAGAATATATTCTGATATTTTGTTATACATGATAGTACTTTAACATCACTTAAATAGCCTACTTGTACGCATACCATGCTAGACGCCATGAAAGTTATTTAATCATGAATAAGACATGACTGAAAGTAATAAATGATGTTAGCCATGTATAAATGATGTGAACGATATGTAAGCATGCTTATTGACTGATTATAACCACCTCACATGTTTATACGACGAACATAGTAGCCTATATAATTACATGACTTTGTATGACATTAAAGAAGTTAATCTAGAACCATAACATGAAAGGTTGGACTTAGATGGACTTGACAAGCATGAAAGGATCTTAAGCATGTGCATATACTATGTAATAAAGTGTGGTTATGTTTTGGACTGAAACAGTGAGGCAAAAGCTCAACCCTGGTCTGGCCAGGGGATAGCGCAGCTGCGCCAGGCTGTTTTCAGGCCTGATGGTTTCTACTGGTTTTCTGATTGTGTTAATTGGCATATAATATTACCTAAGCTACTGATCAAAGTCTAATCACTCCTGATATGCACTTATATGAGATGAAAAAATAACATGATAATGTTTAACTAATAACAAGGAAGTCCATAGATGATAAATGGCATAATCAATTTAGTGTTATAATTTACTATAATGGCATACATGATATAACTATGTTACTTGATTTCATGATGTCTTATAATCTGATGTCGTGCTACGTGTGTACAAGTACGTAATGACATACTATGAAGATGTTTAAACTTGAGAGAGGGAATTCCATAGAGAATAATAACATAGTCGGTTAAGCGTTATGATTTAATACAATGCTATATGTGGTATAACTGTGTAGTAAGGTTAAGACCTAACTTACGTGTTGATTGTATATACAAGATAAGGTATGATGTTAAACTATATGACTAATGGATATCCTATATACGTAAATATGTTATTATAGGATTAAAAAAAGAGTTGATAAGCTTTACGTTGGTAGACTACGCATAAGGCAAGTATCTTAAAACCTTGCATTACTTTTTATTCAATGGATATTGTAAGTAAGTTTCTCCGACTTACACTCTTTTATTGTGCAAGTTTCCTTGAACTCGTTTTTGTGTTGTTAATTACAAGTATCATAACCTTTGCAATGGACCCTTGTGAAAGCAAGCTGTCTTACTTACTCGTTTAAATTGAGTTAGTATGCTTATTGAATAAACTCTTGTTTCATTTGAGCTATTATTCATGTTGAACTTAGCATTGTTCTTGAATATTGTGAAAGTGTCTATGCCATTTTATTCGGCTAGACTATGTCCAAATTTAAAAAACTATCCAAACCAATTGACTGGTGCGGAATCTTTAAAAACTGAGTTGAACAACCCTTATGGTAAGGGGAGTGTATATATTGTTGGAAGCCCCAACACACGTGTGAAAATTATTGTGTTATTATGCATAACATAGAGTATTGTAGACTGATCATCTATCGTACTTATTTTTGGGTTATCAATTTAATATTGATAATTCTAGTAGATGTTCAATAGTCCGTAGTGACTGCTAAGTATAAATTACTTTATCCAATTGGATACGTTGATAGCCTTTGAATTTATATATATCTGTTGATCTATAATGAACTATCGTTTCATATTCTAAGGTTTTAATTTTAGAATTGTTGATACTCGTTGTCCATGATGTTATTCTTCAAACTCTTGATTATCATCAAGATTATACCTTGATATTTCAAACTCAATTTATAAAAATCTTCACCCTTATCGTATATTACTTGCTGGGCAATTTGTGCTCATTCTTGCTTTTCCTAAAACATTTCAGTTAGGGCAGGGCAAGGTGGAACCCCATGACAGGACAAGAGCAAAGGCAAAGCTATTTAGTAGCTATGCTCTTAGGATATTTCCTTTATGTTGTATTAAGACTTATTTATTGTTATGTATTAAGATAAGTTTGGTTTAAGTTATGAAGTGTATTAGTAATAGTTTCAAGACATGGGATGAGAATATTTATGTTATATCAATGTAAATTATTTTGTTATTCCATTATTTGAGATTTTAATTGTTATTAGAATTAATACGTGACGAACCGAATTCGAAATTAGTGACGATCCGAATTTGGGAGCGTCACAGGTTGATATCAAAGCTGTAGGTTATAAACCTTAGGAGCGAGACCTTAGGCTATAACCTTAGAAAAGATTTAGAGAATAGAAGGAGATAGAACTCATGTAGAGTTTCTTAGAGAGCTAGTAGTGTTATGAAATAAATTTTCATTCCATACAATGAAATTATATTTTATTCGATAATGATAATAAAGTTTATTGGTTTTATGATTATGGATATCAGATATAGGTAAACCTAGTAGGGTCATGGAGGAGGAACCATGTAAGGTACATGTGGTGTCCACAACACCCTTTATAATTGAACCTATTACGGTAGTAGCCTTAACCTATTAGAAGTGGGTTCGGAATATAATCAAAAATCCACGACGAAAGATTTTCTTCGGGATTGGGACATGTGTGAGACACTTAGTAACTAAGAACTCAGAAATGAAGAATAAGATACAACAAGGGAAGGCGGAGTTCTAAACCTTCAGATTAGTAACTACTAGATGCAGACATAGCAAAAGGAAAGGTAGTAGGTAGCTATTGGAATAAGTGTCGTAAGTGATACAATAGATGTTTAAAGACATGAAACAGTGTTGTAAATCTCAATCTTAGGAGAGTATATTTCTAACCCCAACTTTAGTGGTACCCGAGAGGGGTATGTAATGAGACTAGTAAAATGCTATACGATGTGATATGTTTTTATGTGGCATATTTTTATTAAACGTGCGCGTAGTGACCAAATTTTGTTAAATAGTGACAAGGGAGAGAATAACAATAAAACTTTTATGTCTTAAGAAGTATTAAAAAGTATTAGATGGTTAATAAAGAGGTGATAATAACATTTTATTTCTATGCAGAAATGTCAATACCCCAAGAAGGAGAGACTCGTCAAGCGACGGAGCATGGAAATAGGGAATTGAATCAAGAACCCTTATAACAATTGGTAGACCTTATAGTAAATGCTTTTGAAGAAGGAATCAATGATTATAAGAAGAGACAGACGAAAACTTCAAAGGTAGGAAAAGATATTAACTTGACTAAAGGAGGAGAGGTTAATATTTTAAAGCGAAAGAAGATAGGATGGAAGAGAGTAGTAGTGGTAGCAGTAAAAATTTCAAGAGGAAGTGGAGTGAGAATAAGTATGTAAGAGGAGAAGGACAACCACGGAAGAAGAGGGTAGAAGCCTGTAAGGAGTGTAGAAAGAACCACATGGGAGCGTGTTTGAAAGGAAAATATGTATGTTATAAGTGTGGTGAGAAGGGTCATATTTCTCCTAACTGTCCTAGGAATGAGAAAACCAAAGAGTGTTTTGCACATGGATCTGAAAAACGTCAAATGCGTAATTGGCAGAAGGAAACAAACGAGGAGGGAAACAGAAACAAAAGAAGATGGGACAACAACAACATCAACAACAATCCGAAGGGAAGTCACCAAGAAGGACTCAAGAAAAAGAACAAGGTTTACCCAAAATGTGGAAAGAGTCAACAAGGAGAGTGCTGGAAGGGACGAAATGTTTGCTATAGCTGCGGCTAGGAGGGGCATATTTTCCCGAATTACCCAAACCCGAAGAAGATCGAAGGATGCTTCGCTTGTAGGTCAACAGATCATCCGGTTAAAAACTGCCCAAAGAAAGGAAGAAAGGAAGAAGACGTCAACAAGGGAAGCCATAGCAGGGAGATGACGATAATTGAACCAGCTCAATCGAGTGAACCAATGCCACGTACGACTAACGTTATGATACATGATGCAGTGGCGTTCCAAGTTATGATGTCACGTGTTGTCTGATGAGTGGGATTTATACCCGCGAATCGGATACTTTATGGCTTAAATAGTTGCCCGATCTTCGCTATGTTTATATAGTTTTATATTATTTTAGTATTAGTATGCTTAACCGTTGTGTTGCAGGCTCTACAGGACTTTTCTAGGCAAAATGGGCAATTTACACACACTGGCGCCGCAGCGTCAATGCTATGCCTCCATCTCGCGCCGCAGCGCCGCATACCTATTCAGCCTGACGTCACCATGGCGCTGCAGCGCCCCTGAGCCTTTATAAACTCAGGCTGCAGCGTGGAAGCCGGTCTTTTGATTTTAACATGGCGCCGCAGCGCCATCCATAAGCCTATATCCCGCGCCGCAGCGCGACCTCCGGTGCCCAGACAGAGAAGGCTTGCTTTTGACCTAGAAAAAGAGAAGAACAGATATATAAAGGGAGAGGAAGAGAAAAGAAAGCAGAGGAGGGGGGAGACTGGGATAGAGAATCGGTTAGCTTAGTACTTTCTCTCTCTAGTTATTAGGTAATGTTTGTAAATATAGATTAGGTAGATTAGGGTGAAGTCTGGGATTTCCTTGGAGCAACAAGAGCATTGAGCTACACGGATTGGAGAGCTTGAAAGGAGCGTAATGCTTGGAGACTGAGGAGGCTTGACAGAGTTTATTCTTATCCATTTATTTCCTCTACTTTTGTAATCCATAAATGTTGTCTTTATTGCTACTTATATTTTGTTCAATAGCTATGAACTAAGTATTGGCTCTAAGGTTATAATGGAACCCTTTGTTAGTTAAATTGACTGTCTTATCTCTTTGGTTGGCACCATATGGTTTGGTTTAATATATTCATGCTTAACGATTCTCAGTAAGACATTAGTGATGATTTTGGTAATCTATATGATATCGAAAGAAGAATTGTAGATTTACACCTAAATATATTGGCATGTGATTATGGGTTTCGACTGCATAAGTTGTGCGTAGAATAGACATATATCTGTGTGCCACGTGTGACCTAATTGAGAACTTATGCTTAAATCCTTGTTAGGTTAATTCGCATAGACATGTGTAGGATTATCACCTAGTTTGGATGTTCTTTTCTGTTCTATTCCCTTTCGGGTGGATCTGGAGAGGATATGTTTGTGCATACCTCGACAGAGGTGTATGAACACCTGTGCGTTCTCGGTCGACAAACTGTCGTGACCATTAAGACCAAAGAGAGAAGGGTAGGAAGTTTGATGAAGCATAGCACACTAGGTGTTCGACGGAATGCCTGTGTGGGGTGAAGTTGTAACCTTAGCTTGTAATTCCTTCGTTTACCATTCGTTATCCGTTTACTTGCTTTTAAAATTAGTTATAACTAGTTTAACCACACTCCTATTAGTTTACTGTTCGAATAAGACTTAAGCGATACAAAGTTGGTACTTGGTAAATATTAGTGATAGTTCCTCGTGGGTACGACACTTTTCTTATCACTGTATTACTTGTTAGACCGCGTATACTTGCGCGTGTTTAGTGATCGGTTTTCCGATACAACAAGTTTTTGGCGCCGTTGCCGGGGAACTATTATTCTAATATTGTCCAATATTGATTTAAATCAATTTAGTCTTAATTTGAACGTGTATATATTTCTTTTATTTGTTTGATCTTCCGTTGTGTTTTTAAGTTTACAGGTTATGGACGATCAATATTATCAATGGCCTTATGAGAGGACTACACAACCAAGCTCGGAAGAAGAACTCGAGAAATTGCGAGCTCAAATTGCAAATGTCTTGAGGTTTTCTGATAATCTTGAGTGTGAGTCCACTCAGACTGCCTACTGTCAGGAGCGAGCTGACATTGAACCAAGTTCCTATCATCCAAACTGTCAGGGTTATCCAAACTCTTGGGACTATAGTCAAGAGCAATATCATGATCTGAATTACTCCTATCCGAATCAATTTGAATGTCCATCACCTCTGCAATATAAGGTGACATTCCAACCCAATGAGAGCTTTTCGGCAGACTTAATAGAAGAGAAAAGGCTTGAAGAGCTCCTCACCAACTTTATAGAAAGAAATGAGGTTCGAATGGCAAGCCAAGATGCCGCATTGCAAAGCCTCGAAAATCAATTGGGACAACTCGTCAATGCCATCATAAATCTACCACAGGGCAATCTACCGGTCATAACCAATCTCAACAGTGAAGCAGTAGAGCATTGCACGGTGGATACGCAAGGAGAAGGCGGGGAGTCTCACGAAGTTGTTGAGGGAGATGTCATAGCGCAAATTGTCCAACAGGTGGAGACTGAAGTTGGAGAGAAGAGGATAAAGAGTGGCTATATTGTCAAGACTAATCAACAACCGGATGCCACGCTCACGATTGTGGAAACCCTGGAGGACCCGCTAGTGCACAAAGAACGCTTTCAACTTGATGAAAAAGGCCAATTATTGGATAATTCCAGTGGTGAAAGATTCTTCGTGCCGATGGGTGACGAAAACGAGGATGATCAATCATCCATGTCCGCCACAAATTTAAAGGAATTGACAAATAGGCGGCATGAAATGGTCATTTTTGCTTATGAGCCGGATTGAGCGGCATCGGTATAGTCAAGCTGACGACTTTAAAACAAGCGCTTGGTGGGGAGGCAACCCCATCTCAGTATCAATTTTCTCTGTTTTCTTTACTTATGTCTAGTTTATATTGTGTCTTTTCTTTTTACCATGTAAACATTGTTGTCAATGCGTTTGTTTTTGTGATTATAGCAGGCAGCATGTTATTTAGTATGTTGCTAGTGTATATCTTAGTTAGAATTTAGTATATAGCATGTTGTTTACTTAGCATGATATCTGTGTAATATATGTTGTCTGATACATGGTTTTTGTGCAGGGAAAAACTCAGATACAAGGCTGGCGCCGCAGCGCCAGCATTTGCCTTGAACTTCACGCCGCAGCGCCAAGCCTTTTATTCAAATTCTCTGCTTCGCGCCGCAGCGCCCAGGAACAAAGAGGGTCTCGCGCCGCAGCGCCAAAAACAGGCAAAGCTACTGCCAAGTCGCGCCGCGGCGCCAAGCAAAGAAGGAATACTCGCGCCGCAGCGCCGGTAGCGAATTTGTGTTTTTAAAAGCACAGCTGAAGCCGGCAGTTATGCCCATTCCTTCCCAATTCTCTCGACAGTTTCGGCAGCACAAAGAACCTAAAGAGACCCAAAACAAAAACGTGCCTTTCTCCACCCCCGAACCTTTGATCAATCTACCACAAGAGAGCAATCCATTCATTCTTTCACAAAACCCCAAGCCAGTGCACGCAGCAAGAGGAGATCAGAATCAATCTAGGGTTCCCACTCAAGGTATTTGGGGGATTTTAGTCATTCATTTACTGTTTGATTTCGATATTTGGGTTGGTTTTACTCTGTTGATTGGGGTGATTTCCACTGACGGAAATCGGGACAGAGCACTGTCAAGCAAGGGCTGTCCAAATTGGGTTTTGAAAGCGCGCACAAGGTGTTTGATAAATTGACTGAGAGATAATTTGACTGTTTGGGATTGTTTGACATTGAAGTTGCATTGGGAATTATTCTAGCCTAAGTTTGGCGAAGTGTGGAATCGAGTCCTGCTTGTGTTCAAGCCAATTGCTACAAATTCTGACATGGCTTCAAAAAGGCAACGCCTGAGCGTCGGCGGTTCCTCGTCCACAGCACCAACGGCATGGGACAACACCAAATTTGTTAACGAAGAGGCATGGAAACGATACAAAAGCTCCTTTGCCGCACGAAATTTGATTCCTGAACGGGGTTTGAGGCCTGACAAAACAAAGGATGGCGAGTTGTTAGCCATGATTGCGGGTCGCCAGTGGGTGCACTTCACAAAACCACCCGAATCGGCCATTGTTTCTGTGGTTCGTGAGTTCTACGCTAATGCTAGTGCCGAGGGTCCTGCTGTTGTCCAAGTCAGGGGGCGGTCAGTGGCGTTTGGAAGCCAAGCCATCAATGCACTGTTCGCGACGCCCGGTTTCGAGGGTAAGGATTATATGGGGCCGGGACTCCGCAGCTATGACCTCGAGGAGATTGTTCGGAGGCTCTGCAAGCCCGGGACTACATGGAAGACAAATGACTTCACGGGTGAGAGGACCAGTTTCCCACATGCTGCACTCAGTCGCTATGGGAAGGCATGGTTCAGTTTTATTTGTGCCAACATGATCCCGACTCGTCACCTGAGCAACGTGACTAAGGATAGAGCGATCCTATTATTTGCCATTGTCACGGGGCTGAACGTGGACATCGGAGTTCTCATCCATGAGTCCATCATAAAGGCAATCAAGAGCAATGTATCTACGGGACTTCCACATCCATCCTTGATCACCCGGCTGTGCAAGAGGGCAGGTATACATTGGGGGCCAGAAGAGATAGCTTTGCCGCCCATGTCAGTCATTGACCATCAGACCATTTCACGCTTCGATGTGTGGGATGGGGCTATTTCTCATGCTAGAGGCGAAGGATTCGGGCCACCTACTGAGCCACCTCCTACAGCAGAGCCTTCGCAGCCATCAGACGCAGGCACAGCTTCACAGGGACTACTGGCAGAAATCATGGCATCCCTCACTCTGCTGCATCAGAACCAGGAAGCTAATGCTCAGAGGCAGCAGAGGCACATAGCAGCGGTGGCCTTGAGGCAGGACATAGCGATGCAGTATCAGGCTGAGCTGGTCAACACGATGCAGAGCATCTACACTGTGTATAGTGGCGAGGATTCAGAGTTCACGCCATTCCAGTTCCCGGAGCCTCCTGTCTTCCCGCCATACCCTCCACCATCACCACCCGCCGAAGCTGACGAGGACGCAGCTGCTGCCGAGTGACCAGACTTCAGGGAAGCTCTCTTGTTTAGAGTGATATATGTTTAGCAATGAGGGCATTGCTCACCTTAAGTTTGGGGGTGTTATGGTTTATTATCTGTTTTATTTCTGTCTATTGCCATGATAGGTTGTTATTTTAGTACTTTATTTAGGTTTTTATCAGGAGTGTAGTGCAGTCGTTTTGTACTGCGGTATTATGTTTTGGGTTTATTATGATGGATGCCATGAACAGTTTTTGGTTATTTATTAGCACTTTGTTTGTTTTTAGCATGTTTGTGGTTTATAGCCATCTTTTTGGGGCTTTTACAGATTTATATGCTTGTGCCATGTTAATGGCTTTATTACCCTATTTTGAGCTGCTTTTATGCGAGGGTGGTATATTTTTCGCTGATTTTTGATTGTGGCTAATGACAAGCGTCAAGTAATTATGTTTATCTCTTAGAATCGTGTCAAGCATGTATGAGCTAGGGGTTGTTCAATCGATAAGTTGAGACTGTTATTGATCCGTCCTTCTTAGCAAGCACCGACCAACTGTGCTAACTAGTTATTTTTTGAATTTAGTTCGCCTGTTTATTGCTTTGGGAGTATGTTCACTTTTATAAACTTTCATTTTTACAAGGTAATAAAAGACTTCGACGCATATACAGTTTTGGATCTTGGATTCTGGCATGTTGTATAATAAAAAATAAAAAATAAAAAAAAAATTTTTGAAAAGGAGATTGAATATCGAAAGTCTTGCGGTGGGTCGAGATGGAGCGTAAAACGCACTCATCCATAAACGCAGGACCGATGTTGAGATGGAGCATAAAATGCACTCGTCATATAATCTTCAGATTTCTTAAAGTCTAATTTGGCTTATGTTGATTACGTGGCCTTTGCTGCTCGAGTGATTAGATTCATAGGGGTGTTTTACGCCTAGTGCCCTAAAGCCGTCTGGCTTGGGAGTCACTGATCAAAAGCTCATTTATGGGTAGCTCTGTCTAGCCTAAGGTAATTAAGGACTGTCCGAGTCAGATTTTTGTTGTCTTCATGCTAGAGCCTTTTGATCTTTTCCTATGATTGCATCCTAGTCTTAATGCTTGTTGATTGTTTAAGTTGCGTAGTGTGCATATTGTTTTTAGCAATTGACTGTGCGATCTTATTTGAGCAATGATTAGTTAGGATGGTTGGTCCCCACACACACACATAGAACGGATCGAATACAGTCTTATGCTTGAAGCTGAATGAACTCTTGCTAATATCTATGTTTGCCCTGTTCTCTGGGAATAGCTATGTTCGAGCTTAGAAGCCGTGATGCTAGTGCAGTTTTATTGTTCTTTTGCGCGTGTTTTACTGTGTGAGTTTGTGTTAGATAGTTTGCTCGAGGACAAGCAAAGACTTAAGTTTGGGGGTATTTGATGAGTGGGATTTATACCCGCGAATCGGATACTTTATGGCTTAAATAGTTGCCCGATCTTCGCTATGTTTATATAGTTTTATATTATTTTAGTATTAGTATGCTTAACCGTTGTGTTGCAGGCTCTACAGGACTTTTCTAGGCAAAATGGGCAATTTACACACACTGGCGCCGCAGCGTCAATGCTATGCCTCCATCTCGCGCCGCAGCGCCGCATACCTATTCAGCCTGACGTCACCATGGCGCTGCAGCGCCCCTGAGCCTTTATAAACTCAGGCTGCAGCGTGGAAGCCGGTCTTTTGATTTTAACATGGCGCCGCAGCGCCATCCATAAGCCTATATCCCGCGCCGCAGCGCGACCTCCGGTGCCCAGACAGAGAAGGCTTGCTTTTGACCTAGAAAAAGAGAAGAACAGATATATAAAGGGAGAGGAAGAGAAAAGAAAGCAGAGGAGGGGGGAGACTGGGATAGAGAATCGGTTAGCTTAGTACTTTCTCTCTCTAGTTATTAGGTAATGTTTGTAAATATAGATTAGGTAGATTAGGGTGAAGTCTGGGATTTCCTTGGAGCAACAAGAGCATTGAGCTACACGGATTGGAGAGCTTGAAAGGAGCGTAATGCTTGGAGACTGAGGAGGCTTGACAGAGTTTATTCTTATCCATTTATTTCCTCTACTTTTGTAATCCATAAATGTTGTCTTTATTGCTACTTATATTTTGTTCAATAGCTATGAACTAAGTATTGGCTCTAAGGTTATAATGGAACCCTTTGTTAGTTAAATTGACTGTCTTATCTCTTTGGTTGGCACCATATGGTTTGGTTTAATATATTCATGCTTAACGATTCTCACTAAGACATTAGTGATGATTTTGGTAATCTATATGATATCGAAAGAAGAATTGTAGATTTACACCTAAATATATTGGCATATGATTATGGGTTTCGACTGCATAAGTTGTGCGTAGAATAGACATATATCTGTGTGCCACGTGTGACCTAATTGAGAACTTATGCTTAAATCCTTGTTAGGTTAATTCGCATAGACATGTGTAGGATTATCACCTAGTTTGGATGTTCTTTTCTGTTCTATTCCCTTTCGGGTGGATCTGGAGAGGATATGTTTGTGCATACCTCGACAGAGGTGTATGAACACCTGTGCGTTCTCGGTCGACAAACTGTCGTGACCATTAAGACCAAAGAGAGAAGGGTAGGAAGTTTGATGAAGCATAGCACACTAGGTGTTCGACGGAATGCCTGTGTGGGGTGAAGTTGTAACCTTAGCTTGTAATTCCTTCGTTTACCATTCGTTATCCGTTTACTTGCTTTTAAAATTAGTTATAACTAGTTTAACCACACTCCTATTAGTTTACTGTTCGAATAAGACTTAAGCGATACAAAGTTGGTACTTGGTAAATATTAGTGATAGTTCCTCGTGGGTACGACACTTTTCTTATCACTGTATTACTTGTTAGACCGCGTATACTTGCGCGTGTTTAGTGATCGGTTTTCCGATACAACATTGTCTTAATCAATAATATAAATGCGTATATATTATCTGATTCGAGTGCTATCTTTCCCTTTGCATTTGAAGAACTGTGAGACGACTAAGTTACCCCAAGAACAACTAGGAAATCCTTTGAACATAGAAGTTGCGAATAAGGAAGTAATTCCTGTAGAATTCGTTTGCCGATATTATTGCTCATAAATTAGGGGACATAAGATACGCATAGACTTAATTCCGATAAAATTTGGAGAGTTTGATGGGATACTAGGAATGGATTGATTACATAACCATGCTACGATAATTGACTGTCAGAAGAAAGTGTGAACCTTCAGACTCCAAATCGGTCTAAGGAAGTGTTTTATGGTAGCTCGTCGTTTAGGTAATTGTGTTACCTTACGATGATGCATGCCAAGATATTGTTAAGAAAAGTTTATGTAGATTATTTCACCTTTATTGTAGATACTAAGAGAGCGGGAGTAAAACTAAAGAATATATCAGTAGAAAGAATATTTTAAGACGTATTCCCAGACGATCTGCCCGACCTTTTGCCAGACAGAGAAAACAAGTTTGTAATAGATTTAGTACCAGGAACTGCATCGATTTTGAAAGCCCCATATTAAGTATGGCGACGGTAGGAAATAAAGGATTTAATAATGCAATTGCAAGAAATGTTAGATAAAGGATATATTCAGTCGAGTGTGTTTCCTTTAGGGAGCACCAGTGTCGTTTGTCAAGGAGAAGGATGGATCGAGAAGGCCTTGTATTGACTATCAGGAGTTGAATAAAGTGATTATTAAGAATTGGTATCTGTTACCAAGAATAGACATCAAAACTTAGAAAGAGTACGCTAAATATCTGAAGAGAGTATTAGAAGCATTGAGAAAGGAGAAGATGTACGTGAAATTTTGAAGTGCAAATTTTGGATGAAGAAGGTTAGTTTTAGAGCACGTCAGATCCGGCAAAGGTGTAGGCGGTAGGTAATCAGGAGCAGTCCAAGACGCTGACGGAAGTATGAAGTTTCTTAGGGTTAGCTGGGTACTATTGAAGATTTATCCCCAAATTTCTTTGAGATAGCAACCCCGTAGACAAATCTAACGAGGAAGACGGTGAAGTTTAATTGGGCGGAGATGTATAAAGAGAGTTTTAAAGAGTTGGAGAAAAGAGATTGAGCGCCCTTTATTATCCTTACCAAATAATACGGGAGGTTTTGTGGTGTATAGTGATGCATCGCACAAGGGACTTGGATGTGTGCTCATGCAACATGGCGAGGTCATTTCGTATGCATCACCATAATTAAAGGACTACGAGAGACGATACCCTACTCACAACTTAGAGTTAGCGGCAGTAGTTTTTGCATTAATGATTTGGAGCCATTATTTGGGGAGTGATGTGAGATATATACGGGCCACGAGAGTCTGAAATATATCTTCACACAGAAGGAGTTAAAAATTAGACAAAGGAGGTGGTTGGAGGTAATCAAAAACTACCACTGCGAAATTCTCTATCACCTGAAAAAGGCGAACGTAGTAGCTGGCATGCTAAGTAGAAAAAAGGAATGGAGAAGTTATTCAAGTTGATAGTCAAAGAGGAATTAAACAGGAAGATGGAGAGATTGGAAATAGAAGTGAAGGGACCCAGAAAGTCCAAAAGGAAGTTTTGTAATAGAGGTTTGTCCAACGCTGTTGGATAAAGTGTGAAAGTCAACTGTAACTAAATTGCGAGATAAGAATTTTCATAAGGCATGTAATATGGCATAATTTTGCTCACCCAGGAAGCACGAAAACGTACCGGGATCTTCGAAGACACTTTTGGTGGTCAATATGAGGCGAGAAGTTGTAGAATACATCGATCGATTGAAAAAGACGACGTATTCCCTACCAATAAATATTCGATTCAATTGAAATCAGTTAGCGAAATTATACGTTAAGGAAATCGTCTTACGGCACGAAATATCAGTGTTAATTATTTCCTATTGAAACCTTACTCCACTTTAAAGTTTTGGAAGAGCTTGCGTAATGGATTTCAAAGGTAACTTGGAAGATTACTTACCCTTAGTAGAATTCGCTTATAGTAATAATTATCATACGAATATCGGTATGCCATCGTACGAAGATCTTCACCGAAGAAAATGCAGAACACCGCTACATTGGGAGAAGGTCAGAGAACGATGACTTTAATTGGGACCGGATTCAGTACGACGAATGGCAGACGTTGTGAAGACAAAAAGAGCCAGATTAGTAGCAGCTCAAGATCAACATAAGAAATACGCAGATTGGCATCATCATAATCAATATTTTTAAGATGGTAGTTTTGTATTTCTTAAATGTTTCCCTGTGAGGGGAAGATAAGATTAGATAAGAAAGAAGAATTGAGTCCAAGGTTCGTGAAACCTTTTGAAGTATTGAAGAGAGCAGGCAAAGTGGCATACGAGGCAGCCTTACCTCTTGAACTGAAACATATCCACAATGTGTTTTATGTTTCTGTCTTGCGATTGTATTATAAGAGCGTAATACCCTATGAACCCATTCAAGAAAGTAGAAACTGACATATGAAGAAATTCATGTCCAAATACTAGATAGGAAAGAACAGATATAAAGAATTAAAATTTTATCTTCTGTGATAGTGCTTGGGCGAAACCACAACGCCGAGGAGGCCACGTGGGAATTAGAAGATAGGACGATGAGGGACTATCCCCATTTATTTGTGTGACCCTGTACCAATTCCGAGGAATAAATATTTATAAGGGGGGGAGGATGTAAGAACCGTGAATTTCATGAATAAATTTTTGTTTATTTATTGATATAATAAGAAAATGAATATTTATTTGAACATAAATGTTTATGAGTTATAAGAGAAGTAATTCGATTATATTAAAATTGAATTTATGATAATTGAGGAAATATGGAAAATTTCGACGAACTCGTAGAATGCCTTGTGTGGCATGAGAATGGAAATAATAATGATTTAATTAATTAAAGAGGGAAATCAATAAGTGAAAGATTAATTAATATTACACTGTTAATTAATTATTGTTATTAGTGATAGCTTATTAATGAGTAATTATTAATAATATGTTATTGTGAGTAATAAAATATTTATGAGTAAATAATTGATGAATATAATAAGAGCTATATTTATATAATTATTTGTTGTGTGCAATACATGTGATAGTTAATCGTATAATAATATTATTAAGTGATATTGCGAGTAATAGAATATAAACGAGTAAATGATTTATAAATATAATAGGATTATGTTTACTCGATTAATCGTTATGTGCATAGTATGCAATAATTAAACATATATAATAGTTACAATTATATTATATAAAGTGTAATGTGACACTAAAATATGATTTCATATAATATACAAGAATCATATATTAAGAATGGTTAAATGGCGTAAGTTACATGCATACATGCTATGTGTACATTGTGCAATACTAAGTCAAACAACATTATATAAAGTGTAGGGTGACACTTTAATAAGATTATATAATATATGAGAATTATATATTATGGTTTAAGGATTTGTGGAAGTTACATAATAATGTATATGTGACTATATGTATGTGTAAGGACATTAAAGGTGTACTTATGGATTATTAAACTAAGTGTATACTTAATAATATGTGAGAAAACAAATAAATGGTTATCTATTTTAATATTAAATATTAATGTGGAATTAAAATAATAATTATTTCAATAAACATAAATAATTGAAATAATATAGTTTATGGTAATGTGGAAAGGTAATACCCAACTATATTATATTCGAAATTATAAAATGTACATGGATTATATCATGTGTATATTAAACTTACTACATGTAATATTATTTCCTCATTAAAAATACATTGTAATTCTAATTGGATTTATAACCTAAGTATGTTATATGAATATGTATTATAAAACTAAGCATGCAGTATTGTATGTTTGCCAAGTTGCTGAGCTCTATTGGCTTGTCCCAAAATAAGAGACTCATTTCTTCCTCACGTGAACACTCAATGGCTAGCCTAGTGCCTCTTCTCTCAAACTCAGCATTCTAGCCTATAATCATCATGAGGGGAGTGGCTCCAATAGTGGAATTCACCAACTACCCAACTACCCTTTGTTAACCTTCATGTTCTTGCTCTTACCAATTGTTTGAATTAGAGTGGAATGGCATTGTCTGGACATCCAATTGCTTATAAATATAGCTCCTCTTCTTCTTGTTTCATTTGCTGAGATATTGATAAGTTATTATAGAGAGAATAGAAAACAAGTGTACATCAGTGGTAGGAAAGTTCAAGTAGCAGCCAACTATTTTTAGCAGAGGTATATTTCTTGATTCTTCATTTTGCAATTTGCTAAGTTCTTGATTATGCTTGAATTCTTGATGACATTGAGATCATATTAGTTTATATACATCTAATATTGTAATGAGACTGAATTGGAGTGGTTTTCGTAAGGAAATTCTGTGTATGAGTTTGCAAACTACCAAAGCAGAAAACATTTCTGGGTCTAGCCGGGAAGTGGCACAGTTGCGCCTAATTTGTTCTTGGGTGCAGCGCACCCAGTACCCAAAAACAGACTCTGATTTCTATTTTGCTGTAATGTTATAGCATGCAAGTTTGAGTTAGACACACATGAAAGCAGACCTGATTATGAACTTAAAGCCCCTTTTGTACATCATGAGTACTTTAACTTGTTTAGAATAAAATTACTAGAGAAGACTTGAACTTTAAAAGAAAACTTTGATGGAACTAATAACATTACATTTTTGATTTTGTGAGCATGCGTATACAGTCTAAGCTACACATAGAGAACATGTTTAACTTGTGCATATGTGATTCTTGTTGTAACATGAGTTGTTTTGACGTCGTTAGTATACATTGCTAAATGAACTTAAAGTTTCTCAAATAGACTTTGACATATTATATTGATGTCTATGCTCTGAACTTGTAAGCGTGTTTGGGTGGTCTAGATATGCATGAAGATCATGATAACATGTGTATATATGTGTCATGAAGTAGCATGAGCGTGTTTGGTTATGTTAGTATATAATTACTAAAGAAAATTATAGTTTTTGAAATAAACTTTGACATATAGGTATCATATTTATATTCTGACCATATGAGCATGTGTATGTGGGTAGGTTGTGAATGAAATATAGTTTACATGTGTTAAGTCAGTTCAAGTTGACTTTTAAAGAGAAACTTAAAAGTTTTGAAGAACTAATGTTCATGAGCATGTTAAAGAATACATTATGATATTTTGTTATACATGATAGTACTTTAACATCACTTAAATAACCTACTTGTACGCATACCATGCTAGACGCCATGAAAGCTAGTTAAGCATGAATAAGATATAATTTAGAGTAATAAATGATGTTAGCTGTGCATAAATGATGTGAACGATATGTAAGCATGCTTATTAACTGATTATAACCACCTCACATGTTTATACGACGAACATAGTAGCCTATATGATTGCATGACTTTGTATGACATTAAAGAAGTTAATCTAGAACCATAACATGAAAGGTTGGACTTAGATGGACTTGACAAGCATGAAAGGATCTTAATCATGTGCATATACTATGTAATAAAGTGTGGTTATGTTTTGTACTGAAACAGTGAGGCAAAAGCTCAACCCTGATCTGGCCAGGGGATAGCGCAGCTGCGCCGTCCCTAGGCGTAACTAGGGTGCAGCTGCGCCAGGCTGTTTTTAGGTCTGATGGTTTCTACTAGTTTTCTGATTGTGTTAATTGGCATATAATATTACCTAAGTTACTGATCAAAGTCTAATCACTCCTGATATGCACTTATATGAGATAAAAAAATAACATGATGATGTTTAACTAATAACAACAAAGTCCATAGATGATAAATGGCATAATCAATTTAGTGTTATGAATTACTATAATGCCATACATGATATAACTATGTTACTTGAAGTCGGTTAAGCGTTATGATTTAATACAATTCTATATGTGGTATAACTATGTAGTAAGGTTAAGACCTAACTTATGTGTTGATTGTATATACAAGATAAGGTATGATGTTAAACTATATGACTAATGGATATCCTATATACGTAACTATGTTATTATAGGATTAAAAAAAGAGTTGATAAGCTTTACGTTGGTAGACTACGCATAAGACAAGTATCTTATACCCTTGCATTACTTTATTCAACGGATATTGTAAGCAAGTTTCTTCAACTTACACTCTTTTATTGTGCAAGTTTCCTTGAACTCATTTTTGTGTTGTTAATTACAAGTATCCTAACCTTTGCAATGGACCCTTGTGAAAGCAAGCTGTCTTACTTACTCGTTTAAATTGTGTTAGTATGCTTATTGAATAAACTCTTGTTTCATTTGAGCTATTATTCATGTTGAACTTAGCATTGTTCTTGAATATTGTGAAAGTGTATATGCCATTTGATTCGGCTAGACTATGTGCATATTTAGAAAACTATCCAAACCAATTGACTGGTGCGGAATCTTTGAAAACTGAGTTGAACAACCCTTATGGTAAGGGGAGTGTATATCTTGTTGGAAGCCCCAACACACGCGTGAAATTTATTGTGGTGTTATGCATAACATAGAGTATTGTAGACTGATCATCTATCGTACTTATTTTTGGGTTATCAGTTTAATATTGATAATTCTAGTAGATGTTCAATAGTCCTTAGTGACTGCTCAGTATAAATTACTTTATCCAGTTGGATACGTTGATAGCCTTTGAATTCATATATATCTGTTGATCTATAATGAACTATCTTTTCATATTCCCAGGTTTTAATTTGAGAATTGTTGATACTCGTTGTTCATGATGTTATTCTTCAAACTCTTGATTATCATCAAGATTATACCTTGATATTTCAAACTCAATTTATAAAAATCTTCACCCTTATCGTATATTACTTGCTGGGCAATTTGTGCTCATTCTTGTTTTCCCTAAAAAATTTAGTTAGGGCAGGGCAAAGTGGAACCCCAGGACAGAACAAGAGCGAAGGCAAAGCTATGAAGCAGCTGTGCTCTTCGGATATTTCCTTTATGTTGTATTAAGACTTATTTAATGTTATGTATTCAGATATGTTTGGTTTAAGTTATGAAGTGTATTAGTAATAGTTTCGAGACTTGGGACGAGAATATTTATGTTATATCAATGTAAATTATTCTGTTATTCCATTATTTGAGATTTTAATTGTTATTAGAATTAGTACGTGACGAACCGAATTCAAAAAGTGACAGTCCGAATTTGGGGGCGTCACAGTTCATTTATGTCCGATGACTTTGCTAAGAACTTAGGATTGCCTAAAGACGAGTTAGAATACACTATGAACATAGAGACTGCGAATAGGGAAGTGATCCCTACTAAGTACGTACACAAGAACTGTAGGGTGGATATTAAGGGTAACGTGATGATTGTAGATCTTATTCCGATTAGACTGGGGAAATTCGACGTCATTCTGGGAATGGATTGGTTATTCAATTATGGGGTTGTAATTGTGACACCCCCAAATCCGGGTACCTTCAAACCCTGGATATGGTGCTATATGGTACTACTATCTACTCATACATTCAACTGAAAGACTTCAATATCACGCATGAGTTTACTAAATATACATTCTATTAATTCCTTCCCAAGTTATTCGTAACCATTACAATGTTCTTAGTCATAATATCAGTAATTACAATACTAATATTATACTATTACAAAGGTTGTTACTTGTCCAGCTTGGACTTGCCTTTGTCTTTACTGGATCCTTCGGTCCGTTCGCTCTTAGCTGAAATCATTTAGTTTTAAGCAAGAATAAGCATAAACAGCTCAACAAGTTAAACATTATATCTTGAAACCACAAAATCAAGAATAATATATCTTGGTCTTTAATAACTGTACAATAGTTATGAAGTACTTAAGAATAATCAAAATATCATTTTGATTCCTTTAAAACCATTCCCAAGGACTTTATAGCCTCTTCGGAATCCATCTTGGTCAACGACCATGAACCATCTTTTAGTTCTCATTCATGAAAGGAATAACTCAGCACGAAGGCCGTAAGTTCGATATAGCTTACGAGCACATTCAGGTGATCAGCCTGTAGTACTCTATGTTGATCAACACTTATTCATTAAACGTGTTTACGTTTAATTGGTGGCAACCTCACGTGCCTGTCGAATTAACGACGTTTAAAACCTTTGTTTTATCCATGCTCAGGTAAATCCGTGCCAAGCAATTGGCATAGGATCACCACATTGTATATACTTTGGAAAGATTTATGAAAAAATCCACTAAAATATGCTAAGTCTTAGTCTAGCCGAATCAAATGGCATCGACTATTCAATAACAATTCATGCATAAGCAGTTATGCACAATGACCACTTGTCCAACCATAACGTATAGACAAGAGTTTAGAAACTTGCATTCATCATAAAGTATGAACGAAGTTAGGAAACATGCCTTTGCGTCTCTTAACCTTTACACGTAGTCTACTTGGTCTTTACAACGTCTACAAAGCATAACACAGAGCATACCAATGAGAATCCATAATTGATACACAATGCTTAGCTTAACTCCTCCTTCTTGTATAACTTAACCGAATCATTAAACTAATAACATTCGTTCAAGTTATTTAAAAATTTTTACGGCTTATTAACATCCTATGTTATACACCGAACTCTCATCGATCACCACTAAGCATGATGAGGAATGAGACTTCACTTGTTCGTTAACTTAATCTTGGTTAACGTTTCTCAAACTTAAGTTTAATTACGTTTAGTTAACATTTAATTCTCTTAAACCCTTGGTTCAATATGTCGTTTAAAGGGTATACATTCATGTTCATTCATTACTTACTAACACTTTAGTACTTATGGAAAAGAGTTGAGTAAACAATTAATTGGTCAACAATTTCCCCTGGCTGGCGCGCCCCGCGCCACTTTTCCCTTGCAAGCAATGCGTCCCGCGCTACCCATGCAGTGAATTTGCCCCAAACTGGAGCGCCCCATGCTGGTTAAGCTTTTTGGGTGGCGCGCCCTACGCCTGCCCTGTGCCTCAAATTTTGTTTCCTAAGTCTTGAAAATTCTGAAATTCCCGAGCTCGTAACGTAACCATTACAACTCAGAATTGGCAAACCAATAGTTCACAAATGATATACTCTATCATCCTTTCAATTTGGAATTCATTTCTGAATCCGTCGGTGAGAAATTTGCTGATTAGACCATTTCTACTTTTTCGTTAAACGTTCGTGAACGTTCGACGCTCAATTCTTCGTTTTAAGTCGAAATTGGTTCATTCTTGTTCTCCCAAGTATTATTTACCTAATTACACGTGTTCAATTGAAAACCATTATTTTCGAGTCACACGGCAACTTTTGACTTCTAATCCGAGAAAAGTACGTTTTCGACGATTATCTTGTACTCGCGTAACTTTCACCGAATCTTCGTTCTTCGTTATTATTACTTCAAACCAATTGGAATCAATCCAGTTGTTGATTAATAATGATTTTAATCATTCAAAACATTTAAGTTTTCATGGGTTACATGTTCATTAGTCCATTCCCCATGAATTCACTAAGTTCTTCATTAGACCTTAATCAATTCTTAGTACTTCATCATGTATGGCTTGTTAGGGTTCTTGGTTCACTATTAAGCCATCCTTATAACTTCTTCATAGTATTAACTCCCTTAATCACTTCTCTATTAATTTAACTATTGAAATAAGAGAGGTTTACATAATTTTCTTATGTTAATACCTTAAGTGTGCTTGGTGCTTGAGTATTGGAGACTCAAAAGCTTTCTTTCTTCTTGGTTGATGGATTGACTTAGCAAAGCTCAAGCTAGCTTCTTCTTCTTCTCCTTCTCTCTCTCTCTCTCTATTGGTGAATTGTCAAACAACAAAAATATGAAGGGAGAGCCCTCTATTTTTAGAGATTGGCAAGGTGAGGGTAGGTTGGTCATTAGGACCAAACCTCCTCTCCCACCTCCTCTCCACATCACCCTCCCATGTCTTACCTATGTCCCCCCATGTGCTAGCACATGGCCCTCCTTGTGTTTCCACATGCACCCATGTGGCCTTGGGTTGCCCCATGGGTTTAACCCACCCGTGTACCTAATGGTTTGACCCACGGGTTAAACTTATTAATATTAATTCAATTTTAATTCATTTCAAATGTATTTACTCCGTATAAAATTCGTATTATACGTTATATAATTCTCGTATCTTCTCCGTATTATACTCGTATTATACGTGTATTCCTTTCGTATAACAACCATTTATTATTATACGTAATCAATTTTAATCATTGATTTACTTTTCCTAACGCTTAGGATTTTAAGTCCTCACGCGAAAACTTTGTGAGCTATAAGTGAATTGTTATTACATATTTCACCTCACCTTGAAATCCTATCATTATGCGTTTCTTAGAATTTTAATATAAATTCTCGAGCAAAAATGGATGAATAGTGATTTCTGTACTTTTCCTCCCGAGAAAACTTTTCTCGGCTAACTTAACTTTTCACGGTATATTACTGTCAAATCTTTTGACAGAATGTCATTCCGACATTCCGAACTCTCAAAATGGCCTAGGGTCTCCAACCCTAACCCTTAAGGTCAAACCCTAACCTTTAGGGTTTCATAGATAAATAGTGCCTATTTTGTCTATTCCCATAAATATTTTTATTCTTGGAAATCATTTATTTTCGTCTTATAAATTCAGATCAATTATTTCTAGCACGTAGCCAGAATCCTCCTCATTTCTGCATTCTCTAGGCCATATAACGACCTACGAGTAGCTTACTCAGTTTAATAAACAAATAAACAAAATTTTATTCAATAAATCAAATAAAATTCATTTACATAAACGCTCAATTTTCTCAGGCATTACAATCTCCCCTTCTTATAAGAATTCTTGTCCCCAGAATTACGATACACGTTAATCAAACAAATAAGGATAGGCCTTCCTCATCTTGTTCTCGAGTTCCCACGTTGCTTCTTCAGTATTGTGGTTCCTCCATATCACCTTCACCGAAAATATTACTTTGCTTCTCAACACTTGTTCTTTCCTATCAATGATTTGAATAGGAATCTCCTCAAAGGTTAAGTCTTTCTCGACTGGAATTGGTTCATACTCGATTACGTGCTTGTAATCCAACTTATAGGGATGCAATACTGAAACGTGAAACACGTTATGGATATGCCCTAACTCTAGAGGTAATTCTATCGCATATGTTACCTCTCCTATCCTCCTCAAAATTTCAAAAGGTCCTATGAACCTAGGGCTTAACTTCCCCTTTTTCCCGAAGCATATCTTCCCCTTCCAAGGTGACACCTTCAGAAACGCATACAACCCAACTTTGAACTCTCTGTTCTTCTGATGTGGATCGGCATACTTTTTCTGTCTGTCTTGAGCTGTTACTAGCCACGTTCGTATCAACTTAACGACTTTTGTTGTTTGTTGCACCATCTCTGATCCTAACATTCGACGCTCTCCTACTTCATCCAAGCAAAGTGGCGTTCAACACTTCTGTCCATATAACGCTTCGTAAGGCGGCATGCCTATACTAGCGTGATAACTGTTATTTTAGGCAAACTCTACTAACGGTAGATGATCGTCCCAACTCCCTTTAAAATCCATAACGCAAGACCTTAGCATGTCTTCTAGCGTTTGAATTGTTCTTTCACTTTGTCCATCTGTTTGTGGATGGTACGTCGTGCTCAACCTCAGTTGTGTTCCCATCTGCTCTTGAAAACTTTTCCAGAATTTCGAAGTGAATCGCGGGTCGCGATATGATATAATCGAAACTGGCACTCCATGTCTCGAGATAATCTCTTTGACACAAAGCTTAGCTAACTGGTCTAAATTATATATGACTCTTATCGGCAAGAAATGAGCCGACTTCATCAAACGATCCACTATTACCCAAATAGCATCGTATCCTTTCTACGTTATTGGAAGTCCTACCACAAAGTCCATCGTGATATGCTCCCATTCCCACTCTGGAATCTCCAATGATTGTAGCAAACCACTGGGTAGCTGATGTTCGCCCTTAACTTTCTGACAAGTTAAGCACCAACTGACATACTCTGTTATCTCCCGCTTCATGTTTGGCCACCAAAAATTTGTTCGAAGGTCTTGATACATTTTGGTACTACCAGGATGAATGGAGTACCTCGAGTGATGCGTTTCATCCATTATCTCCTCCTTCAACTCTGGCTCACACGGAACCCAAATTCTTCTATCAAATCTCAATAACCCTTCGTTATCAAGACTGTACAACTCCTCAGTACCGTCTACAATCTTCTTCCGTATTAGCTCGCACTCATCAGTTCTGAGTTGCACTTCCTTTACCTTTTCCACTATTGTGGTCTGAACTTCTATCGCAAACAGCTTCTCCCCTTCTTTCATTGGACATCGTACTTCTAATTCCATTCTTGCCATCTCTGTCACCAACTCATTTTGAGCTGTTAACATCGACAACTTTTCCCGATCCATTCTACTTAAGGCGTCGGCCACTACATTCGCCTTCCCTGGGTGATACAGGATTTCACAATCGTAATCCTTTATCAACTCTAGTCATCTCCTCTGCCTCATATTTAACTCCTTCTGAGTGAAGATATACTTCAGACTTTTATGGTCTATGTAGATCTCACACTTCTCCCCATATAGGTAATGCCTCCAAATCTTTAAGGCGAAAACCACTACGGCTAGTTCAAGGTCATGAGTAGGATAATTCCCCTCATATTTCTTTAACTATCTAGATGCATACGCAATGACCTTTTTATGCTGCATGAGTATGCACCCCGGTCCTTTATGCGAAGCATCACTATATACTATAAAATTTCCTGTCTTATCCGGTAAAGCTAATACCGGTGCTTGACTTAATCTCTTCTTTAGCTCTTGGAAGCTATCTTCACATTTCTCTGTCCATACTTACTTCACCGTCTTTTTGGCCAAATTTTTTAACGGAGTAGCTATCATCGAGAAGTCCTGAATGAACCTCCGATAGTAACCTGCTAACCCTAGGAAGCTCCGCACCTTAGTCGGCATTTTTGGTTGTTCCCAGATCATCACTAATTCCACCTTCAATGGATCCACTGAAACTCCTTCTTTGTTGATGACGTGGCCTAAAAACTGCACTCTCTTTAACCAAAATTCACACTTCGTGAATTTTACATACAACCTCTCTTTTCTTAGTGCTTCCAACACTAATCTCAAATGTTTAGCTTGATCCTCCTTCATCTTGGAATAGACTAGGATATCATCAATGAACACCATGACGAACTTGTCCAAATATTGTTTGAACACCCTGTTCATTATGTCCATGAATGCGGTTGGCACATTCGTTAACCCAAATGACATCACTAAGAACTTGTAATGGCCGTAACGAGTCCTAAATGATGTCTTAGGTACATCCTCTGTCCTAACTTTTAACTGGTGATACCCCGTCCATAAATCTATCTTTGAAAAATATTTTGCCCCTCTCAACTGATCAAAGAGATCATCAATCCTAGGCAATGGGTACTTATTCTTTATCGTTAGTTTGTTAAACTCTCGGTAGTCGATACAAAGCCTCAATGATTCATCCTTCTTCTTTACAAATAATATCGATGCTCTCCACGAAGAAATACTCTGTTGAATGTACTTCTTGTCCAACAGTTCTTGTAACTGTATCATCAACTCCTTCAATTCCACTTGCGCCATACGATATGGTGCCTTTGAAACTGGTGTGGTTCCAGACGTAGGGTCTATAACGAACTTGGTCTCCCTATCGGGTGGAAGACCTAGAAAATTGCTCGAAAATACATCCGCATACTCATTGACAATAGGTATCTGTTCCAACATTGCTCCCAATCGTTAGGTATCAACAACATGGCACAGGTAACCTACACATCCCTTCTTTAACAATTTTCTAGCTTGCGTCATGGTTAGACAACAAGAATGTCTCGGTGATTTACTATCGTAGAACACCACCATAGGTTTCTTAGAAACCCGAAGGTTCACACTCTTATTTTTGGCAATCTATCATTGCTCCATGGTTAACTAACCAGTCCATCCCGAGAATTACATCGAATTCTCCGAACCTTATCGGTATAAGATCTAGCGATAATTTGTTACCTCTAATATCCACACAACAACTCCCATGAATCGAATTCACAGGAATTACTTCATCATTTGCTACCTTAATGTTTAAAAGTATTACAAGTTTTTTCGTGGAGTAATCCTAATCGTTTAGCAAACTCACATGCTATAAACGAACACATTGCACCTGAATCAAACAATACATATGCATTAATGTCGTTGACCAGAATGATACCTGCTACGACTTCACTTGATGCTATCGTATCCTGGACCGTCATATTAAAAGTGCGGGCAATCGGTCTACCCTGTGGTACTGCGCCACCAATCGCTAGCTTGTTACCGCTAGCTCCTTTCCCACCATCCGAACCCTTCTTCAGACAGTTACGCGCCATGTGGTTCATAGATCCACACACAAAACAACTGCGGCTCTTCTTTAGATTGGGACAGTTAGGCAAAATATGCCCCTCCTGTCCACAGTTATAGCAGACCGCCTTACCCTTGAGGCAAACTCCCAGATAAGTCTTACCGCAATTCTTGCACGCCTCCATCTTCCTCTTAGGAAACTCCTGTTTTACTCCGGTATTCCTGGAGCTGAAACCCTTCCTCTTCTGGCCACTTCCGCTGGCTCCCTCGATCTTGACTGATACCTCACCTTAGCCTTATTCTTCTTCTCCTTGTGGTATAAGGTCAACGCCTCACTACCACCCTCGGCGATAACCGCCTTCTCTAACACTGATCCAAAGGTAATACTTTGGAAAATCGATATACGATTGTAGAGCCAGGGTTTCAATCCATGCTCGAACCGTCGTGCCTTCCGCAACTCCGTGTCCACTTGGTATGGAGCAAACCTTGCCAGTTCATTGAACCTGGCTGCATATTGAGGAATCGTTAGGTCACCCTGCTTCAGTTCTAGGAACTGAATTTCCATTCTCCCCTGCATGCTTGTTGGGAAGTAGTTCTCGAAGAATAAATCCTTGAACCATTCCCACGTAACCACTTCTGTTCCGGCCCTACCCTGGTTGGCTTCCCACCAGTAGTTGGCTTCCCCCTTCATTATGTAAGTGGCAAAATAAGTCTTCTGCGCCTCACTGACATTTGCGATAACAAATGTCTTCTCTATTTCTTTTACCCATCCTTGGGCAGCTATAGGGTCCGTAGTTCCATAGAACTCAGGCGGACCTATTAACTTAAACTCCTTAAAGGTAGTCCCTCGACCTACCGCAGGATTAGTGCGTATGGTATCTCTCGTCCGATTGACAGCCATAGCCAGTAAATTCACAAATTCTTGCATCGGGTTATCCCCATGCTCCTCCTCATTACGAGGTCTTGATTTCTTGCACGTCTTCTTGGCGGCATTTTCTGTTAATGCAAAAACATTTCATTATTCTTTATTTCTTCATTCGGTTATTATTAACAATCAAATAATAACTCAATCACATTGCCAAGTATTTTAATAAAACCTTTATATTAAAATGCTTCTTTGCAGTATAACACTACACTGTACCTTACATTGCTTCAGCCATTTACAATACTATCCCGTAATTACTTTCCAAAAGTTGGGATTTACAAAAGACTACGCTTGTTTATACAAAAGAGGGTTTTACGTCATTACAACTACACACTATTTACATTACTAACTATTCTATACACACTATGGAACTACATCTGCCTTACGGCATTTATGTAATTCATATCGGCCATACTAACCACTATGTCCCGGCTAATCGTATGACGAGTCTGTCCTTCCTCCACAGGATACTCAGCAATCTACTGCTGGTAATCCTCGTGTGAACACCTATAGATATAGGACATCCGACCTATTCTCTGCTTCTTGTTCAGAAGCTCAGCTTTCAGTTCCTGGACTTCTAGTTTTAAGTCCCGAACTTTGTCTTTTGCAAGCACTTTCTCATCGTGCTCCTCCTCCCAGAAGACCTCTATATCTTCTCTATCCTCCACCACGTCGTCAACTACTTTCTTGAGGTCACGGACCTCCTTGCTCAGTTGGACATTTCTGTCCAGTATCACCATGAATAGCATTTTCATGGACTCCTTTGGTGTAGAATTCTCCGCTACCTCCTCAGTAGGCAATACCGTATTAATCGGCATTTTCTCCACCTCCTCAGTAGGCAGTACTGTGTTAATCGGCATCGACTCAACCTCCTCCTCAGATATACCGTCAAACAATGATTTGAAGTCAAAGTTATCCGAGTACTCGGACGGATCCTCTTCCTCTGGATCTGTCTCCTCCGAAATTACTAATGGTACCTCTGTTATTGGCATCGGTACGACCTCTATCATGTTAACTGAATCCTCGCTAACCTCATGTATTTCATTATACATGTCCATTATCATATTATCTACAATAAGACACAAATAACTTGATTAGTATACAATCAAAATATATTAACAATATATATCACATTTAATATGTTTAAGGTTACTTTCTTCATTCAAAACATTACTCGAGTTTGTTGACTTCTAACTTCTACTTCACTTCTCCAGGTTATGGCCTAAGGTTTTTACCCCTTAAGTTTTATAACCTATAACTTTGATACCAATATGTGATGCCCCCAAATCCGGGTACCTTCAAACCCTGGATATGGTGCTACATGGTACTACTATCTACTCGTACATTCAACTGAAAGACTTCAATATCATGCATGAGTTTACTAAATATACATTCTATTAATCCCTTCCCAAGTTATTCGTAACCATTACAATGTTCTTAGTCATAATATCAGTAATTACAATACTAATACTATACTATTACAAAGGTTGTTACTTGTCCAGCTTGGACTTGCCTTTGTCTTTACCTGATCCTTCGGTCCGTTCGCTCTTAGCTGAAATCATTTAGTTTTAAGCAAGAATGAGCATAAATAGCTCAGTAAGTTAAACATTATATCTTGAAACCACAAAATCAAGAATAATATATCTTGGTCTTTAATAACTGTACAATAGTTATGAAGCACTTAAGAATAATCAAAATATCATTTTGATTCCTTTAAAACCATTCCCAAGGACTTGAAATCCGCACACTTCCTAAATCCGCACACTTCCTTCCGATCAGAATCATACTGCGTCGATTGTTTTAAATTGCTAAATTGCTCACTTACGACGCAGTATGGGTTATCGTTGACATACAGCATGGAGCAATTGACATACAGCATGGATTCCTTTAAATCCGCACACTTCCTTCCGATCAGAATCAGATTCAACTTGGAGCAATTGGCGAAGCTGTATGTGAAAGAAATTATTTTGAGACATGGAGTTCCAGTGTCGATTGTTTCCGATAGGGATCCGCACTTCACATCGAATTTCTAAAAGCGACTTTAGGAATGCATGGTAACGCAGTTGAGAATGAATACGGCATATCACCCTTAGACAGACGGGCAGAGCGAAAGAACGATCCAGATATTAGAGGATATGTTGAGAGCGTGCATCATGGATTTGAAAGGAAATTGGGATGATCACTTACCGCTCGTAGAATTCGGTTACAACAACAGTTACCACGCTAGTATTGGCATGACGCCTTACGAAGCGTTGTACGGCAGAAAGTGTAGAACTCCACTATACTGGGATGAAGTTGGTGAGAGGCAATTGCTACTCAGATGTTTTTTTAATTCTTGTTATTCATTCTTAATTCAAAAGCCGAGTTTTTTTTATTCAGAAGTCTTTGATTCACTTGCATGTTATTATATTGTTATATTTGTATACTTGTGGGTAATCGTGCTCACTCTTGCGTAATAATAACATTCCAGTTAAGAACGAAAGATCTGACGAGCTTTCCACTAGCAAAGGCAAGGGAAAAGTCAACAAGTGATGAAGACTTGTTATTTAATTAATAATATTTATTTAAGACTTATGTTTATGTTGTTTAAGACTTATTATTTATTTACGTTTCCACAATAGAGATTTAAGGTTAAGTATGACCTGGGATTGATTATGTATTATTATTCAGATGTTGTAACCCCATAAAGGGAGATGATGGATTTATTTCTATCTATTACATGGTTTGCATTTATTATAGGTAGATAGATAGATGATATTTGTACAATGAACACCAAATTTCATGGAAATTGAAGTACCCGGATTTGGGGGTGTCACATTCCATACTCTTAAAGGATGGGAAACATAGCATATAACTATGAGTCACAAACGTTTCATAAGTATGAGTTTCAAGAACTCGCACCTATCTTAATGCATTCTACTATCTAATATACACATGCGAAAAGATTCATCTTCTCATTATATACATATTGATAGCACGACTTTACGATTCCAACGACTATCACCGTAATAGATTGAGTGGTTGTTACACCAACCACAAACTCCTGCCCATAACAAAAGTTTGTACAACTCAACTATCACATGAGTACATCAATTGAAATCTTACAACATTCTAACTTTCTCTTACTTGATAATAAATTTTTTTAATTCATACCTTATCCTCGACAACTCTTCTAGTTCTTCTTCTCGTACTACTTCATAGTACCATTCATTTATAGCATTTAGCTATAAACTATTCATCGTTTAACAGAAAATCTGTTATTCACGATTTAATGAGATCATGTGGTGATCTTCTTCCTTAATCGTTAACTCAATGATTTTCTTATTCTTCCCTCTCAGACTATAGCCTTAGGTACTCATGCCTAAAGTTTATAATCTATCAGCTTTGATACCAATCTGTGACGCCCCGAAATCTGGTCTATCTTCACACCCTGATTCCGTACATCACGAGAACATCTCATTTCAAACATACATAATTATATATCTAAATATAACATACATTAGTAAATCCCAGATTTTATTACCTTAAAACCTCGTTCATTACAAATAATGATGATTACATTATTCTTTACATCTTACCAGAGTGACTTTCCTCCGCCATAAAAGAAACATAACAGTTCGTTAAACTACTCTACAGTTTAATTAACTATTCTATATTATAAGTCTTGGCTTGATCTTCACACTTGTTCATATAATGAACAGCACTTCAGCAAGGCACCGGTCAGCTTGATCTTTATGGGATCCTTAAGTTCTTTCTAACATCGTTCGCTGAAAATGTTTTTATTTAAATCAAGAGTGAGCATTCAATTTCTCAGCAAGTTAAAGCAGTTGTATAACCACAAAATCAAGAATCATGCATTCTTTCAAAACTTTAATAACCAAACAAAGGTTATGAAGCAGTTCGAATAATAGGAAAAACTCTGATTCCTATCATTGTAAAACATTGATCACATTTACTTTCTCCTAACCTGCATTTAGTCAGGCTAGAATCATTAGCACAGACTTAATACTAACAGTTCACAAATAGAACCATACCACATTAAATCGTTCAATCGCAGAACAGTTTATTTCACAGAAACACATAAGTGTTGAAAGTTTGGCACAAGGCCTCATACACAAACACCTTACACAAATATCACACATTTGCACATACGAAATACTTTCTCATGCTTAACATTTGAGAAAGTTAAGAAACTAACATTCATTTAAAATATGAATGAAGTTAGGAAACTTACCTTAAGCACAGCTACAGCTTATAGTTTACGCTGAACTGTTTACCACAATCCCTATATATCACATAAGGAATAACACATACACCAATTAGTCATACATTTGACTTACGCATTGGTTTAAACTTAATTTTACTTCCTATGGCTTGCGTTCTTGTAACCTAAGTTTACGCGACCAACGTTACTTTCATTCCTTTAGTATTATGGCATACGGAGATGACATAAACCTTAAAATCATATTTTACGATAGATTTACATTCTCATCTTCTTATAACATTTCTAGGACTTAACTCATCCTATACATCTACATATGTGAAAAGAATCACCTTTCCACCATACGTATTCACAACTCTAAACCTAGCACACCTCAATTCTCTAACAGTTTTCAGTACAGTATGTTGGGTGGTTTCCCACAAACAACTAACAAATTAGTTTCCCATCTCGTCTACACTATCTTTCACAACGAGTTAGATCGGTTGCTAATCCATATTAACCGTTGCTCTCTACCGGAATCATTTAGCCCAGATACCATACATCGACCATCAAAGAGTACGATTGTACCACAACTTAAACTTAACTTCTTATTCTTACCTTTTTATCGTAACTTACCCGAACCATTAAAACTATAATATTCATTAAGTTCATTTCCCATTCCTTATGGCTTTCTGGCAACTAAATGCCACACCTCAGGATTTATTTACTAACGTCTGGGTCATACAGTCATTTTTATGTCGAGAGTTAACATTCAATGTTAAGATTATGTGTTATAGCTTTTAAATATTTATACTATCTCCATTTCATATCTTACAACGTTTGGTTCATTTGACTTAAACGTTATTCAAGTTATTATTACTAACCCGTCTTGTTCAATGCTTATACATTATTCCTTATTCTTCAACGTCTTACGTTCAAACCATACACGGTGTGTAGGTCAAAAACATTTAATTTACGCGTACACTCAATACCTTTACGTTTGTTTAAGTATTTAACGCTTACGCTTCGTTCTATCATTCTCTATCTGATTCACACTCAGACTTTTATTAACTTTATTACTGTTCGCTATGACTTTCTTGATAATTACATAGCTTACTTACTACACTCATCAACGTCTAAGTCATACAACCAATGTATACTTAGCACGTTCGCCCGACGCTAATACGATTCACGAAGATCGTTTATGTATTCAGCGTTTACGTTGTTCATCTTTTAAACCTCCATTCAACCTTTACTTAAGGTTTTAATGTAATACCCGAGAATTTCCGAATATTATTAACTAAATATATTATTGGAAATGAGAATTTATTAGAATATAATGATTTTGTGTTATGAGAATGATTAATTCAATTATATTAAATTGAATAATTATAATAATTGAGAAATTGATGGAGTTTACGATAAACTCGATGAAATGCCTTGCGTGGCACAGTGACGTAATATAAGAATGATTATATTAATTTAAGCGAACAATTAATCTATATTAATTGTTATTGTAGAATATTAATTAATTGTTGAGAATTATTAATGATTATATTAATTAACGAATGAATTATTAAGTAAACAATTAATCTATATTAATTGTTAATTGCTATTGTAAAATATTAGTTGATGGTTATGGAATATTAACTGTGATTGATTAATAATACGTGATTATTATTATTGCAAGAACTATAATAATAATAAACCACTTGTTTATAATTGTGCTGAGATTTATACTTGTTAATGTGATAATGAATCCTATGATTATTAATTAGGTGTTATTAATAATCGATGAGGAATGAATTAATTAATTGATAAGATAAATAATTTATTTATTTGACATTATGAATAATAAAATAAATAAGTAAGTTATTAATATAATAAGATTATATTGATTGTTATGTACAAGCATGCAATAATATATAATACGACTATATTATATAGTGTAGAGAAACACTTAGGTGTGACCATACAAGTATACATAAACTATGTTATATAATGCAATGTGAATATATTACACATATGGACCATGTATTAGGATTAATTAAACTATGTGAGCTACATGATTAATACCTATGTGACAATATGTATGTAAGTATACATTAAAATGATATATCATGAATATATTGTAATCACTTGTTGATTAATACAATTTAATAATAAAGGAGACAGTATAGTGTGATAATATCTGAAAAGATTATACCAGTATGATAAAAATGTACATGGATTATATGTGTACAAGTCACACTTACTACATTATGTGAATTATAGTGTGACATTTCAATAAAAGACATATGTATAAAATATATATATGTGTAGATAGCCTAAGAATTTAATACATATGTGTATAATGATTTAAGTGTAGTATGTTGCAAATGCTGAGTTAGTATTGTGCCTTGTCCCTAAATGCTAGTCTCATTCTCATTCACGTGAAGAACAAAAAGGCTAAGGAGCTACTCCTTCTTCTCCCAAGCTCCTTCTAGCTCATGATTATGGGGGGAGTGGTTATTATGATGATCTTCAACAACCATTTACCAACTCTCTTTTAACCATCATGTAATCTAACATTCTCATTGGTTTAATTTGATGTATATATGCATTATCTGTGTAAGAATTGCTCTATAAATATGGCTCCCTCCCTTCTCTTTTCATTTGCTGAGATTTTGTCTAAGTATTGAATTGAGAGTGTTGTGAGTTTAATAGCAAGATAATCACAGAGAGAGAGATTTCAATAAGCTTACTTTGCATTATAGAGGTATAAATCCTTCATTCTTGGTTCATCATTTTGTTTACTGTCAAAGTTTCCAATTCTTGATTTTGATTACAATTCATGCTAGATTGGATTAGAACATGTTCTTAGTTGTTATATAGACTTATAAACATGTTTAAACCATAATGTGGCTGCTTAGAAAAGTTTTCGTGAAGTAATTTCGTGAGTTGGATTTGTTATGTGCCGTTGCAGGCTGCTCTCTGGACTGGAACGGGAGCCGCGCGGCCGCGCGTCTCCCTAGTACAATTTTGGCGCGGCCGCGCGCCACTGCAGAATTTGTTGATGATTTCTTTTATATCTTCTGATGTGTTGAGCATGATGTATTGTTAGGATGTGAATATAACTCACATTAACATATGGAATAAGGTTATTAGGTTATAGCAATCCATGCTAGTTGTTTTAGTTGAATATTTCAAAGAAAACTTAAAGATATGAAAAGAGAAACTTTGATAAGTTGGCCCTATATTGATGTCTGACTTTGAGTCATGTTTGTATGACCTAGGAACACATGATATGAATGTCGACTTGCGTATCTAAGCTCCATAATGTAACTTGAGCATGTGAACCTCAATAGTGAACCTCTCCAACAAAAACACAAGCGTTGAACATGGACTCTAACATGTTATATTAGGATTCTAGGTTCTGATTTTTGAGCATGTTATACGACCTTAAAATGCGTGTCAAACATGTTAACGTATGAATCTAGATAGCATGAGCATGTTAGGCCTTATTAGCAAGCTTTACTAATGACAACATAAGCTTTAAATGTCGACTTTGACATGTTATATTAGGACTCTACATTCTGATATTTTCAACATGATTGAATGTACTTTGAAGGCATCATATATGTACGTACTTGTTAGATGTAATGCAAGTTAATTAAGCATGAGTTTGATTAAGTCACGAACTAGTAATAGTGCTAGAATCACATATCCATGACATAAGAAACATATGAACATGCGTATCAATAAAATATATGACTACTTTATATGTCTAAATAATAAGCATGACAATTTATGTGAATTCATGGCATTGTATAACCCTAAGTCGTTAGGGATCGTGAATTAAAACTAAATCATATATGATTAGAACGAGGAAAGGTTGTATACAAATATAAAAGTATCCTTTAAAAATGTATACATGCTACGTGATATTATATGATGTCACTTGAACCCGATTTTGACGGTTAACTTATGAGAATGCCATAACTTGCTAAAATGAAATATATTTAGTATTGATTGTAGTCTTATGTGATATTAATAATATGCGAATATGTTTGCTAATTGTGGTAGTCTCACATGATAGTAACGATGTATGAATATGATCAACTTGAGAAAAGAGAAAGTTAAGAATAGAAATTAGATACTAAATAATTGTGTAGCTAGGGTAAAACTTAGCTTGTGTGTTGATCGTATATTCGAAGATATAAATGTGAAGTTAAATTATATGACTAATGACTATCATTACGATAGGAATTCAAAAGTGTTGACTAGCTTTACGTGAGTAAACTACGCATAAGGCAAGTATCCTAAACCCTTGCATTACTTTATTCAACGGATATCGTAAGCGAGTATCTAAAACTTATCTCTTTGGATACAAGTATTCTATCTTTGTATATTGCGAACTAGTTTCCTACTTAATTGTTTGAATTGAACTCTTATTTCATTAAATCTATTATTCATGTTGAACTTAGTATTGTTCTTGAATATTGTGAAAGTGTCTATGCCATTTGATTCGGCTAGACTTATGTTATTGAAAAATGACCCAAACTAATTGATTGGTGCGGGATCTTGTATTTGACTGAGAAGAACAACCTTCTTTGAAGGGAATATATAATTGTCGGAGAACCGACGTGCACACTTGAGTATGATTGATTGTTATGCATAACGATGGTACTTTAGGCTGATCACCTGTTGTACCTGTTTTTATTGGATTTTCAGTTTATTACTGAATTCTAGTAGAAGTTCATAGTCCTTAGTGACTGCTCAGTATTCAATTATTTAAAATCTTGAATTGACGTATTATTGAATCATATTGATATTATTCTGTCCTTAGCGACTATTATTGAGAACTGTTGATATTCTTGTTATCCTTGAACTATCAAACCTTGTTATACCTTTTCGAGAATTGGGAATCTTATTACTCACCCTTATTATATATTACTTGCTGGGTAATTTGTGCTCATTCTTGCTTTCCCTAAAATATTTCAGTTAAGGCAGAGCATGGCGAACTTTCGGGCGTTGATAAGGGCAAGGGCAAGGCTACCAATTAGCTTGTCTCTTATATGTTTTAAATATTTTAATGTTGTATTAAGATGATGTAGTAAGACTGGTTTTGATTATGTTTAAGCTTAAGTTAGGTTATGTAATAAGTCGTTAATTGATATTATTATGTAATCTATTAAGTACTGTAGGTTGCGAAACTTGGGGGAATAATTATAATAAATCATTGTAAATTATTCTAGAATAGATTTTCCGCTGTGATCGTGTGATATTTAGTTATTATTATCGTAATGTATTACCATGAGCACGTGATGAACCGAATTCGAGAGACCAAGTGGCGGTCCTAGAATTTGGGGGCGTCATATTTAATCGCTCTCATACGTGATTCATCACATGAACATCACGTTCATCGTCCTCTCATAATGTCTAAGCCATATTATTCGTTGTATCCTAAGACCACTCGTTCATCGCAATAAAATTTGCGTTTACAGCGTTTATACGATTTACACTTAACTCTCATTACAACATTATAACATCAAAATGTTATAAGTCACCCTCGTCACTCAACGTCTAAGGTATCACAATCATAGCAATCCCATACCTTCGTTTTAACGCGATACGGTCCTCGGATATCGGTTACGTATTTCACGTTCGTCGTTTAATAACCTTTATTCGACGTTTAATCGTCAAACTCAAGGTTTTAATCATCATTCTAGATATTTCTTTTCATAAATATTGCATTCATGCTTGCCCCTTAATTACCATCCAAAATGTTGGACAATAAAAATCTCCGGTTAGAAAGTTTCGGGTTAAGGGCGCTGCGGCGCCACTCTCTTTGTTAAACAAGGTGCTACGGCGCCGGGTGGTAGTGCTTGGGCTCTCAGACTAGCACTGTGGCGCCTCTTCCCTTTTGTTGGTCGGCGCTGCGGCGCCTCCCTTAAAACTCAATTTTTTTTAAGTCTTTGAACAAGTTTGAGACGCCTACTTCGCGACGTCATAACTTCCTCTTCCGATAATGGAATTGGTCCGTTTCGGAGGCGTTGGAAACCTTGCAACATCTACTACACATCCCCCAGATAAAATTAACTTTTAGAGTTTCTAACAAACCTTAAAATTTTCTTGAAAGTTCTCCCTTGCTAAGTTTTTCAACTTTACGTTAAATTTTCATTCGTCCATAATTTGTTCATCCGAACCAAAAATTCGCTCGTTCTTGAGTCCACGACTCACGTTTTCTACGTTTTCTTACATTTTTAAGAAACCATAACTATTCGGGTTCCTTAGCTTACTTTCTACATTTGTTCGATTCTTACAAAATTTTGACATAACTTCGTTATCGGCTAATTTCAATCCGTTCTTCATGACCGTTTCTACCATTCCTAACCAAGCATACATATATATTCGTTCTTCGTGTTCTTCGTCCGTTCTTTATTTTTAATTGATATTATGATTACGATTTTACGTTTTCTTGCATATTAACGTTATAAGTTTGATAATTCATCTTTATATCATCGGAGAGTTCATATAACTCATCTGAATCGCCCATTAACATCTAGAAATTCATAATTCATATGAAATTTCTTAGAAAAAGAAAAAGATAAAATAAAACTTCAAAAGTTCTTATTTCGTACATATTTCTATGATTCGACCATAGGAATATCATTTCTAACAATCTTATACGTCCATTTTCGTTAAGCTATATGATTTCCCATTGAAAATTAAAGAATATTTAGACTAAGGCAAGGTTTTGGATTACATTTCTTCCATAATCTTCTTCCTTATGGACAAAGCTTGCACGCGAGCTAGCTTTTCCTCTTCCTTTCCTTCTTCTCCCCCATCTGAATTCTATCTCTCTCTCTCTGTGTCTCTCAAGTGTTGGTGATTTTTTTCTAACCAAACAAATGAGCTAAAGCTTGGTATATATAAGCTTTTCAAGGCTAGGGGCATTTTGTTCTTTTGGCCAAACCGCCTTACTATTCACACCTCCGTACTATTCACGAAGCTTCTCTTGGAAGCTTTGTGGTTCCGTCTTTTAGAATTCGTTCGACAGTTTGTAAAACTGCATTTCTCGGAATTCAAATATTTTTAAATATTTCGTCTTTCCTTTACCGATTAACTTTTACGCGTTCTTCGAAATTTTGAAAAATTGAAAAACACTTTTTGATCATTAGCATTTTCCTTCACGTTTCCCCATAACATAGTTAAGCGAAAGAAAAGTACATAACAGTACTTTTCATTATTTTTATTTTGTCTGATTTTTGCACAATTTTTGAGAAATAATTTTATCGGCTAACATAACTTTTCACAGCATAATACCGGTAAATCTTCAGACGTAATGCCATTACGTCATACCGAACTCTATGAAAGGCCTAGGTTATTCAAACCCTAAACCCTTAGGATTCGTCGGGTGAATAATGCATATTTCATCTGTTTTTCAGAAATATTTTTGTTCCTGAAAATATTTTATTTTCGTCTTTAAAATTCTTACTCGTTCATTCTAGCTCACATCCAGAATACTCTCGACTTACGATCATCCTAGGTCATATATAGAATGACTAATAAACACATAACACATAATATAATTAATAAAAATCTATTTTATTAATTAATAATTCTTTAACCTTAATATTTTGGACAATCCAATTTTTTGGGTTGTCACATTAATGGATTCAGAAACTTATTCTGTCTAGGAAAATTAAAGTGCGTAAGATAAGTCAGAAAATGGCTTTTGAACGATTCTATTCCGAGTTATAACGATCGAGTTACGAGCTCGGGAAGTAAGCAGTTTGAAAATTAGAAAAAAATTCAAGGGCTCAGGGGAGGCGCCGCAGCCCCGCCCAAGCCTTCTTTTCCCGCGCCGCAGCACCTACCCGGAGGCTTCTTCACTTCCAAGGCGCGCCGCAGCGCCGATATTAAGACTAAGGGTGGCGCCGCAGCGCCCTTAGGGAAATTTTTTCCAACGCGAGCTTTTGTTAATCCGACTTTTCACTTCATAATTGAGGGGCAAGTATATACTTAATATACATGAAGAAAGATATCCTAAACAAAATGTATAGCTATGAGTTTAAGAATTAAAAGTTGATTAAAACTTAATAAATGAAGAATGGTAAATGTGACAACCCGGATTTTTCAGAAATTATTAAATAAGAATTTAATAAATAAAATTCTTATTATGAGATATTTTGAGTTTGGGTATGTGTATATATATGTTATATTATGAAATATATTGTTTGATGTGAAGAGAATTATATATTCATGTATTAGGGAAAAAGAGGTTTAATAGTTAATTAAAATATTAAAGAAAATAAATGAAGTTGTTTCGAAAAGGAAATTAACTGAATAATATTAGTTAATTTAATTAAGTTAAAATTATATTACGAGATAATATAATTTGATTATTATTGTGACAATGGAAATTATTATGAATTAAGTTTCATAAATAATGTGAGCAATTCACTTAATTAAAATAGTGAATTAATGTGAATATATTTGTTTTAATAAAATAAGAGATTGATATATATCATATATAAATGTAATATGCTAATATAATAAGATTGTGAATTTTGTAAATAGTTAAAAATATTTATGGAATTGAATAAATATTTTATTTAGAATATTTATGGAATTGAATAAATGTTCGATAGAAATTATTGTGGAAATATTCTAATTTAATTAAATAATTAAATTAGAGGATTAATGATTTGTTGAATAAAATTATAATTTTATTAGCTAAGTAAAGATTCATGTGTTGGCTAAATAAAGATTATGATTAAATTAAAAAGTGTGACATTTGGTGTAACTTATAATAGGAATAATATTAAAATAAATTAAAAAGGGTTATATAGTGTGCTAGCCAAACAAGGTCATATGACCTTTGGTGGGTTGTAACTGCTGAGACCCATGTTCATTTTTACTGACGTACGTGATGTTATATCACATTAGTTTATTTTACGTTTTATTTGGCTAAGCCTAAGAAAGAAGAACACACACAGAGAAGAGAGGAAAAGAGAAAATTGAGAGTGAAATAGATGAAATTCTTTGTAAATTGAGAAGGTTTTGAGAATCAAAGAAAGAAGAAGAAGAAGATTCATATCATCTATCCTAGATTTAAAGAAGAAATCAAAGGTAATAATCTAAATTATAAACTCTAGTTCATACTCTCTTGAGTTTTTCATTTAAAGATGGATTTCTACAGTTGATTTGTTAAAGTATTGGTTATAAGTGTTAATTGGTATAAATAATTCATTTTATATCATCTATAAGTGAATTTTGAGTAATCACATCCACGAAAACATGTTTTAAAATAAAGAATTGAGTTTTTGGTTGAATATGTACATTTTGGCTTACTTTTAGACTAAAATTGATGGTTAGTTCATGTATAAAATCTGAAATTGGTGTTAGATGTTGTTAATGTATTGAATTACGAAAACAACACAAGTTGAACGAACCAAAACGAACCTAAAATGAATTCTTGGGGTTCGATCTCGCTAAAAATGTTGGAATATAAAAATTTAGTATGAACTTTGGAATTGGGTCATTGTATTGATGAAATTTTGGGGTCGTTACAGGAAATGCAAAAACGTTAATCGTATATCGTGTTGGAGTTTAACGCGCGTCTTAATATTATATAGTATGTAATAGATAGACGTGGTATGAAGTTGATGATATATGAAGATAAAACCTATGATATCGCTATACGGGGTCCTATATCGGTAATCCGGGGAAACTGTGTAACGATTGAGAATTTTATATATTAATTGTGCATATTTATTGAATTAAATAAATATTTTATTGAATTTATTTGTTGAGATAAATAAATAAATTGTGTGATTATTGTGGATAATTTAATTAAGTGCCATATATTTAATTAAATTGATATGTTAGCAATGGTGTAGCATAATTCTAATTTAGTTGAGAATAATTCAATTAGATTTAATATTATGTGCTAAGTGTAAAGAATAATTGTTACATGAATTATGTTTAATAAATAAATTACAATTGTGTAACAATTTGATATTATTTGTTTTATCAATTAATGAATGTTAACTTTTATTTAATTGAATTAGAATGTGATAATTTAATTAAATAAGTGTAATATTTAATCTATGGATTTAAAGAGTTATTAAAATACTAGAAAAAGATTTTTAAGTGATTTACCAAACAAGACCTTAGCTAATAATCTATTTTTTTAAAATAAATTAAAGTATTTGCCAAACATAGCCTTATGGCTTTTCAAATTCTATAACCTATGTAATTAGTAATATTTATTATGGTGATAAGTATTATATTTATTATTTATAGGTTTCATATATATTATATATGTATATGTATATTGTATAATATATGTTAGATAAGTTAAAAGATACGTTAGTTTATCAAAACAAAGAAAAACAAGAGAAGAGAGTTAGAGAGAGTTATCAGAGAAGAAGAGGAAGAAGAAGAAGAAGAAGAAGAAGAAGAAGAAGAAGAAGAAGAAGGGAAAGCTTTGAGAAGACAAACCAAGCCCCATCATCATCATCTCCATCTCTCTCTTAAGTCAAAAACTAGTAAGGTTATAATCTTAACCCTAGAATCAATTCACATGTGTTGTGTTTCTTCTTTGTCGAATTGGGTTTGTTATAATCATGAAATTATATGTATCCATGGTGTTCATATGTTTTCATATGTAATTATATGCCATGAAAGGGTTTTCAAAATACAATTGTTGTAAAAACAAGTTTTCAAAGCATGTTCTTTTATATTTTCATAGTTTTAGAGTTCGTTGTAAAAATCTCTTTGTGAAAGTTATTTATTTTGATATGTGAATGGGATATGTACATATATGTATGTATATATATATATATATATATATGTTTACATATGATTTTTATAGTTGTTTAAGAGTTTCAATTCACAAGTATATGATAAACACTATGAATCATGTTCATAATACTCTTTTATGAAGTTGTGTTGAAAATTGTTCTTAAATCCTTGATGTGAGCATGAGATATGTGTAATATGTGATATAACATGATTATATATGAGTTATATGGTTGTGTTAGCAATTCAAACCATGAATTTTTGATAAACAATAGGAATTTTGTTCATAGTAATTTTCTTTGAATCAATTTCTAAAAAATGGCTTTTAAAACTATTAATTGATGTTTGACTTTGGATTATTGTTAAAATTGATTATGTATTATGTTAGTATGTTAAGAATAGAAGTTATTACAATTAGAATCACTTGAATTGGTTGAAAAACGATTTCGTAATAGCAATTTTCGTCAAGAACGCTTGATTTTGTAGTTTTCTTCGAAAATCATGAAATCTTGGGTTTGATTATGTGCTATATGGATTTTATATGTTATGATCATGTTAATGAGTTTAAAATATTGTTTGTATCAAGTTTCATGTTTATCATGTTCGGAACAATCAAATTTGGTGTGAAGGAATGAGCCAAATTGGCTAATTTCTCCACCAGTTCGCGAGTCAGGACCCTCACCAGGGGGGTGACCCGCCCCAGCAGGCCTTGGGGACCCACCCCAACGGGTTAGGCTGCTGTCCAAAAAATTTTGGTTTTTGGTTTTGAGTTTTTATGCTCCGTTTGTTTAGCTAACTTACTTCTATTACTTGGAAAGTGAAATATATAATAAGTTAACATGTTTTCGATGTGTTTAAGTTTAATTGAAGTGTTATGTGAGTATGTTACATGTGTGTGTGTGTGTTAATTTCCTAAGGTACACAACACGGTTCATTGAGTTATAATCTTATGAATGTATGCCGTGAGTATAGACTCACGTACTTGACTAGCTAGCAACCAATGTGGTAAATTACATTGTGAATTGGACTTGAGTATGAAGTTCAACTGTTTAAATATTGTAGTTGGATACTAATAGATGGTTTGAATGTAATATAAATGTGTAGGGTGTTTGTGAAGTGATTGTAATTGTGTTTCAAGTATAGCTTGCGCTTAAGGCAAGTCTTCTAAACCCTAAACTCGTTAACGTTAAGCAATATTGTGCAAGTTTTCTAGTTAAACAAGTTTCCATTTTGAAATTGTTATTTACTTTATACAAGCGTTGTTGTACTCTAATATTCCTAATGCTCAAATATTAAAGTATTATTGAGGTATTATGATCTTGACTTAGTTGTTCAAGCAAGATTCACTTATTCTTTCAATTGCTTTGAGTTACTTCTAACGCATGCCTATCTATTATGAATTTCATTGTCATATCTTATAGTAGGTTCATGATTCTTATATCATGGAACTGTTAAAGTACTACGAGTCGATTCAACTACTCCTAGTTGATGATAGTTGAAACTCCAAAGTTTCCTTATTTATCAAAACCAAACTTTCTTTGGTGCGGACTTGTATTCAAATACTGAGAATGAACAACCCTAATTACTAGGGGACATTTATGCGAAAGCGTTAAGATGGTTGTGCACAATTCATTGTACAAAGGGTTGATCCCCCTGAATACGAGTTAAAGGTCCATAGTCTTATTGACTATTAAAGGTTTAAATAGAAATATTTATAACCTAGGACAATAGTTCAAGGTCTTATGACCCTCAGATGATTTTATATTCGAATTCTACATATTAATGAAAGAATTATAATTCAATTCTTTATATTGATGAAATTTAAGATATTCAAACTCTTTTGAAACTATTCATATATGTCATATCACTGTTTAAATTTCAAGTGAGCTTTTGTTTGCTCACTCTTGCATGTTTTACCTCCACTTGCAATTGAGACCAAGAATGTTGACATACCGTCAACAAGTAAAGGAAAAGGAAAGATGAACAAATGAAGGCTTGTTATTTCAAGTTTTTATTGTAATAAGACTTAGTCGATTATGTTATATTTTATTTTCGCATTTATTGTTTGATGTTAAGGTTTAGTCAACCTTGGGATTTTATTGGCAAGTTGTAATCCTTATTAAAGGAAGATTTTTATTAAGGTTTATGAAGGTTGTAATTTACTTTGCAATTCTTTATTATTGGGTAGATGTATGTTTTATTAGAAAGTGAACACCAAATCATGTGAAAATAAAGTACCCGGATTTGGGGGTGTCACAGGTTGGTATCAAAGCTGTAGGTTATGAACCTTAGGTGGGGGGAAAAACCTTAGGTAGTAGCCTTATAAAAAGATCGCAAAGATAGTGGTGATAGGTAAAGATAATAAACTACCTTATGTGCTATGTGTTTACGTTTAGGTAATTGGAGAGTGATGACTCGATATCACATAATAATAAACTTTAAAATTCTTTTGTCAGGATGACGAACATTGGAGAATCCAGTCAGGTTAGAGAGGATATACCTCAAGTGCCTAGAGAGGAAGAGCCCCGAGACATCCATGTTGTCTGGGAGCAGCTGGTTAGGAGAGAGCCATCTTCAGTGATCACCGTAGCTGGTCGGGAGCGTGAGCTGACACCTATTCCAGAGGAAGAGAAATAGAACGAGTCTGAAGAGCAGGAAGAGGAGGAAGAGGATCCCAAAGAGGAATTTCCACCTCACTCTGCTAGTGCTGAGATGTACGAGGCAGTTTACGACAGTAATGTGGAGCTTCATGGTCGAGTCGGAGAGCTCGAGGAAACCATCCAATAGCGGGATGAGACTATCGAGGATATGGCTAGTAACCTAGGAGAAGCACAATGGAATTTAATTCACGTAGAGAATGATCGAGACAAGGCACGAGCCGAGCTAGCAAAGATTGAAGCAAGACATCCAGGAGGAGTCGATGAAGCGTGCCAGAGCTGAAGAAACAAGCTTGAGGGCTAGTTAACGAGCCGATCGAGCTGAGTACGAGGTGCAAACCAAGAGAGCCAAGCTAAGGGAAACAGAATCACTTTCTATATGGCTATAGATAGGGCCCAATACCGTATTTTCTATTACCCAGCTTAGTTCCAAAGGTTACCATGGTATGTGGTGGACCAAAGGATAGCATTTCGGGTGATGGAGGAAGAACGTAGAGAGGCTGTGCGACGTCTTAATATGCCTAGACATTAGAACTTTTAAAATATGTGTTTCTTTTTGTAATAAATGATGTAAGTCCCATAACTTGAGATAATAATGGGATAAAGTGATGATGTAGTCCTGTAACTTGTTCCAGTTCAGGAAAGATGATGTAAATAGCAGGAATGCTATCTATCCTATGTTTTTAAAACTATGAGTAATGAATAAAAGAAGTTTATTGATGTGCTATATGTTCATATATGAACTAAGTTATTTGCTTGTTTAAAGTTGAACTCAAATACTTAAGAATTGAATAAAGGATCTAATAATAACATTTTCTTAACAGAAAATGCCTCCTAAAAGAAGACCAACACGTCAAAACCCCGAGGGTTCGACGAACAACAACAATGATGGAACAAACCCTAACTCGGTTCAGCATTTAGTGAACCTATTGACAGGAGCGATGGCGAATCAGCAGTAAGTGCAGGCCACGACGTTCAAAGAGTTTAAGGCAGTAGGACCGCCTGAATTCAAGGGATCGACAAACCCTACAGATGCTCATATGTGGGTTATGGAAATGGAGAAGGTCTTTGACGTGGCTAAGGTCGGTGAAGACCAGAAGACAGCATTTGTGACTTTCATGTTGAAGGCAGATGCTAGTTTCTGGTGGCAGGCGATTAAGACCCGAGAGGGAGAAGGAGTCATAACGTGGGAACGTTTCAAGAAAATGTTCTACGAAATGTACTTCCCAGTGAGTTCACAAGACCAAATGGAGGTTCAATTCTTAGAGCTGAAGCATGGAGAAATGACAATGTCGAAATACGCCGCAAAGTTCAACGAGTTAGCCAGGTTTCCTACTTACCAGGTCAGCACGGACGCTAGGAAGGCGAGAAGGTTTGAGCGGGGACTGAAACCATGGCTCTACAGCAAGGTCTCTATGTTCCAGCTGAACACATTTATAGCTATGTTGGAGAAAGCTATACTTGCTGAGGGAGGAAGCGACGCGATGACTGAATTTAATCAAGACAAGAAGAAGAGGGTTGAGACTGAAAACAAGGCTGGTGGTAGCGTAATTATCCATCAGAAGAGGAAGTGGAATGACAATACCTCTGCTGGGAATCAGCAGGGAGGACAACAGAAGAGAAAGCTCGAAGCATGTGTTACATGCTGGAAGACTCACACTAGAGTGTGCATGAAAGGGAAACGGGTGTGCTACAACTATGGTTAAGAAGGCCACATCACGCCGAACTGCCCAAACCCGAAGAAGGGAGCTTGCTATACATGTGGATCCAAGGATTACATGGCTCATAATTGCCCTAAGAAGCCAGCGACAGGGTCAATAGGGAATGAAGGAAATAGCAGTGGCAGCACTCTGACTATTGCCGGACCGTCGCCATTGCAAGCCGTTCGACCCACTGCCCGCACATTCAACATGACGGTGCAAGATGCGGTGCAATCAAAGGATGTGGTGGCAAGTATTATTTCGATCAATAGTATAAATACATATGTATTATTTAATTCGGGTGCTACTTGTTCATTCATATCTGATGATTTTGCTAAGACCCTAGACTTACCTATAGAGGAGTTAGCTTACCCCTTGAACATAGAAATTGCGAATAGGGAAGTTATTCCTGTTAGGTTAGTATGCAAGAACTGTAGATTGGATATTACGGGTCAAGAGCTGAGGGTAGATTTGATTCCGATTAAACTTGGGAAATTCAATATCATATTGGGAATGGACTGGTTGTTCAATCATGGGGCGGTAAACGACTATCAGAAGAAGTCGGTAAACCTTACGACTCCGTCAAAAGTAGTGTTCTATGGTAGTAATTGCCTAGACAAGAGAGTTGTTTGACGGTGATGCAAGCCAAAAAACTTTTGACGTAAGGCTGTGTAGGATATCTAGCCTACATAGTAGATACGCGTAAGGAGAGCCCAAAAGTAGAAGAGTTATCGGTGGTTAAGGAGTTTGTGGACGTGTTTCCGAGCGACTTTCTAGGACTTCCGCCAGATAGGGAGATAGAGTTCATGATCGACTTAGCGCTGGGAACTGCTCCAATTTCGAAGGCTCCGTACCGAATGGCTCCAGTTGAGATAAAGGAACTGATGGTTCAACTTCAAGAATTGCTAGACAAGAAGTATATTCATTATTTGTACCGAGAGAAATGTGAGATATACACGGACCACAAAAGTCTGAAATATATCTTCACACAAAAGAAGTTGAATATGCGTCAGAGAAGGTGGTTAGAATTGATCAAAGACTACGACTGTGATATTCTTTATCACCCGGGTAAGGCAAACCTGGTTACCAACGCTCTGAGTAGGAAAGGAAGAGAGAAATTATTTCACTTGACGACTGTGACGCCCCCAAATCCAGGGCCCTTTTATTACCTCGGATCCGGTGCAGTCACGATACTACTATCGTCAAACTATTACATCTTTTAATCATTAGTAAAAGAATACAACTTTATTTATTACAATTTAGAATATAAATTCTATTTATATCCAAGATCTCGGCTTTACATCATATTCGATGTTACTAAAATGCGGAATAATTTAAACTTTTTCAGTCTTCCTTGAACAAAATCTTTTATTGATTCCATAACTTAAATCCATTACATTTTCCTGAATCAAACTATATCATGATTCACTCTATTCAAATTTCTGTAAAATCGCATACATCTTAACTTAATATCCTCTATGTATTATCTAATACATCTTTACAGTACGACAAGCATTAAACCTCGTAAACAAATATCAAGTACAACGACCAGAACCTAAACATGGTTCGAGTAATAATCTAAATAGTATTCTTCATTGCGATACTATCTATCTTTATCAATCAAGAAGCACGAAGTCTTTATCGTAAGTCCTTAACCTGCAAAAGTGGTTATTTGCAAGAGTGAGCTCGACAGCTCAGCAATTCTAACAGTTTTCATGCATCACATAGCATACAACATCATACTCAGTTCATGTATTTATAAATAATTTATAATTACTACGCATGTTACTTTTCACGTAACAAGTATATCATCAAAGATCAACTTTCAATCTCATTTATATCTCATATACAGTTCATATATAAGTTCACATTATCACAACATAATATAATTCAACTAACAGTTATTGAATTCATATATCAAATAGGAACTGAAAGACTTGCCTGATTCGTAGTGTAACAACTACGACTTAACTGCTTAAGAATATCTGTACTTCGTGAAATCCTACACAGTTATATTAACCATAGAGATCACACTCATTAGTTATGTGTATCCACACATTTTCAATGTAATAATAAAGGTTACATTGTTGTCTAACTTGGTTCTTAGAACTTTCGTCTCACTTTCTTATCGTATTCTTAGAATAATTATCTACGTATAAGTATACTTTAACCTTACGTACTTACTACCATTCTTCACATACACACGCCCGTCTACCACTAATCTATTTACATATAGCTAGTGTAGTCCATCTTTGAGTTAATCATTCTCATATATCATTACTAACACATAAGATCACAACAAATAGCAAACATACTCTTTTTAGCATTTTATAGCATTATTGTAAGTTAATCGTCAAATCGGATTCAAGTATCAACATGTGATCATACATAGCACGTATACATATTAAAAGATACTTTCATGCTCGTTCAACCTTTTCACATTCAATTTACATGATATAGGTTCTTAGTTAATACCCGTAAAAACTTAAGTCCATTCAAGGCTATAAAGTCATAAAGTCTAACATGCTCGCCTTTTAAACACATGGGGTATTCATATACTTTGTATTAGGCATACTCATGAATAATTATATCACATTCATGCAACTAACACCGTTTTGTTTTGAAAATATGTTTCACTTAAATCATAACACCTAATCATGGTATATATACATGTAGGATACATGATCGAGTCTACGAGTACTATCAAACATGTTTACTAATATCAGAATTCAAATCTCAATATACATGTCAAGACTCACATGCAAAATGTATACTTTCACTAGTAAATCTCACTAATAGGGTCTAATACGTCCATGCTATCTAGATTCATGTGTTAACATGTTCGACACACATTTTTAAGTCATCTAAACATGCTCGCAAAATCGAAATGCGTATATGGTATTTACATGTCAAGATCCACCTTCAAAACTTGATTTTTGTTAGAAATGTTCACTAACGAGGTCCGGCATGCTCATGTTATATCACGAAACATATATTCGTAACTTAATACGCTTCTCATGCATTCCTAAATCATATAGTCATGCTTGAAAAAATCAAAATGTCGACATGGTTCGTGTAAGTCATTTTCGTTTACAAAACTTTAAGTTTACTTCAATGCTCTATGTCGTTTCATTAATCTTGCATGCAATCATAGCAACGCAGGTGCATGTCATGTTAATATACTCATATAGGCATGTTAAACCTTCTAGCATGCTTGTGTAAACTATCTTAGTCACTATCCCTTAACAGAACCTGCAGCAGACTGCAGAAAATTTTTTAAGTCTCAGGGCCCGGCGCAGCTGCGCCGCTGGCCGGCCAGAAATAGACATGGCTGCTTCGGAAGTACAGCTAACCCAACTCAGAAATTCTCAACAAAATCATTTCCAGCCATGCTATAACATAATTCTAACATGTTTATAATCTTATATATCATTTAACAACATATTCCAAATTAACTTAACATCTTATCTAGCAAAATTAAGAAGTTGACATTGAAGAATCAAGAATGGGAAATATACCTCCGGTAACAGTTTGCTGCTAATGCTGCTATATCAATTCCCTCAATTCTCAGAATGTCTATCACTAATGTATATAAACTCAGTCTCCATTCTTGTATTTGGACAGAATTCTCAGCAAGTGTTAACAATGAAGAAGAGAAGTTATATATATAGGCAAATGGGATACCCAGACAAAGCTCTTAACTCCCAATTCAAACCAAAGGAATACATGATTGTATAATAGGTAACAAGAAGTTGGTGAGGAGTTGGTGAATTCAATCATGAATCCCACTCCCCCCATGATCATTAGTTCTACATTGTTGAAATTGAGAAGGAAGGTAGGGTAGATAGCCTTTTGGCATAATACGTGAGAAAGAGAAGTGACTATCATATTGGGATAAATAAATCTCAGCAATATAGCAAGTGTGAATACTTAGGCTATATACTTGTACATGGTTTATACACTTAGGTTATAAGTTTATTTAGAGTCACAATGTTACTTCTAATAAGTAAACAATAACACAATGTATCAAGTAGGTATACATAGATATATCAATATATAATCCATGTACCTTTTATTAACACCAAATATTATAATGATAATTAATATCAATTATTTATTAACTTGTCATTTCTTTTAATAATCATAGTTAAACCTCTAATTGATTTAACTTTACCACTCATGCCACATAAGGCTTAATTATGTAAGCTTAGTATTTAATAGGCCTCAAGCTTACAAAATATTACTCGCAATGTCACCTCTTATAATAAGTGCCTATATTAAAGCCTGTATTTAAATTAAAAGTTATATTATGGAATAATATAATTTGAATATTAAAGCCTTAAGAGTACATGTTATGGAAAGAAAGCTTATGATTTTGAAAGCTTGAGGCCTATTAAATACTAAGCTTACATAATTGAGCATGTGTAATATTCAAAATAGTACATGTTATGGAAAGAAAGCTTATGATTTTGAAATGAACCTAGACTAGTTAAAGTGGACTTTGTCATAAACTAAGCATATGTACATTCTAATTTTTGGCAAGCATGATAGTGTAATTTATATGAACATAGAATGCATGATTAGTATTGAACGCACTAGTATACGTGTTTGAAAGACTTAAAGGTTTACAAAGGAAAACTTAAGAACTTTGAAAAGAGAACTTAACCAAAACTTGTGTCTTTGGATTGTGACGACTTAAATACATGTGTGTAACTTATTATATACATGCTAATACATGTGAGTAGCGGTTACGAGATACTTTACATATACCGTATTGTCTTTTTGACTTAGTATACCTTGTAATAGAAACTTAGAATGTGAAATAGCATTGCTTTCCATGTGAATTATATTATGATCATGCAAGCATATCATTATGAGCATTCTTCGGTTAAAGCATGGATTTCACATATGCACGTATTCATAGAAAATGAATATCAAGTATGGACTATATGATTAAAGTATACACGTGTAGTATACGCACAAGCATGACTACTTAAACATTGTTTAACCTTGTTATTTGATAACATGACTTTAGTAACCAATCTTGAAGCATAAACTTATATTGTTTAAAGTATGTGAATATCCAACATACAAACATGTGGTCTTGAAGTGGACATGGAATGAACATATTAGCTTTCGAACTTGAGTTAGATAAACCTGATAAACATATGTGTTGGTTTATATCAGTAACTGGAAGTGCTATGTGTTCAAGCCTATGTTGATGCTTATGAACTAGACAATCTAAAATTATTAAATCTAAGATAGGATTAGATTGACTTACGTGAACTATGTGATAGAATTATATAATGACTAGAGTCTTGTATGTGTGAACTTATATTAGTTTATATATACTAATTGGAGAGGCCGACTTGTTAATGCTAGGTCGTTCCAACGCAATTTTATTAAAGCTAGAATTTATTTGTTGCTGAGCATATAGGCAAGTTTTCGAACTTCACTCTTTGATTGTGCAAGTTCTTTTGAACCCGTTATTGTATTATTTGCAAGTTCCCTGACTTACACTCCTTATTTGTGCAAGTTCTTTAATTCTTACTCTTCTATTTGAGAAAGTTCCCGAACTTCACTCTTCGATTGTGCAAGTTCTTTTGAACCCGTTATTGTATTATTTGCAAGTTCCCTGACTTACACTTATTATTTGTGCAAGTTCCCTATCTTACTCAAATTTATATTGGGCAAGGTATTATTATATTGCAAGTTTCCTAACTTCAGTTGATTGTTATATTGAATGCAAGTATCCTAAATTCTTGCACTACTTTATTCAATAAATCGTGTAAGCGAGTTTCTTAAACTTCACTTATTTTTGGTGAAAGTTTCCTATCCTTCTCATATTGTATTGAGCAGGTTAATATTGTATTGTGAAAGTTCCCCGAACTTCACATTTTGAGTATTGTGAAAGTTCCCCGAACTTCACACTTTGGTTATTGTGAAAGTTTCCCGAACTTCACATTTTGAGTATTGTGAAAGTTACCCGAACTTCACATTTTGAGTATTGTGAAAGTTCCCCGAACTTCACACTTTGGTTATTTTGCAAATTCCCGAACTTCATTTCTTTATTATGAAAGTTCTCTAAACTTCTACAAACTCGTATATTGTTCAAGTATCTTATCTTTGTGTTTACTTTACTCAAAGAGCGTTGTCAGCAAATGCCCTAACCTATGCATTACTTTATGCAAGGGATCTATTATGGTGAAATTCCCCGAATTTCACTCTTTGATGTTGTAAGTGTCTAAGCCTATGCATTTATTTTATGCAAGGAAATCTAATATTGTGCAAGTTCCCCGAACTTCACACGTTGAGTATTGTGCAAGTTCCCCGAACTTCACACGTTGAGTATTGTGCAAGTTCCCCCGAACTTCACACATTGAGTATTGCACAAGTTCCCACTTACACAAATTCATATTGTGCAAATTCTAAACTTCACTTTGTGCAAGTTCTCTATCCTTCTCATATTGTATTGAGTAGGTTATTGTTGAATCGAAAGTTGTTTACTTAGTTGCTTGAACTTTATTTCCAAGCATGTTATTTAGTGGTTTAATTACTTATCAATTATTCCACATTGATATTATTGATGTCCGCACCTAGTGCATTTGAGCTCGTACAGTCTTGGACTTGTACATTATTCAAGGTTCTAAATTTCTTGAACCATATCAGTAAGAGTCTGAACCTTTGCTCGGTCAGACTAGTGTAGGAAGTTTTCTTTGAAACTATCCAAACCAATTGATGGTAAGGATTCTTAGACGGAACTGAACACCCCTCATATGTAGTAGTGTGCCCAGGTATCTAACATATATGATACGAGTAAACAGATTTAAGTGTTATGCATATTCACGTTGTGCCCGAGGCTGATCTCCTCGAGGTACTGAGTTTCTGTAGCCAAAAGCCAGTAATTCTAAAAGGGTCAATTAGCTATTGAACCCATTGAAAAGTTATAGTTCAGAGTCTACTCGACTATCAGTCATTCTAAAGGCAATTATTATCTTTGCTTTTAATATTCATATTATTGAATAGTTCAGATATTCATAGTGTTGAATCTTGCAGGTTGTTGAACCTTACACATATTAATATCGTTGAATATACAGATATTCATAGTATTGAATCATACAGATTGTTGAATCATTCTAACATTCATATTGTTGAATCTTTAAGATATTCATTTTGTTGAAATCATTGTAAGATATTTTTTCATTCATCATGATATATCCTTTATTGTTGTATTTAAACTTCCTGAGCAAACTTGTTGCTCATTCTTGCTATATCATGACTTATATTGCAGTTAAGCCCGAGCCCTCAGGAAAGGACAAGGGTAAAGGAAAGATTTAGGATGGTTTGCAAGGAGCAGACTTTGTCTTTATGATTTATTTAATTACTGTTAATGTAATATGAACCCTAATGTTTATTCTAGGGTATATTTGTATTGATGTATTAGGGTTATCGAATCTTGGGACTAGTAACACCTTTTGAATGAACAACGTACGTTTATTATTATTCCGCATTTTTATTATCGTATGTTACTTAAAGGTGGATGTTAGTATTATTTTGTGGCGACCGGACCGGGGTCAGAGGACCCGGATTCAGGGGTGTCACTAGGTTGGTATCAAAGCTTTAGGTTATAAACGTTAGGAATGCGAAACCTAAGTTATAACCTTAGTAGAAAACTCAAGTAGAGTTTATAGGTGATGGATTGAAGATACCCATCGAGTCGCTTTGTTATACTGAAGTTGTTTATTGAAATCAGCTATGATTGGTAGACGTCCTAAACTTCTTAATGCTAACTTGAATAGCATATCACATAAAGCCTAATGTTTTTTTCCTATCCTCAGGATCATGCCGCCTAGGGGATTTTTGCGGAACAAGAGGGAGGAAAGATCTATCAGCAATGGTGGAGGGGGAAATGTCAACCCAATGCAGAGTTTCGTTAACCTATTAACAGAAGCAATGCAGAACATAACCCCGTCAGCAGCTGAACAGCCAGGACATTACTTGTCTGGCTGTAAGGACTTTAAATTGGTAGGACCACCAAAATTTCGAGAAACCTTGGACCCAATTGAAGCCCAGACATGGGTAGAAGAAATTGAGAAGGTATTTGAGGTCGCACGGGTGGCCAAGGCATAGGAGACAAGTTTTGCCACATTCATGATGAAGGGCGAAGCTAATAATTGGTGGGAACCCAATAAAGGACTAGCAGGCGAAGGAGTTATTATGTGGGACAGATTTAAGAAATTCTTTTCGGAGAATATGCAGCAAGATATGGAAGTTAAGTTTCTGGAGCTGAGACAAGGAGGTATGTCAGTCGCAGAGAACGCGGCAAGATTTAAACAGTGGATTCGATTCACCTCGCATCAGGTGGATACGGAGGCAAGGAAAACAGAGAGATTTGAATTAGGATTGAAACCATGGGTGCAGAAGGCAATAGATGTATTAAAGATTAAGACTTTTTGTGATCTTTTGAAAAGTACTATCATTGTCGAAGGAGGCATTGAAGCCATAGCGCGATTTAAACAAGATAAGAAGACCGGCCAGGAAGGACCAAAAGTGGGAAACGGAGGAGGCAGCAACCCCAATAAGCGTAAATGGATGGAGAGCCAATCATCCGGAGGTGGCAAATCCAGGGGAAAGGCTAAGAAAAGTTTAAAGTGCAGTAACTATGGAAAGAACCACTTGGGGGAATGCTTGAAGGGGAAGTACGCATGTTATCAATGTGGACAATCGGGGCACATGGCTCCTCAATGTCCGAATAAGCCAAAAGGAGGATGTTTCGCGTGTAGAGCCACACACCATCAAATCAAGGACTGCCCGAAGAGAAAGGGCGTTGCAGCTAGCGACAACCGCAACAACAAGGACGTAGTATCAGGTATCATCCCGATCAATTATATAGATGCATATGTGTTATTCGATTCGGGTGGCACCTGCTATTTTGTTTCTGAGAATTTACTAAACAGTTAGACTTACCCCGTGAGGAATTAGAACACCCTATGAGCGTAGGAGTAGCAAACAAGGAAGTTATCCCCGTAGAATACATTCATAGGAATTATTATACTGATTTAAAGGGAATTCGTGGATGTCTTCCCAAATGAGATTTAGCAGCAATAGTTTTTGCCTTGGAGTTTGGAAGCATTATTGGTATGGCGAGAAGTGTGAGATATACACAATCTGAAGTATATCTTCACGCAGAAGGAATTAAACATGAGGTAGCGTCGATGGCTAGAATTGATTAAAGATTTTGATTGTGAAATTCTGTACCATCCAGGCAAGGCAAATGTAGTGGCAGATGCCTTGAGTAGTAAAGGTAGAGGGAAGTTATTGAAGTTGACCATTTAAGAGAAATTAGTGAAAGACTAGACTTAGAGGTTAAGTATCCGATGGAGACCAAAGAGAGATTAATTACAGTGTCAGTAAGCTCGACGTTATTAGATAAGGTTAAGGAGGCACAAGAGAAGGATGAAGATTATGATAACATCAAGAACCGACTAGCTGAAGGTGATGAGTTGAAATTTAAGATTGATAGCACTGAACTGCTAAGTTTTGAAGGACGAATTTGGGTACCGTTAGTACTAGAACTAAGAGAAGAGATTTTGCTAGAAGCATTTTATGAAAGAGTGTCGAGCACCGTTGTGTTGAGGCGAAGTAGGTGAACGTCGACTGTTGGGACCAGAAGTGGTATAGCAGACGGTAGAGATTATCTAAGTGATAAGAGCGAATTATCCGTTTTTATTAGAGTGACCTTATTTTTACAATTCCAAGGATTGAATATTTATAAGGGGGGAGGGGTGTAACGACCAGGAATTTTAGGCTCCTTATTAATTTTATATGTGATTTAAAATTTTTAGGAGTTAATTTTTCAAACTTATTTAAACCTTATGTGGTTATGTGCTTATGTGATTTAACCTATGCGAATAAATGCTAGGATTTTTTTTAAAGGGAATCACTAATGGTTATTTAACTTAGTAGATTAACCCTGAGACTTTTATATCAGAGAATTGATAAAAAGTGTTAGTAATTATATATTCAAATTACGTGAATATAGTGTAGAGATTTAATCATGATTGATTAATTAATATGGGTGTAATTAATCGATAATGTACGAAATTATTATTGTTGATTGATTTATAATTATTATGAATAAATAATAGTTAATGAATTGGGAGTAATTAATTGATAATGTGATGATTAATTATTATTATGAATAAAAAATAATTAATGAGTAAGAGATTAATAAATATATAATATTATATTTACTTGGTTAATTGATTAATTGTTATATGCAAGTATATGTTATATTAAACCTTTATTATATGATAGTTATTTATAAGGTATATTATACAAGGTGACTTTCGATATGGCTATGTATATTATATATAGACTATATAGTAACCTTAATTGTATTATGTGAGATTGATAAGTGTAATGTGTACTTAGAGCATGTGACATAATGTGGGTAGGAAAACTTTTATGAATACCCTATCACCTTACATTAATATCAATAAACATTATTAATGAATAATACTTACAATAAGTTATTATAATTATAATAGCAATTATTATTATAGTAATACCCATTTGCTTTATATTTGGTGTTAGTAAAATGTACATGGAATATATGTTATTATATATTTGATTACATTGTGTTATTATTTGCCCATTGGAATTGTGAATTTACATTATTTATAACCTAAGCTATATAAAATGAAATGTGTAACATAAGTATGTATACTATGTATATATATTATAACCTAAGTGTTTACTACTACACTTGCTAGCTAATACAATGCTGAGTTTGTTTGTCCCAAATTATATGCCCAATTGCTCTGTTATTTCTCGTACACGTGAACTCCCACATGGCTACTACACTACTCTACTTCTCCTCAATTTCTTCACAAAGCTAGCTAATGATTTCAAGAGGTGTGGGATTCATGATGAAATCACCAACTACTCACCAACCATTCCTTGCCCATTGTATAATCTGGATTTCCATTGTTTTGCAAAGTCATGGACTGGTTATCCATTTGTCTATATAAGAGCTCTCCTCCTTCATAATTAACATTGCTGAGATTTTCTCTAAAGTATAGAATTGAGCTAGTAGACTGAGTTTTCAATTGAGTTGAGAGAGTTATCAGTGAGGGAGAATTGGTATTGCAATCCATTCCTTTGACAGAGGTATAAATTCCAATTTATGCTCTCCCTATCTCATTCTCTGCAATTTTCTTGATTTTTGAATTCTTAATTGAACAAGGATTGATGGTAATTGAATTGTGATATATGTTTGTTATATGGAGTTATAATCATGGTAGAATTATGTTAGAAATTGTTAGAATGATTTTCGTTGGAGAAAATTTGAGTTGGGTTTACAGTCTGCCGAAAACTGCACTGCCTCAGGCCTGGGCGCCAGCCTGCGCAGCTGCGCCAATGTTGCACTGGCTAGCGGCGCAGCTGCGCCAGTGCCTGTCTGCAGAAAATTTTTCTGTTTTGCTTCATGCTCATGCTAGCTTGATGGTACTAGGTTGGACATGCATGAAAGTTAGTTTAACTCATATATATATATATATATGTTCCTTGATGCCTACATACAAAATTTTGACCATGTAGTACATGTTATGGAAAGAAAGCATGATTTTGAAATGAACCTAGACTAGTTAAACTGGACTTTGTCATAAACTTAGCATATGTACATTCTGATTTTTGGCAAGCATGATAGTGTAATTTATATGAACATAGAATGCATGATTAGTATTGAACGCACTAGTATACGTGTTTGAAAGACTTAAAGGTTTACAAAGGAAAACTTAAGAACTTTGAAAAGAGAACTTAACCAAAACTTGTGTCTTTAGATTGTGACGACTTAAATATATGTATGTGACTTATTATATGCATGCTAATACATGTGAGTAACGGTTACGAGATACTTTACATGTACCGTGTTGTCTTTTTGACTTAGTATACCTTGTAATAGAAACTTAGAATGTGAAATAGCATTGCTTTCCATGTGAATTATATTATGATCATGCAAGCATGTCATTATGAGCTTCCTTCGGTTAAAGCATGGATTTCACATATGCACGTATTCATAGAAAATGAATCTCAAGTATGGACTATATGATTAAAGTATACACATGTAGTATACGCACAAGCATGACTACTTAAACATTGTTTAACCTTGTTATTTGATAACATGACTTTAGTAACCAATCTTGAAGCATAAACTTATATTGTTTGAAGTATGTGAATATCCAACATACAAACATGTGGTCTTGAAGTGGACATAGAATGAACATATTAGCTTTCGAACTTGAGTTAGATAAACCTGATAAACATATGTGTTGGTTTATATCAGTAACTGGAAGTGCTATGTGTTCAAGCCTATGCTGATGCTTATGAACTAGACAATCTAAAATTATTAAATCTAAGACAAGATTAGATTGACTTACGTGAACTATGTGATAGAATTATATAATGACTAGAGTCTTGTATGTGTGAACTTATATTAGTTTATATATACTAATTGGAGAGGCCGACTTGTTAATGCTAGGTCGTTCCTACGCAGTTTTATTAAAGCTAGAATTTATTTGTAGCTGAGCAAATAGGCAAGTTTTCGAACTTCACTCTTTGATTGTGCAAGTTCTTTTGAACCCGTTATTGTATTATTTGCAAGTTCCCTGACTTACACTCCTTATTTGTGCAAGTTCTTTAATTCTTACTCTTCTATTTGAGAAAGTTCCCGAACTTCACTCTTTGATTGTGCAACTTCTTTTGAACCCGTTATTATATTATTTGCAAGTTCCCTGACTTACACTTATTATTTGTGCAAGTTCCCTATCTTACTCAAATTTATATTGGGCAAGGTATTATTATATTGCAATTTTCCTAACTTCAGTTGATTGTTATATTGAATGCAATTATCCTAAATTCTTACACTACTTTATTCAATGAATCGTGTAAGCGAGTTTCTTAAACTTCACTTGTTTTTGGTGAAAGTTTCCTATCCTTCTCATATTGTATTCAGCAGGTTAATATTGTATTGTGAAAGTTCCCCGAACTTCACATTTTGAGTATTGTGAAAGTTCCCCGAACTTCACACTTTGGTTATTGTGAAAGTTCCCCGAACTTCACATTTTGAGTATTGTGAAAGTTCCCCGAACTTCACATTTTGAGTATTGTGAAAGTTCCCCGAACTTCACACTTTGGTTATTTTGCAAATTCCCGAACTTCATTTCTTTATTATGAAAGTTCTCTAAACTTATACGAACTCGTATATTGTGCAAGTATCTTATCTTTGTGTTTACTTTACTCAAAGAGCGTTGTCAGCAAATGTCCTAACCTATGCATTTACTTTATGCAAGGGATCTATTATGGTGAAATTTCCCGAATTTCACTCTTTGATGTTGTAAATGTCTAAGCCTATGCATTTATTTTATGCAAGGAAATCTAGTATTGTGCAAGTTCCCCGAACTTCACACGTTGAGTATTGTGCTAGTTCCCCCGAACTTCACACGTTGAGTATTGCGCATGTTCCCCGAACTTACACAAATTCATATTGTGCAAATTCTAAACTTCACTTTGTGCAAGTTCTCTATCCTTCTCATATTGTATTTAGTAGGTTATTGTTGAATCGAAAGTTGTTTACTTAATTGCTTGAACTTTATTTCCAAGCATGTTATTTAGTGGTTTAATTACTTATCAATTATTCCACATTGATATTATTAAAGTCCGCACCTAGTGCATTGGAGCTTGTATAGTCTTGGACTTGTACATTATTCAAGGTTCTAAATTTCTTGAACCATGTCAGTAAGAGTCTGAACCTTTGCTCGGTCAGACTAGTGTAGGAAGTTTTCTTTGAAACTATCTAAACCAATTGATGGTAAGGATTCTTAGACGGAACAGAACACCCCTCATATGTTGGAGTGTGCCCAGGTATCTAACATATATGATACGAGTAAACAGATTTAAGTGTTATGCATATTCACGTTGTGCCCGAGGCTGATCTCCTCGAGGTACTGAGTTTCTGTAGCCAAAAGCCATTAATTCTAAAAGTGTCAATTAGCTATTGAACCCATTGGAAAGTTATAGTTCAGAGTCTACTCGACTATCAGTCATTCTAAAGGCAATTATTATCTTTGCTTTTAATATTCATATTATTGAATCGTTCAGCTATTCATAGTGTTGAATCATGCAGGTTGTTGAACCTTACAGATATTAATATCTTTGAATTAAACAGATATTCATAGTATTGAATCATACAGATTGTTGAAGCATTCTAACCTTCATATTGTTGAATCTTTAAGATATTCATTTTGTTGAAATCATTGTCAGATATTTTTTCATTCATCATGATATATCCTTTATTGTTGTATTTAAACTTGCTGAGCAAACTTGTTGCTCATTCTTGCTATATCATGACATATATTGCAGTTAAGCCCGAGCCCTCAAGAAAGGACAAGGGTAAAGGAAAGATTTAGGATGGTTTGCAAGGAGCAGACTTTGTCTTTATGATTTGTTTAATTACTGTTAATGTAATATGAACCCTAATGTTTATTCTAGGGTATATTTGTATTGATGTATTAAGGTTATCGAATCTTGGGACTAGTAACACCTTTTGAATGAACGACTTACGTTTATTATTATTCCGCATTTTAGTTATCGTATGTTACTTAAAGGTGGATGTTAGTATTATTTCGTGGCGACCGGACCGGGGTCAGAGGACCCGGATTCGGGGGTGTCACAGGTTGGTATCAAAACTTTAGGTTATAAACGTTAGGAATGCGAAACCTAAGTTATAACCTTAGTAAAAAACTCAAGTAGAGTTTATAGGTGATGGATTGAGGATACCCATCGAGTCACTTTGTGATACTGAAGTTGTTTATTGAAATCAGCTATGATTGATAGACGTCCTAAACTTCTTAATGCTAACTTGAATAGCATATCACATAAAGCCTAATGTTTTTTTCCTATCCTCAGGATCATGACGCCTAGGGGATTTTTGCGGAACAAGAGGGAGGAAAGATCTATTATCAATGGTGGAGGGGGAAATGTCAACCCAATGCAGAGTTTCGTTAACCTATTAATAGAAGCAATGCAGAACATAACCCCGCCAGCAGTTGAACAGCCAGGACATTACTTGGCTGGCTGTAAGGACTTTAAATTGGTAGGACCACCGAAATTTCGAGAAACCTTGGACCCAATTGAAGCCCAGACATGGGTAGAAGAAATTGAGAAGGTATTTGAGGTCGTACGGGTGGCCGAGGCACAGAAGACAAGTTTTTCCATATTCATGATGAAGGGCGAAGCTAATAATTGGTGGGAACCCAATAAAGGACTAGCAGGCGAAGGAGTTATTATGCGGGACAGATTTAAGAAATTATTTTCGGAGAATACGCAGCAAGATATGGAAGTTAAGTTTCTGGAGCTGAGACAAGGAGGTATGTCAGTCGCAGAGAACGCGGTAAGATTTAAAGAGTGGATTCGATTCACCTCGCATCAGGTGGATACGGAGGCAAGGAAAACAGAGAGATTTGAATTAGGATTGAAACCATGGGTGCAGAAGGCAATAGATGTATTAAAGATTAAGACTTTTTGTGATCTTTTGAAAAGTACTATCATTGTCGAAGGAGGCATTGAAGCCATAGCGCGATTTAAACAAAATAAGAAGATCGGCTAGGAAGGACCGAAAGTGGGAAACGGCGGAAGCAGCAACCCCAATAAGCGTAAATGGCTGGAGAGCCAATCATCCGGAGGTGACAAATCCGGGGGAAAGGCAAAGAAAAGTTTAAAGTGCAGTAACTGTGGAAGGAACCAGTTGGGGGAATGCTTGAAGGGGAAGAACGCATGTTATCGTTGTGGACAACCGGGGCACATGGCTCCTCAATGTCCGAATAAGCCAAAAGGAGGATGTTTCGCGTGTACAGCCACACACCATCAAATCAAGGACTGCCCGAAGAGAAAGGGCGTTGCAGCTAGCGACAACCGCAACAACAAGGACGTAGTATCAGGTATCATCCCGATCAATTATATAGATGCATATGTGTTATTCGATTCGGGTGGCACCCACTATTTTGTTTCTGAGAATTTACTAAACAGATAGACTTACCCCGTGAGGAATTAGAACACCCTATGAGCGTAGGAGTAGCAAACAAGGAAGTTATCCCCGTAGAATACATTCATAGGAATTATTATACTGATTTAAAGGGAATTCGTGGATGTCTTCCCAAACGAGATTTAGCAGCAATAGTTTTTACCTTGGAGTTTGGAAGCATTATTGGTATGGCGAGAAGTGTGAGATATACACAATCTGAAGTATATCTTCACGCAGAAGGAATTAAACATGAGGTAGCATCGATAGCTAGAATTGATTAAAGATTTTGATTGTGAAATTCTGTACCATCCAGGCAAGGCAAATGTAGTGGCAGATGCCTTGAGTAGTAAAGGTAGAGGGAAGTTATTGAAGTTGACCATTTAAGAGAAATTAGTGAAAGACTAGACTTAGAGGTTAAGTATCCGATGGAGACCAAAGAGAGATTAATTATAGTGTCAGTAAGCTCGACGCTATTAGATAATGTTAAGGAGGCACAAGAGAAGGATGAAGATTATGATAACATCAAGAACCGATTAGCTGAAGGTGATGAGTTGAAATTTAAGATTAATAGCACTGAACTGCTAAGTTTTGAAGGACGAATTTGGGTACCGTTAGTACTAGAACTAAGAGAAGAGATTTTGCTAGAAGCATTTTATAAAAGAGTGTCGAGCACCGTTGTGTTGAGACGAAGTAGGTGAACGTCGACTGTTGGGACCAGAAGTGGTATAGCAGACGGTAGAGATTATCTAAGTGATAAGAGTGAATTATCCGTTTTTATTAGAGTGACCTTATTTTTACAATTCCGAGGACAGAATTTTTATAAAGGGGGAGGGGTGTAACGACCAGGAATTTTAGGCTCCTTATTAATTTTATATGTGATTTAAAATTTTTAGGAGTTAATTTTTCAAACTTATTTAAACCTTATGTGGTTATGTGCTTATGTGATTTAACCTATGCGAATAAATGCTAGGATTTTTTTTAAAGGGAATCACTAATGGTTATTTAACTTAGTAGATTAACCCTGAGACTTTTATATCAGAGAATTGATAAAAAGTGTTAGTAATTATATATTCAAATTACGTGAATATAGTGTAGAGATTTAATCATGATTGATTAATTAATATGGGTGTAATTAATCGATAATGTACGAAATTATTATTGTTGATTGATTTATAATTATTATGAATAAATAATAGTTAATGAATTGGCAGTAATTAATTGATAATGTGATGATTAATTATTATTATGAATAAATAATAATTAATGAATAAGAGATTAATAAATATATAATATTATATTTACTTGGTTAATTTATTAATTGTTATATGCAAGTATATGTTATATTAAACCTTTATTATATGATAGTTATTTATAAGGTATATTATACAAGGTGACTTTCGATATGACTATGTATATTATATATAGACTATATAGTAACCTTAATTGTATTATGTGAGATTGATAAGTGTAATGTGTACTTAGAGCATGTGGCATGATGTGGGTAGGAAAACTTTTATGAATACCCTATCACCTTACATTAATATCAATAAACATTATTAATGGATAATACTTTCAATAAGTTATTATAATTATAATAACAGTTATTATTATAGTAATACCCACTTGCGTTATATTTGGTGTTAGTAAAATGTACATGGAATATATGTTATTATATATTTGATTACATTGTGTTATTATTTGCCCATTGGAATTGTGAATTTACATTATTTATAACCTAAGCTATATAAAATGAAATGTGTAACATAAGTATGTATACTATGTATATATATTATAACCTAAGTGTTTACTACTACACTTGCTAGCTAATACAATGCTGAGTTTGTTTGTCCCATATTATATGCCCAATTGCTCTCTTATTTCTCATATACGTGAACTCCCACATGGCTACTACACTACTCTACTTCTCCTCAATTTCTTCCCAAAGCTAGCTAATGATTTCAAGAGGTGTGGGATTCATGATGAAATCACCAACTACTCACCAACCATTCCTTGCCCATTATATAATCTGGATTTCAAATGTTTTGCAAAGTCATGGACTGGTTATCCATTTGTCTATATAAGAGCTCTCCTCCTTCATAATTAACATTGCTGAGATTTTCTCAAAAGTATAGAATTGAGCTAGTAGACTGAGTTTTCAATTGAGTTGAGAGAGTTAGCAGTGAGGGAGAATTGGTATTGCAGTCCATTCCTTTGACATAGGTATAAATTCCAATTCATGCTCTCCCTATCTCATTCTCTGCAATTTTCTTGATTTTTGAATTCTTGATTGAACAAGGATTGATGGTAATTGAATTGTGATATATGTTTGTTATATGGAGTTATAATCATGGTAGAATTATGTTAGAAATTGTTAGAATGATTTTCGTTGGAGAAAATTTGAGTTGGGTTTACAGTCTGCCGAAAACTGCACTGCCTCAGGCCTGGGCGCCAGCCTGCGCAGCTGCGCCAATGTTGCACTGGCTAGCGGCGCAGCTGCGCCAGTGCCTGTCTGCAGAAAATTTTTCTGTTTTGCTTCATGCTCATGCTAGCTTGATGGTACTAGGTTGGACATGCATGAAAGTTAGTTTAACTCATATATATATATATATATATGTTCCTTGATGCCTACATACAAAATTTTGACCATGTAGTACATGTTATGGAAAGAAAGCATGATTTTGAAATGAACCTAGACTAGTTAAACTGGACTTTGTCATAAACTTAGCATATGTACATTCTGATTTTTGGTAAGCATGATAGTGTAATTTATATGAACATAGAATGCATGATTAGTATTGAACGCACTAGTATACGTGTTTGAAAGACTTAAAGGTTTACAAAGGAAAACTTAAGAACTTTGAAAAGAGAACTTAACCAAAACTTGTGTCTTTAGATTGTGACGACTTAAATACATGTATGTGACTTATTATATGCATGCTAATACATGTGAGTAACGGTTACGAGATACTTTACATGTACCGTGTTGTCTTTTTGACTTAGTATACCTTGTAATAGAAACTTAGAATGTGAAATAGCATTGCTTTCCATGTGAATTATATTATGATCATGCAAGCATGTCATTATGAGCTTCCTTCGGTTAAAGCATGGATTTCACATATGCACGTATTCATAGAAAATGAATCTCAAGTATGGACTATATGATTAAAGTATACACATGTAGTATACGCACAAGCATGACTACTTAAACATTGTTTAACCTTGTTATTTGATAACATGACTTTAGTAACCAATCTTGAAGCATAAACTTATATTGTTTGAAGTATGTGAATATCCAACATACAAACATGTGGTCTTGAAGTGGACATAGAATGAACATATTAGCTTTCGAACTTGAGTTAGATAAACCTGATAAACATATGTGTTGGTTTATATCAGTAACTGGAAGTGCTATGTGTTCAAGCCTATGTTGATGCTTATGAACTAGACAATCTAAAATTATTAAATCTAAGACAAGATTAGATTGACTTACGTGAACTATGTGATAGAATTATATAATGACTAGAGTCTTGTATGTGTGAACTTATATTAGTTTATATATACTAATTGGAGAGGCCGACTTGTTAATGCTAGGTCGTTCCTACGCAGTTTTATTAAAGCTAGAATTTATTTGTAGCTGAGCAAATAGGCAAGTTTTCGAACTTCACTCTTTGATTGTGCAAGTTCTTTTGAACCCGTTATTGTATTATTTGCAAGTTCCCTGACTTACACTCCTTATTTGTGCAAGTTCTTTAATTCTTACTCATCTATTTGAGAAAGTTCCCGAACTTCACTCTTTGATTGTGCAACTTCTTTTGAACCCGTTATTATATTATTTGCAAGTTCCCTGACTTACACTTATTATTTGTGCAAGTTCCCTATCTTACTCAAATTTATATTGGGAAAGGTATTATTATATTGCAATTTTCCTAACTTCAGTTGATTGTTATATTGAATGCAAGTATCATAAATTCTTGCACTACTTTATTCAATGAATCGTGTAAGCGAGTTTCTTAAACTTCACTTGTTTTTGGTGAAAGTTTCCTATCTTTCTCATATTGTATTGAGCAGGTTAATATTATATTGTGAAAGTTCCCCGAACTTCACATTTTGAGTATTGTGAAAGTTCCCCGAACTTCACACTTTGGTTATTGTGAAAGTTCCCCGAACTTCACATTTTGAGTATTGTGAAAATTCCCCGAACTTCACATTTTGAGTATTGTGAAAATCCCCCGAACTTCACATTTTGAGTATTTTGAGTATTCTGAATATAAATATTTATGTGTTATGAGATGAGTTAATCCGAATGAATTCAAATTGAAATTATAATAATTAAGAAGAATGTGGAGTTTATGATAAGCTCGTTAAATGCCTAGTGTGGCACGAGAATAGAAACTTTGATAATTAATGAAGGATTTACTACGTGAACATTTAATCAAATATTAATTGTTATTTAATTGTTATAGAATACTAATGGTGATAGTATGATGATTCATTATTATTGTAAGTGATAGTAAGCAAATTGTTTTTATTTAATTGTTGAGGAATGCAATATTTAATCGTATAATAATAAGTAAATTGGTTATAAATATAATCAGAATTGTATTTATTAAATGGATGAGGAATGAGATAAATTGTCATATAATATTAATTATTGTTATGGGCGATATACTATTATCAAGTAATTATTTGATAATATGTTGATTAATGAATAAATGATTTATAAATATAATAAGATTTATATTTATTTAATGTGATAATAAAATCATATAAATGTTAATATTATTATGAAGATTAATAAAATAAACAAGTAGAATATTATTATGATTATAATTGCTCGAGTAATTGTTATGTACAGGCATGCGATAATTAAAAGTATAACATATAGTAGTTACACATATGTTATAAAAAGTGTAGTGCAACACTTAAGTGTGACCATACAATTATATAAACTATATAGTAAAGTTATTGAGTTGTGAAAGCTGTATGATTAATGCCTATGTGACAATGTGAGTGTGTGTACATTAAATTAATACCTCATGAATATATTATAAATAATTATTGATTAATAAATACTTCAATAATTTAATTGAATAATAGAATTGGGATAGTATAATGTGATAATATCTAAATGAAGTACATTAGGTGTTAACAAAATGTACATGGATTATATATGGATGGGTGTAACCCAACTTGCTATATTGTAATATTGCTTCTTCATTTAAAACCATATTGTGAGACTAATGGAATTTATAGCCTATGGGTATATAATATGTAATGTGTATAAGTGTGATAAACTAAGTATGTATATATGCATGTTGCTGAGCTTTGTATTTGTTGTCCCAAAATAATAGTCATTTCTCTTCCTCACGGGAAATGCTCCAAGGCTATCCTATTCCCTACATCCTCAAACTCAGCAACATAGATGGGATCATTGCAAGAGGAGTGGTCCTCAATAGTGTAAACCAACCACTAATTACCAACTTCCTTATAACTACCATGCAATTCATTCTCCCGTTGGTTCAATTTGATGGATTATTGCATTGAGTGTATACTCATTCTTCTATAAATATAGCCTCTTCTCCTTCTAATTTGATTTGCTGAGATTTTCTAAGAGTTGAATAGAGAGCATATAAGCATTCTAAGGGTTGGGAATTCACATAGCAACAAGTTCAGTTCACAGTTAGCAAGAGGTATAACACCTCTTGTTCTTCTTTTTTTTGTTTTTGCAATTTCTAAGATTTCTTAGATTCTTAATTTTGTGGAATTAGATGACAATTGAAATGAGAAATACTTATTTAGTTGTTGTATTAGCTTACTAGCATGATAGAACTATGATATAGCTTGGTTACAATTAATTTGGTTGTAATTTTTGGTAATTGGCCTAAGCACTGCCGAAGCAGACAACTCTCTGGTGCGAACCAGACACGGCGCAGTTGCGCAGGTTTAATACTGAGGCGCAGCTCTCTGGAATCAGTTTGTTGTTTTCTGCAGGAACCTGTCATGTGTAATTTGTTATTATGACTTGAACAAAGCATGAAAACTTGGGTAACAGATATAAGCAAGTATATTGACAAAGCATGAGTATGTTTGACCATGATGATATACATTCTTGATGAAAAAGCTTATAGCTTGAAAACGAACTTAAAGTCTTATAAACAAACTTTGACATGTTATATCCATATTGATGTTCTGACCTTGCAAGCATGTTAGTATGACTTAGAAATTCATGAAAGACATGTTGACTTATATATATATAGGTTCCATAATGTAACATGAGCATGTGGAACTCGCTAGTGAACATTTCTAATGAAAGTGTAAGTTTTGAAAATAAACTTTGACATGTAGGTATCATATATGCATTCTGATTTTGCGAGCATGTTTATATGGCCTATAAATGCATGACGGACATGTTAACATATGTATATATATATATATATATATATATATATATATATATAGCATGAACATGTTAGGCCTTATTAGTGAACTTTACTAATGAAAGTATAAGTTTTGAACATGCACCTTGACACGTTACATTGAGATTTTGATTCTGATATTTATAGACATGTTTGATAGTACTCTTAGACTCACTAATGTATCATACATGTATGCTTAACATTTTAGATATCGTGAAATCAAGTTAAGCATAAATGAAGCATGTTTTTCAAACAAATGACGACACTAGTTACACATTTAAGATGTAAAAACATGTGAGCATGCTTATTGATAGATTATATGACCATTTCACATGTTTACACGATGAGCACGATAGCATATGTGATATCATGACATAATATGGCCGTAAATTTATTTGAGAGTTAATCTTAGAATCATTTCGTGAAGGGTTGAATTTAGAACGATTATGAAAGCATGAAAGGACCCTTTAACATGTATATATGTTATGTGATATCGTAAGTTGATACTTGAATTTGATTCTTGACAATTAACAATGCTATAACTTACTAAATAAAATATGTTTGGTATTGATTATGGTCGTATGTAATAATAATGATATGAGAATATGTTTAACTCAAAAAGAGGAACGTTAAGGATAAAAGAAAATAAAAGTTATATTAGTTGAGACTTGTGAATTTGTATGATACTATACATGGTATGATTGTATAGTAAGGTTAAAGACTTAACTTATATGTGGATTGTATATATAAGAAAAAGTATGATGTTAAACTATATGACTAATGGATATCATATATATACGTAACTATATTACGATAGGAATTTGAAAGTGTTGATTAATTTACGTGGATAGACTACGCATAAGGCAAGTTCTCTAACTTACACTCTTTTACGGTGCAAGTATCCTATCCTTGTATTTACTTTATTCAAGGAATATTATAAGCAAGTTTTCTTACTCGTTTAAATTGAGTTAGTATGCTTATTGAATACACTCTTATTCCATTTGAGTCTTATGAAAGCAATTATTCATGTTGAACTTGGTATTGTTCTTGAATATCGTGAAAGTGTCTATGCCATTTGATTCGGCTAGACTATATGCATGTTTAGAAAACTATCCAAACAAATTGACTGGTGCAGAAATCTTGAAAAACTGAGTTGAGCAACCCTTATGGTAAGGGGAGTGTATATTGTTGGAAGCCCCAACACACGCGTGAAAATTATTGTGGTGTTATGCATAACATAGAGTATTGTAGACTGATCATCTATTATACTTATTTCTTTGGGTTATCAGTTTAACATTGATAATTCTAGTAGATGTTCAATAGTCCTTAGTGACTGCTCTGTATAAACTATTTTATCTAGTTGGATACGTTGATTGCCTTTGAATTCATATATATCTGTTGATCTATATTGAGCTATCATTTCATATTCCAAGTATTTGATTTGAAAATTGTTGATACTCGTTATTCATGACATTATTCTTCTGGATTATCATTGAGATTATACCTTGGTATTTCAAACTCATAAAACTCTTTACCCTTATTGTATATTATTTGTTGGGCAATTTGTGCTCATTCTTGCTTTTTCCTAAAAACATTTCAGTTAAGGCAGAGCAGGGTGGACCTTCGAGCGTCGATAAGGGCAAAGGCAAGGGCAAGGCTACCGACTAGCTTGTCCCTTTTATGTTTAAAATTTTTGGTGTTGTATTAAGACTATATCAGAACTATGTTTAACCTTAAGTTAGATTATGTAATAAGTCGTTATTGGATATTATTATGTAATTTATTAAGTATTGCAGGTTGAGAGACTTGGGAGAATAAATATAATAAATTATTGTATATTATTCTAGATTAGATCTTCCGCTGTGAATGTATGTTTTAGATATTATTATTGTATTATCGTGAGAACGTGACGAACCGAATTCGGGAGACCAGTGGTGGTCTGAATTTAGGGGCGTCACAATAGACATGTGAAGGGAGGTGGAGAGGAAGTATGTGGGAGATATGTATAGATATACATATTATATCTATACATATTTACTAACTCATTTATCCTTTTTGGTCATTACAAAACTTCCTTTCTTCTTTACTAACAAAATAAAACAAGAGAGAAAGAGAAGAGAGAGGGAGTGGTTGGATCTTTAGGGAGGAAAATGAGAGATTTTTAAGGCTTATGAATCCAAAGGTTATCAACTACTTTGGTAGAACAAGGAAGGTAGCACATAGAATAAGGTATAATACCCTAAACTAGGTTATTTCTTTTGTTTTGTTTAATTGTTGATGCAAGAAAGAGTTATTGATCTAACCTCAAAAAACTCTTAATCCACATGATATTGAGTGTTTCATGTATGGATCTTACATGTTTGAGTGTTAAAATGTTGATCAAAAGGAAAGAAAAGAAAACACTGTTCAAAAGTTTAAGAAAACCCTAATCTTGTATATTTTGTATATTTTTATGTAAGATATATTGAGTTCAAGCTTTAAATGGCTAGAAGCATGCTATAATGATAGATATAGAGTTTAATGGGTTTAACTTGTGTATTGGTATGTGTTTATGTAGAAACGTTGAGCAAAATGTTTGAAAATATTTTTATCGACGAACAAACCATAGCTTGTCCATAAAAATTGCACATTTTGAAATCTACAAATGATTTTCGTTTTTCTGGTATTAGAGGGTTAAGTTAAGAGTAAAGCCTAGTTGGAATCATGCAAAAATATTTTAAAATGAGCAAGATATGAATTTTATACCAAAACACCTCACTGTTAAATTTTTGTGCACAACAGTCCACTTCCGAGCTAATTTCAGTGATCGAAACATATTCCAATTTGTATTTTGATGATGGAATCTTGTAGTTTGGAAAAATACAAATCCAACAAGACTGACTAGACATCAATCGGAGTTGTAGATTTTATTTTATTCAAGTTTTAGTGAAGAATCCCAAAATTTTAAAAAATCTGGAAATTTAATCAAAACCCCTGCCGGTTTTCTTTTCCGGTGAACCAGCAGGTACCTTTCGGCGACCGGTTCACCACTTTTTTCGACCGATTCTTGCGTCGGGTCTTGGACCAAATTTTTCTAAAATAATAAAGAATATTATATTATTTAATTTGGAAATTTTCAGTGTAATTAATGTTTTAAACTCTTTTAAATAATTTAAAATTACTAGCTAATAAATTTTTAATGCCACTAATTGATTATTACACTAATCAAATATTTTTTAAAGTGTAATTTACTATTTAATTATTATTAAGTAATATTTAAATAGGATTAGTGTTATTAAACTAACTATTTATTATTTAATTAAGATTAAATAATAAATACGGTTAAATAATTAAATAATTATTATTTAATTTATAATAAATAATGATTAAAGAATGTTTAAGTATATAAAATAATTATTTATTAATTAAGTAAGATTAAGTAATAAATAATGGTAATTACTTACTTACACGTTATTTAATTAACATAAAATTAATTAATTAATTAATTATTATTTAATTAATATTACATAATAAATAAGGATAAATATTAATTAATTATTATTTAATTAATGTTAAATAATAATTTAAGACAAATAAGATTAATAATTTGATTAACATTAAATAATAAATAAATGTAATTAGTTATTATTTATTATTAAATAATAACTAAAGATAATTAATTAATTACTATTTAACTAATATTAAATAGTAATTAAATGAAGATAAAATTAATAAAATAAAGAGAATTTAAATAATGCATGAATTAAATAATTATAATAAATTGTTTAAATGTCTAATAAGTGTTAATCACTTAAGGAAAACATTATTAATGAATTAAATCATTAATCTAAGATCAATTAAATGTCTTATAGGATTAATGATAGTATATTATATTATGTGTGTCTTGTGATTGATTTATTTGCTAGATAAATAGCATAATTAAGCGTATAAATATACAATTATACGCAGTACACCAATATTATCAATGTTAGGTCATTTAAAGAGTATTAATTAAAGCTAGATAGTTGTAGCTCGTCAGACAGGCAAGTCTCTAACCTTAAACTTCCTACGTTATTGAAAGTTCTCTAACTCAAACTTGAATTATTATTTTTCAAAGTATGTTAGTTGTAATGCCCCCAAATCCATGTACTTTCAACCCACAGATGTGGTGCTACACGGCACTACAACTATACATTCATTCAAATGGAATGCATAAAAAATGGACATATTTACTAAATTCTTATTACAATTATGATAATAAATCCTTTCCAGGTTCTGTTAACCATTACATTGCTCATCGTCATAGTATAAGTTCATTACATATACTAGTCTATTACAGGATATCTACTTATCCATTTTGGCTTTGCCCTTATCCTTACCGGATCCTTCGGTCCATTCATTCTTAGTTGCAATCATATAATTCAAGCAAGAAGTGAGCATAACTAGCTCAGCAAGTCTAACAATATATAAGCAACCACAAAATCAAGAATCATATGATTGAATATTCAATAACTGAACAAATAGCTATGAAGTACTATGAACAATTGAAATAGCACTTTCATTCTCTTTAAAACAATTCCAAAGTATATATATACACTTAAGAATTTTTGAGTTGGTCGAAAGACCATGAAAATTCTCATTCCGTTTTCAATCATGAAAAGGATATAACGGCTCTAAGGCTGTACATCCGACATAACTTATGAGCACTTCTAGGTGATCAGCCTATAGTACTCTATGTTGATCAACACTCATCCGTTAAGCGTATTTTAGTTTAAGTTTTGGCAACCTCGCGTGCTCGTCGAATAAACAACGTAAAATACATTTGTTTATTCATACTCAGGCATACCTTTGAATCCGTACCAAATAAATAGCTTACGATAGCGTTATCAATACTATATTAAAAGACTTGTAAACAAATCAATCAAACTCTTAAAGTTCGTCTAGCCGAGTTAAGATTGGCATCGAATCTTTCATAAAATAATTCAAATACAATATAACACGAATCACAAAAACTTGACTAACATGAAGGTCAGACAAGCGTTATAAGAACTTTCCTTCAATCGTCTTCAAATTAAAGTTCAACCGTTCTCGGTCTTTATAGTTTCTACATGATATATTCACATATCACACCGTAATTAGCTACCAAACAATCTACGCACATTGTTTAAACCAACTTCTTTCTCTTATATAGCTTAATCGAATTTATTTCATTAATAACATTCGTTTAAGGTACTTATCATTCATCACAGCTTATTAACATGCATACGTTATAAACTTACACTTATCAATTATCGTTTACGTATAACGATAGTCGTAACTTTAATCGGTTCGTTAGTTCGGTTATATTTCCCCCGGATTGCCAACATCGGACCCCGTATAAGAATTACATAAGTTTTATCTTCATTTCTTAACAATCTCATGTCACGCATGTCTACTACGTACCACGTAACCTTAAGACATTCGTTAAACTCGAATACGATTCACGGTGTACAGTTTCACATTTCAAGTTTTAAGTTTAAATACTTTTAATCAACGTTTATTTTCTAAAATCATCGTTAAACATGTTGCTTAGGAATTCTCTCTTCATGTATATTAAGTATATACATGCCCTATTAATACCACGTGAAAAGATGGATTAATAAAAGCTTGTGTCGGATTTTTTTCCCTTAAGGGTGCTGCGACGCCACTCTCATTACAAACAGCCGCGCTAGGGCTAACATCCCGGGTAAGTGCTGCGGCGCCAATTTACAAGGCATGGGCGGCGCTGCGGCGCCTGCCTTGAGCCTTTGATTTTTTTTTTTTTAAGTTTTTCAATTATATGAAATTCCCGAGCTCATAGCGCGATCATTATAACTCAGAATTGGCTCGTTCAAAAGCCATTAACCCACATATGTCATATACTACGATTCTATCCAAACATAATAAGTTTTTGAATCCGTTAATGATAATTTCATCGTTTAAATTCCTATTACGCGTTCGTTAAATGTTCGTGAACGTTCATAGCTCGTTTCTTTGTTTTAAGTTCGAATTCGACCGTTCTTGAGTCCAAGACTCTTAAATATATAGGTCTTCGATACGCCATCAAAAACCTAAGTTTTCGAGTTAAACGTCAACTTTTGACTATCGTTATGGAAATCCTATGATTTCGACTATTAACGTCTATTCGCGTAAAATTTGCCATAACTTCGTTACTCGTGATTTTTACGCCAAACCAAATAAAATCAATCCATTAATTAATCATCTAGGTTCCTAACCAACAATTTGCACCAACTTATACGCGATGGTTTTTAATTTGTCCATCAACAACAAGCTCTCAGTTTTATGCTTTTTCTTCGATTAATGCTTGGTTAACCAATTACGATTCTCACTTATACATGGATTATTAATGTTTTTGTTCACTAATAGCCATCCTTATTCTTTTGGAAGAGATATGCTCCACCAATTCATATGCTCTTATAAACTTAGTCGAAAAATAATCGAAAGTTTAAGTTCTTGGGTTTTCACCTTCCGTGTTCTTCGTGTTCTTGCTTGAAGCTTGCTTAGTTTGCTTTAATTCCTTGTTGATCACTTGTTAAATCTCTCTTCTCTCTCAATATATGTGTGTCAAATTTTGTAAACAAACAAATGACAACCTAAGCTTGTTTATATAGAAAAATAAGATGGAGGGCATTTTGGTCATTAGAACCAAACCTCCTCTCTTCCACCTTCTTAACCAAACCTTCCTAAGAAAGCTATCAACTTCCTTGGCCACCAAGTAGCCGCCCCACATGCCCATAAGGGACCCACATAGGTTGCCCCATGGGTTTTACCCATCCATTGACTCATCGGTTTGACCCACGGGTTCGGTTCTTGGTTCGGGCTTATAATTAATTTGTACCGGGCCTAACTTTGGTCTTGATTCAACTTATCATTGGGCCTTGAAATAATTCATCATTGGGCCTCATTCATTGACCAATTGAGCTTGACGAAGTCTTAGTCCAATAGTTAAAGTCCATTAAGACTTATCGTATTTCTATCGTATAATTCTCGTATTCTCTTTGTATATACTAAGTATAACAATCGTATTATACATCGTATTATCTTTGTATTATACTCGTATAATAACTAGTATTATGCTCGTATTTATTACGTATAATAATCATTATTATTACACTTAATCATTTTCTCTTCGATTTCACTTTCCCTAACCCTTAGGGTTTTAAGTCCTCGAGCGAAAACTTCGTTTTTCATAACTGAAATATTATTGGATATTTCATCTCGTCTTAAAATACTATCATTACACGTTTCTCGGAATTTCAAAAATAATTCCCTGAGCAGAAAAGGATGAATAGTGATTTTTTGAAAATTTCTCGAAAAACTTTTATTTTTGTCTTGAAAATTCAAATCATTTAATTCTAGCTCACAACCAGAATCCTAACCACATTCGCACATTCTAGGTCATAGAACGACCTTTAAACAGCTTACTCACTTACATAAACATATAATTTTATTTAATTCATATAATCAAATAAAATTATATTCACATAATAATCTGATTTTCTCGGGCATTACATTCCCCCCCCCCCTTATAAGGATTCTATCCCCAGAATCTCGATATAAGTTAAGCAAATAAATGGGGAATATTTTCCTTCATTTTACTCTCGAGTTCCCACGTTGCTTCTTCGGTATTGTGGTTCCTCCGTACTACCTTCAACGAAGGTATTACCTTATTTCTTCAGACTTGTTCCTTCCTATCAATAATCTGAATAGGAAGTTCTTCTTACGTGAAGTCTTTCTTAACCTTAATAGGTTCATACTCTATTACGTGTTTATAGTCCGGTTTATAAGGACGTAACATAGACACGTGAAACACATTATGAATATGTTCCAACTCTGGAGGTAAAGCTACTTCATAAGCTACCTCTCCTACTCTCCTTAAAATTCCAAAAGGCCCTATAAACCTTATACTCAACTTCCCCTTCTTCCCGAAGCGTATCTTCCCCTTCCAAGGCGACGCCTTCAGAAAGACATACGAACCGACTTCAAACTCCCTCTTCTCTCGGTGAAGATCCGCATACTTCTTCTGTCTGTCTTGAGCCACTACTAGTCGGGTCCGTATCAACTTTACCACATCCGCTGTAACGCCCGAGAAAATCGAACGATTATGTAAATGAATTTTATTTGATTTATTGAATAAAATTTGATTATTTGTTTACTAAACTGAGTAAGCTAATTAAAGGTCATTCTATGACCTAGAGATAATTGAAATGGTTAGTATTCTAGCTATGTTCTAGAAATAAATGATGTGAATTTATAAGACGAAATTAAAATCTTTCAGAGAAAAAGACGAAATAGGCACTATTCACGAAATCTTAAGGGTTAGGGTTTGACCCTAATAGTTAAGGTATGAAACCCTAAGCCTGTTTGAGAGTTCAGAATGTTGGAATGACGTTCTGTCAAAAGATTTGATGGTTATATACCGTGAAAAGTTAAGTTAGCCAAAGAGAAGTTTTCTCGAAAGAAAAGTATGGAAATCACTATTCATCCATTTCTGCTCGAGAATTTATTTTGAAATTCTGAGAACGCGTAATAATAAGATTTCAAGGCGAGGTGAAATATGTAATAATATTTCACTTATGGCTCACGAAGTTTTCGCGTATGGACTTAAAATCCTAAGCATTAGAGAAAGTAAAATCAATGATTAATTGGTTACATATAATAATAAATGATTATTATACGGAAGGAATACGCGTATAATACGAGACATTATACGAGTATAATACGAAGCATTATACGAGAATTAATACGACGTATAATACGAATTTTATACGGAGTAAATACGTTGAATTTGATTTAAATTTAATAAGTTGACCCGTGGGTCGAATAGTTGGGAAAACGGGTGGGTTAATCTATGAGGCAACCCATGGCCACATGGGTGCATATGGGAACACAAGGGGGGCTATGTGCTAGCACATGGGGGGACATAGGAAAGATGAGGGGAGGAGGTGGGCTAAGGAGGTTTGGTCCTAATGACCAAACTACGCTAAGCTTGCCAACTCCAATAAATAGAAGAGCTTTGCCTCTTCATTTGGTTGTTTGAAAATTTCTACCAACATGGAGAGAGAGAGAGAGAGAGAAGCTAACTTGAGCTTTGTGAAGAACACCCATCAACCAAGAAGAAAGAAAGCCTTTGAGTCTCCCTACTCAAGTAAACAAAGAACAAAAAAGGTATAACAATAAGAAATTTATGTAAAATTCTCTTTTCCTTCACTAGTAAAATTGATAGAGAAGTGTTTAAGGGAGTTATGACTATAGAGAAGTGATAAGGATGACTTAACGGTGAATTAAGAATCCTAACAAGCCAGGCATGATGGAATAGTAAGAATTGATTAAGGACTAAGGAAGAACTTAATGAATTCATAAGCTATTGAATAATGAAAATGTTAAACCATGAAAACTTAATGTTTTGAATGGTTAGAGTCAATAATAATCAACCATTGGATTGATTCCAATTGGTTTGACGTAAAAATCACGAAGGACGAAGATTCGGCGAAAGTACGCGATTAGACGATAATCGTCGAAAACGTAAATTTCCCGGAATACGGGTCAAAAGTCGTCGTGTGATTTGGAATCGATGGTTTTTAATTGCAACACGTGTAACTAGGTAAATAAGACAAGCGGGAACAAGAACTAACAAATTCTGACTTAAAACGAAGAATTGAGCGTCGAACGTTCACGAACGTTTAACGAACGCGTAAAAATGGACTAATGGCTAAATTATCGCCGACGGATTCAGAAATGAATTCTGACTTGATAGAATGATAGAACATAACGTTTATGAACTTTTGGATTTGGAATGAGCCAATTCCGAGTTATAGCGATCACGTTACGGACTCGTGAATCTAAGAAATTTTCATAACTTAGAAAAATTTTCTGAGGTGCAGGGTCGGCGCTGCCACGCAGCCCAAGAGGCATAAACTGACGCCACTGTGCCAGTCCAGGGAGGGATCCCTATAGGGTGGGCGCCACCGCGTGGCTCAGCAAGGGAAAGTTGGCGCTGCCGCGCTAGGAGGGAAAAAATGTTGACCGGATTAGTAATTACTTAACCTTTTTCATAATGATTAAGGGGTAGTAAATGATGAGTATACAGGAAATTAAACCCTTTAAACAATATGTTTAACAAAGGGTTGTACGAACTAAACATTGATTGAATGTATAGAGCTTGGGATTCGAAAACGTAAACTGTAAACCAAGATCAAGTTAAGTAACAAGTAGAGCCTCATTTGTCATCATGCTTAGTGATGATTGATGAGAGTTTGGTTTATAACATATGAATGTTAATAAGCCGTAATAAACGTTAAATAACTTGAACGAATGTTATTAGTTTAACTATTCGATTAAGTTATACAAGAAGGAGAAGTTAAGCTATGCATTGTATATCGAAAGTGATTTCTCATTGGTATACTATGTGTTATGCTTTGTAGAAGTGTAAAGACTAAGTAGCGTACCTTAAAGGTTTAAGAGACGCGAAGGCAAATTTTCTAACTTCCTTCATACTTTATTATGAATGCAAGTTTTTTAACTCTTGTACTAACGTTACGTTATGCAAGTTTTCTAAACTCTTGCATTACCATGGTGTTATGCAAAGGTTGCTAAACTCTTGTTTATACCTTATGGTTGGACAAGATGTTATTATGCATAACTTCTTATGCATAAAAGAGTTATTGAATAGTCGATGCCATTTGCTTCGGCTAGACAGAGATTAAATATATTTTGATGGGTTTCTCCATAAATCTTTCCAGAATATATATATATATATATATATATATATATATATAATGTGCTAATCCTATGCCAAGTGATTGGTAAGGATTCTCAGGTAACCCTGAGAGTGAAAGACAAATGTATTTACGTCGTTAATTTAACGGGCACTCGAAGTTGCCAATGATTTAACGTAAACATGTTTAATAAATGAGTGTTGATCAACATAGAGTACAACAGGCTGATCACCTGGATGTGCTCGTAAGAGATATCGAACTTACGGCCTGAGTGCCGGGTTGTTCCTTTCAAAAATGAGAACTAAGTGAGGTTCGTGGTCATTAACCAGTAAAGATTACGAAGAGACTATAAGTCCTTGGGAATGGTTTTAAAGAAATCAAAACGATATTTTGATTATTCATGAGTACTTCATAGCTATTGTACATCTATTGAAGTAGAAGAGATATGATTCTTGATTTTGTGGTTTCAAGATATAATGTTAAACTTGTTGAGCTATTTATGCTCACTCTTGCTTAAAACTAAATGTTTTCATCTAAGCGTAACCGGATCGAAGGATCCGGTAAAGATAAAGGGAAGTTCATAATGGACAAGTAGTGACCTTTGTAATAGTATAGTATTAGTATTGTAATTACTGATATTATAACTCAGAACAATGTAATGGTTATTAAGAACCTGGGAAGGAATGAATAGAATGTAATGTTTAGTAAACTCATACTTGATATTGAAGTCTTTCAGTTGAATGTAAGAGTAGACAGTAGTACCATATAGCACCATATCTAAGGTTTAAAGGTACTCAAATTTGGGGGCATCACAGGTTGGTATCAAAGCCTTAGGTTATTAAACTTAAGGGGTAAAAACCTTATATTATAACCTTGAGAAGAGAAGTAGCAGTTAGAAGTAAACAAACTAGGGTAGAGTTGTGATTGAAGAAAGTAACCTTAAATATATTAAATGTGATATATCTTGTTAATGTTTTGATTGTGTACTAATCCAGTTATTTATATCTTATTGTAGATAACAGGGATAATGGACATGTATAATAATGGACATGTATAATGGAGTACATGAGGTTAGCGAGGATTCAGTCAACTTTATAGAGGTTGTACCAATGCTGGTAGCAGAGGTACCCGTGATAATTATAGAGGAGATTGATATAGAAGAAGAGGATCCGTCCGAGTACTCTGACAACTTTGAATTCACGTCATTGGTCGATGGTATGTCGGAGGAAGAGGTTGAGACAGTGTTAATTAATACGGTACTGCGTACTGAGGAAGTGGAGGATTCTACGCCGAAGGAATCCATGAAAATGTTATTCATGGCAGTCTTGGACAGAAATGTCCAACTAAGCAAAGATTTTTGTGACCTCAAGAAAGTAGTCGACGACGTTGTGCAGGACACAGAAGATATGGAGGTCTTCTGGGAAGAGGAGCACGATGAGAAAGTGTTTGCGAAAGACAAAGTTCGGGACTTAAAACTAAAAGTCCAGGAATTAAAAGCTGAGCTTCTGAACAAGAAGTAGAGAATAGGTTAGATGCCCTATATTCATAGGTGTTCACACGAGGATTACCAGCAACAGATTGCTGAGTATCCTCTGAAGGAAGGACAGACTCGACATACCATTAGCTGGGATATTGTGGCCAGTATGGCCGATGCGGATTATATGAATGCAATGAACCAGATGTAGTCCAGTAGTATGTATAGAAGAATTAGCTGTGTAAATGTTTGTATAGCTAGTGATGACGTAAAACCCTCCTTTGTATAGACAAGGGTAGTCTTTTGTAAATCCACACTTTTGGAAGTAAATGAGGGATGGTATTGTAAATGGCTGAAGCCATGTAATGAACATTGTAGTGTTATACTACGAAGAAGCATTTTAATATATGAGGTTATTGAAGTGCTTGTTAATGTGATTGAGTTAATATTTGATTGTTAATAATAACCAAAGAAAGAAGTAAGTAATAATGAAAATGTTTTCGCATTAACAGAAAATGCCGCCAAGAAGACGACAAAGAAACCGAGAAGAAGAACCTCGTAATGAGAAGAAGAATGGGAATAATAACCAGATGCAAGAATTCGTGAATTTTTTAGCTACAGCTCTCAATCGAATGAGAGATACCGTACACACTAATCATGGGGTAGGTCATGGGACTACCTTTAAGGAGTTCAAAGTAATAGGCCCGCCTGAGTTCTGTGGAACTACGGATGCTATAGCTGCCCAAGGATAGGTGAAAGAGATCGAAAAGGCATTTTTTATTGCAAATGTTGGTGAGGCGCAGAAGACTTCTTTTGCGACTTACATGATGAAGGACGAGGCCAACTACTAGTGGGAGGCCAACCAGAGTAGGGTCGGAACGGACGTGGTTACATTGGAACATTTCAAGGAGTTATTCTTTGAAAACTATTTTCCCTTCAGCGTGCAAGGAAGGATGGAGATTCAGTTTTTAGAATTAAAGCAAAGGGAAATGACGGTTCCCCAATACGCAGCCATGTTCAATGAACTGGCAAGGTTTGCTCCACACCAGGTGGATACAAAATTGTTGAAGGCACAATGGTTCGAGCAAGGATTGAAACCCTGGCTCTATAACCAAATATCAATTCTCCAAAGTGTTACATTTGGAGCTGTGTTGTAGAAGACTATTATAGCCGAGGGTTGTAGTAAGGCGTTAACCTTATACCACAAGGAGAGAAAGAATAAGGTTAAGACTGAGGTATCAGTCAACATGGAAGGGGCCAGCGGGAGTGGCTAGAAGAGAAAGGGTTTCAGCTCCGAGAATACCGGAGTAAAGCAGGAATTTCCTAAGAGGAAGATGGAGGTGTGCAAGACTTGCGGTAAGACTCACCTGGGAGTCTGCCTCAAAGGTAAGGCGGTTTGTTATAACTGTGGACAGAAGGGGCATATTTTGCCTAACTATCCTAGTCCTAGGAAGAGCCGCGCTTATGTTGTGTGTGGATCTACGGACCACATGGCAAGGAATTGTTCGAAGAAGGGCTCAGATGGGGGAAAAGGTGCAAGCACTGGTAAGCTAGCAATTAGTGGCGCAGTACCACAGGGTAGACCGACTGCCCGTACGTTTAATATAATGATCTAGGATACGATAGCATCAAGCGACGTCATCGCAGGTATTATCCCAGTCAACGACATAAATACGTATATACTGTTTGATTCGGGTGCAATGTGTTCATTCATAGCATGCAAGTTTGCTAAACGATTAGAATTACTTCCCGAGAAACTTGTAATACCTTTGAACATTAAGGTAGCAAACGAGGAGGTAATTCATGTTGATTCTGTTCACAGGAATTGTTATGTAGGGATAAGAGGTAACAGGTTATCGGTAGATCTTATACCGATAAAGTTAGGAGAATTTGATGTAATTCTCATAATGGACTGGTTAGTTAACCATGGGGCGATGATAGATTGCCAACATAAAAGTGTGAACCTTCGAATTTCTAAGAAACCCAAGGTGGTGTTCTACGATAGTACATCACCAGGATGCTCTTGTTGTCTAACCATGACACAAGCTAGGAAATTGTTAAAGAAGAGATGTGAAGGTTACCTGTGCTTTGTTGTTGATATCTAACGATTGGGAGCAACATTGGAACAGATACCTATTATCAACGAGTATGCGTACGTCTTTTCGAATAATTTGCCTGGTCTTCCACCTGATAGGGAGACCGAGTTCGTTATAGACCTTGCGCCAGGAACGGCACCAGTTTTAAAGGCACCGTATCGTATGGCGCCAGTAGAATTGAAAGAACTGATGATTCAATTACAAGAACTGTTGGATAAGAAATACATTCAACCGAGTGTCTCCCGATGGGGAGCACCAGTACTGTTTGTAAAGAAGAAGGATGGATCGTTGAGGCTGTGTATCGACTATCGGGAGTTGAACAAGCTAACGATAAAGAATAAGTAACCATTGCCCATGATTGATGATCTTTTTGATCAGTTGAAAGGGGAAAAATATTTTTCAAAGATAGATTTGCGGATGGGGTATCACCAGTTGAAGGTTAGAGCTGAGGATGCACCTAAGACAACATTTAGGACTCGTTACGACCATTACGAGTCGTTAGTGATGTCATTTAGGTAGACGAATGCGCCAACCACATTCATGGACATGATGAGCCGGGTGTTCAACTAGTATTTGGACAAGTTCATTGTGGTGTTCATTGATGATATCCTAGTCTATTCTAAGACGAAGGAGGATCACGCTGAACATTTAAGATTAGTGTTGGAAGCATTAAGGAAGGAAAGGTTGTATGCAAAATTTACTAAGTGTGAATTTTGGTTGGAAAGAGTGCAGTTTTTAGGGCACGTTATTGACAATGAAGGGGTTTTAGTGGATCCTGTAAAAGTGGAATTAGTTATTAATTGGGAGCAGCCAAAAATGCCAACGGAGGTGCGGAGTTTCCTAGGGTTAGCGGGATACTATCGGAGGTTCATTCAGGACTTCTCAACGATAGCTACTCCGTTAACAAATTTGACCAGAAAGATGGTGAAGTATGCATGGACGGAGAAATGTGAAGACAACTTTCAAGAGTTGAACACGAGGTTGAGTTAAGCACCGGTATTATCATTACCAGATGAGACGGGGAATTTCGTAGTATATAGTGACGCTTCGCATAAAGGACTGGGTTGCGTGCTCATGCAACATAGCAAGGTAATTGCATATGCGTCTAGGCAGTTAAAGGAGTATGAGGGAAATTATCCTACTCATGACCTTGAACTTGCCGCAGTGGTTTTCGCTTTAAAAATTTGGAGACATTACCTGTATGGGGAGAAGTGTGAGATCTACACATACCTTAAAAGTCTGAAGTATATTTTCACACAGATAGAGTTGAACATGAGACAGAGAAGACGGTTGGAGTTGATAAAGGAATACGATTGTGAAATCCTGTATCACCCAGGGAAGGCAAATGTAGTGGCCGACGCCTTAAGTAGAAAGAGTCGGGAAAAGCTGTCGATGTTAACAGCTCATGAGGAGTTGATAACAGAGATGGAAAGAATGGAATTACAAATTTGATGTCCTAGTGAAGAAGGGGAGAAGCTATTTGCGACGGAGGTTTAACCTACTATCGTAGAAAATGTAACGATTGAGATTTTTATATTTAATTTCAAATATTTATTGAGTTAAATAAATATTTTATGTGATTTATTTATGGAGTTAAATAAATAAATTACGTGACTTATGAGAGTGATCTAATTAAGTTTTACATATTAATTTAATGAATGTTATTTAATTGATGTGTATATATTAATTTTATATTATAGTTCTAATTTAATTAAGAGCATTAAATTAGATGAATTGTGTGTTAAGTGTTACATGAATTATAATTAGCGAGTAATTATAATTGTGTGACAAATTATTTTATGTGGTTAATTGATTTAAATTGATTAAATAAGAATGTTCTATGTTTAATTAATTAAAATGTGACATTTAAAATATGTGTAAATGGATTATTTAAATAAAAAAAATGTTTTTAAATTGTTTTGCCAAACAAAGCATTAAGGCTTTTTGAATTTTAAAACTTATGTAACTGATAATTTAATTAGTGTATTAAGTATAGTTAGTGCGCGTATTATATTATATTATGCCAGTTTTATTCTACGTTAGTTTATACTACGTTAGTTTTCATAAGTCTAAACTAAGAAAAACAAAGTAAGAAAAGAGAAGCAGAGAAGAAGAATATAGAGAAGAAGAAGAGAAGTTTGAGTAATTAAAAGGAAAATCATCTTCTTCACTTTATTAAGCATTAATCTATTTCTTTAATTCCTTATATTTGATATATATATATATATATATATATATATATATATATATATATATATATATATATATATAGATCACGTTCTTCATGTTCTTCGTTTTCAATCTCTGTAAAATATTAAGATTTCATGGAAGTTATAATTATGAGTTATGTGTATGTGACACCCCCAAATCCGGTATCTTAATTTCCACAGGATTTGGTGTTCACTGTTCCAATATCATACAACTATCTACCCATAAATAATGAAATTCATTTATTAGATAAATAAATCATCATCTTACATCGTCTGAAATAATAATACATCATAAATCCCAGGTTATACTTAACCTTAAATCTCTGTTGCGGAAACGTAAATAAATAAGTCTTAAATCATCACACATAAGTCTTGAACTTTAACATTATTAATGACAACACAAGTCTTCATCACTTGTTAGATTTTCCTTTTCCCTTGCTACTAGAAGGCTCACCAGACTGTTCATTCTTATCTATAATGTTATTATGCAAGAGTGAGCACGAATGCCTGCAAATATAAAAATAGGACAATAATAACATGCGAGTAAAAGAATTCTGAATAACAGAAAGCTCAACATTTGAATCAAAGAATATTAATCAAGAGTCAAATTACTTCTCAACTTTTGAATCAAGAATATTAATCGAGAGTCAAATTACTTCTGAGGGTCATTAAGACCTTGAACCGAGTCTTAGATTGTCAAGTATATTAACCTTTCCAACCTTTAACAGTCATAAAACTATAGACTTTACTTCTCGTACTTAGGGAGATCAGCCCTTCGTACTGATTCTATGCACATTATCTTAACGCTTAAAGTATCTTCATTAATCCCTTATATTAGGGTTGTTCATCTCAGTTTGACATCAGAATCCGCACCAAATAAAGTTGGTTTGGATAACTCAATAAATGATATTCAAATTGAATATTAATTTCTCAAGGTATACAATCGAATAAGTATTGTACACTTAAATGATACTTTTAAAAGAATCATGGCATCTCATGTGAAATTCTAAACTTGGATATTCAAGAGTAAGAATTTGCTCAACAATAGTAATTAAGCATAGCAATTGCTCAATTTAAAGAGTTTAGTTTAGAAAACTTACCCAACAATAATAATAAGTTAGGGATAGAAAACTTGCCTCGTGCACAAGCTACAATTATTTCTCACTTCTTTAATTACTCTTACATATCACACATTTACAATATTAATTAATCACAAGTTCGATATGATTATTGATTTACAATTAGTGTTCTTTGAACTCATTATTAGGTTTTTCAAATAATGGTTCATGTTGATTAATTAACTTGTTAATTAATCACATAACTTAAGTTAATATCTTGTATTAACAACTTATTACATACATAACATGTCTTCATGTTTATTAAACTTAAAATAATGTCTTCATATTTATATCACATTATTTAAAGTTTATAAATAATAATTTAAGTCACATAATTAATTCATTAATTAATCACGTAACATACTTTATTAAACTCATATCAACATCCTATCATATTTACAACATGTTTTCATGTTCATTAGATGAAAAATATTTTTCTCAAATTTCAACACTTCGCAATTTTTTTCAAAAATTTCAGACAGGCGCGCCCGCGCGCCATTTTGCCTTGCAACCGGGCGCTCCATTTTGCCTTGCAACCGGCGCGGCCGCGCGGCTGCGGAATTTCAGAATCTGAAGTTCGCGAACGAACACAGATTTTCTCCCATTTTCTCCCAATTCACATCATTACACTGATTAATAACGTTACCCATGAAGTATAAACTTCATAGAAACATTATACAACACTTATATCATGTTCTTAACAATCATAATCACACAGTTACACAATCTAACACTTTTAATTTCACTGTTCTTTAACATTTTTGCAAACTTTAAAGAAAAATATAAAATTTCTCATTGCGGATTCGTTACTAAACCGAATCCACTCATTCCAATTTTATTTTCTTTATTTTAACACATACAATCATAATCATGTGTCAATTTTAATTAAAATATATGATTACAACATGTATTTCACCCATATGGGTTACTAACCCATATTCAAGACTCTGTCTTATTTAAAACCCATTTATTAACAAAATTACTTGATGTAATCACTGTGAATCATGAATGTATAGCCTAAATTATATCATGGACATATGTTAATATATATATATATATATATATATATATATATATATCCATGAAATCATCAATTATCAATTTTCTCCATTGACAAAGGACTTTTACAAAACACGTATATGAAAAACTCTGTAAATCTTTGAAAACCTAATTAAAGGCCAAATTATATAAAATTGATCCTTTAAAACATGATTATATGTTATAGAACACGTTATGATCACATACCCTTATAGATAAAGTTATATCATAACCCAATTGGGAAACCCAATTTCACAGAAAACTCAAAACTCGTATATGAAAACTTTAGAAAATATAATTGTAAAAACTTTGAAAGAAGATTACCCTTTGTTAGTATGAAGATAAATCAAATACAACACTCAGGATTCCTCAAATCTCTATCTCAATCTCCTATTCTTCTTCTCTCTGAAACTTTCTACGTTTTTCTTTCTCTGACTTATCTAAATTTCTTCTGATAAAATGACTTAGGAAGATAACGTACACATATATATAAATATATAATATATCCGTTGCAATATAACTCCCACAAGGGCTTTGTTTGGCTTATTCTTCTTTTATTTTCCCATTTACTTTAATAAACTAATTTACTATATAGTTAATTGTCACATCACTTATTAATTAATTAATTTTATTTAAATCAATTAAATAAAATAAGATAATTCACGTTAAATCACATTGTCACATAATTAATATTTTTATTTATTAATTATGTCAATTCATTAATTCATTAATTAATTATTAAATTAACTAAAGTAATATATGCTTATTTAATTATTTCAATTAATCAAATAAACTCAATTAAATATATTCTTTGAACTATTAAATTACGACATATTAATTTAATTAATGTCACGGATATTATTAAATTAGTCTATCACAAATTCATGAATTAATTATTTAATTCAATAATTAAATCATTAAAAATATTTATTTATTTCAATAAATATTCAAATATTTTTACAAAATTCTCGTTCGTCACAGTGTATATATGATGTTCATATGTTTTCATAATTGCATGCCATGGAGAGTTTTCAAGAATACAATTGTTGAAAAAAATAAGTTTTTATGTTCTTCATATTTTCATTCTCTATAAAAGTAAATTTTCATGAAAGTGGTATAATCATGAATTGAATATATGTATTGTGTTCATGTTATACTAATAGTGATTGTATGCCATAATGATTTTCAGAAATCAAATTACTATAGAAAGATATTTTAACAAAAAATTCATGTTGATATGAGTTCATATGAGTTTTAGTTTTGTTGTCAATTTTGGTTTGATAAATTGATGAATTAGAATATACTAGCATGCTTATTAGGAAATTGGATTATGTTATCTTCAATTACATATATAATGCATGTATATAAAGTGGAATTGATGGAGAAATTTATTACAGTGGGTTATTTTGGAAAAGATATGAGTTTTCATGAAAATGGCCAAATTGAATTTTTAAAACTCTTGATTCTCGTTGTTTAAATGATTTTATATTTTGGAAGCATGTTAGATATATGTATTACAGCGTATATATGATTTATAGTGTCTGTGTTACTGTATTTTTCCGTTTGTTGGCTTGTATGGGTTGTTTGGTAAAGCAGAGAGCCGTGGCTGTCTGCATCTGGCCGAGTTACTGCGCAGCTGCGCCGCTTGCCCTTCCCTGATTCATCCCCTGCGCAGCTGCGCCGATTTTAAGGCAGCTGGCTGCGCAGCTGTGCCATGTTCAGTGCAAAGGCAGTGATGCTTGTGACACCCCCAAATTCGGGTACTTCGTTTTCACATGATTTGGTGTTCACTTTCTAACTATAACAAACATCTACCCAATATATCTCAAAATAAATTACAATCTTTATATAAAATCTCCCTTAAAATAAGGGTTTCAACCTTAAAAAAAAAAAAAATCCCAGGGTTACTCTGACCTTGACATAAATAATAAAGTGCGGAATAAAAATATGACATAAAAGTCTTATTACAATCATTTTAAAATAATTAAACAAGTCTTCACTTGTTCATCTTTCCCTTGCCTTTACTCGTAGACGAGGCATCAACGTTATTAACCTTAGCAGCAATTGTTATTTAATGTAAGAGTGAGCAAACAACAGCTCACTGGAGTTTAACAATAATAAATACATGAAAGGATATCTTTAAAAAGATCTGAATAACTTAGCTTACTTCAACAATAAAGAATTGAATAATAATTCTCTATCAACATTAAAATACGAATATAGAATTTATCTGAAGGTCAGAAGACCTTTGAACTCTTGTCCTAGGTTATAAATATTTCTATTTAAACCTTTAACAGTCAATAAGACTATGGACCTTAATTCGTACTTAGGGGGATCAGCCCTTTGTACCATGTATTGTGCACAAACATCTTAACGCTATGCGTACTAACCTCCCTTAATAATTAGGGTTGTTCAACTCAGTAATTTGAATTCAAGTCCGCACCAAAGAAAGTTTTGTTTGGATAAGCTTACAAGGGTAATTTAGAATTCACATTCATCAACTAAAGATTAGTTGAATCGACTTTCAATAATTCATAAATAAAAGAATTATGAATTAATATATGCTTTAGAAGTAAACTTAAAGCATTTAAAATAATAAACTGGATCTTACTTGAACAATAAGTCAAGATCTCTTCGGTTAAGTAAATAATTGTCCAGTACAGAAATGAAAAGGACATTCTCAACAATGAATATATGAACTCAAAGAACTTGCGTAGAAATAGCGAGTTTAGGGTTTAGAAAACTTGCCTTACGCGCAAGCTACTTAACTCAATCACGTACTTTAACACTTTCTATATATATACATATTCAATCACAATAACCTAAATTAGTTAACACGTAACTAATTCACATAAGTGGTTAACCCTCATGGTTAACTCACTCTAACTAAATAAATAATAATAATCAACCATTATATCGTTAATTACATCACTTACATATTCACATAATTAAATTAATTATGTATTTAACTAAATTATAATTAATCAATTACAATTCAAACATTTAATCTAATTATAATTACTTAAATTATAATCACAACTTAAACTATCTCCAATTCATAATTAATAAGTAATTAAACTATATCATGCATTATAATTACACAAATCATAATTAATCATGCAATTTATAAATTTTAAATCCATAATTAAACATGCATTATATTATAATTACATAAATTATAATTTAATTTAACATCTAGTTGATTAAAATAAATCAACTAATATTATGCTTTAAACTAAACACTTACTTTTAATTATAAATAATCAATTTACAACTTTAAAAGTAACTCATAGAACAATTATAATTTAACACTTCAAATATTATTTTAAGATTTACAACTTCATTTTCTATATTTTTCTTTTTAAATACGACATTGTCAAACTCATGTTAACATGTTATAGTAATACATGATTATTCATAAAACAATTAAATTAGTCTCCAAAATAACTCTGCACAAGTAAACTAGCATCGCTGCCTCTGCACTGAACATGGCACAGCTGCGTAGCCAACTGCCTTAAAACCGGCGCAGCTGCGCAGGGGATGAATCAGGGAAGGGCAAGCGGTGCAGCTGCGCTACTCCTGGCCTTGCTGTCGGCGCAGCTGCGCAGCAACTCAGCGAGACGCAGACAGCCACGGCTCTCTGCTTTACCGAAATAACCCATACAAGCCAACAAACGAAAAAATACAGTAACATAGACACTGTAAATTATATATACGCTGTAATACATATATCTAACATGCTTCCAAAACATAAAATCATTTAAACAACGAGAATCAAGAGTTTTAAAAATTTAATTTGACCATTTTCATGAAAACTCATATCTTTTCCAAAACAACCCATTGTAATACATTTCTCCATCAATTCCACTTTATATACATGCATTATATACGTAATTGAAGATAACATCAACCAATTTCCTAATAAGCATGCTAGCATATTCCAATTCATCAATTTATCAAACCAAAATTGACAACAAAACTAAAACTCATATGAACTCATATCAACATGAATTTTCTGTTAAAATATCTTTCTACAGTAATTTGATTTCTGAAAATTATTATGGCATACAATCACTATTAGTATAACATGAACACAATACCTATATTCAATTCATGATTATACCACTTTCATGAAAATTTACTTTTATAGAGAATGAAAATATGAAGAACATAAAAACTTATTTTTCCAACAATTGTATTCTTGAAAACTCTCCATAGCATGCAATTATGAAAACATATGAACATCATATATACACATAACTCATAATTACAACTTCCATGAAATCTTAATATTTTACAGAGATTGAACACGAAGAACATGAAGAACGTGATATATATATATATATATATATATATCAAATATAAGGAATTAAAGAAATACCTTAATGCTTCATAGCTATTGTACAGCTATTGAAGTAGAAGAGATATGATTCTTTATTTTGTGGTTTCAAGATATAATGTGAAACTTGTTGAGCTATTTATGCTCACTCATGCTTAAAACTAAATGTATGACAACGGGAAGTCCATGATGGACAAGTAGTGACCTTTGTAATAGTATAGTATTAGTATTGTAATTACTGATATTATGACTCAGAACAATGTAATGGTTAGTAAGAACCTGGGAAGGAATGAATAGATTGTAATTTTTAGTAAAATTATACTTGATATTGAAGTCTTTCAGTTGAATGTACGAGTAGACAGTAGTACCGTGTAGCACCATATCCAGGGTTTGAAGGTACCTGGATTTGGGGGCGTCACATCCGCCGTTTGTTGTACCATCTCAGATCCCAACATTCGACGTTCACCTACTTCGTCCCAGCACAGTGGCGTCCTGCACCTTTCATATAACGCTTCGTAAGGCGGCATGCCTATACTTGCATGAAAACTATTGTTGTAAGCGAACTCCACCAAAGGTAGATGTTCGTCCCAGCTCCCCTTAAAATCTATAATGCAAGATCTTAATATATCTTCTAGCATCTAAATTGTTCATTCACTTTGACCGTCGGTCTAAGGATTGTATACTGTACTCAACCTCAACTGCGTTCCCATCTGCTCTTGCAAACTCCTCCAAAAATTTGATGTGAATCATGGATCACGATCTGACATAATCGAAACTGGCATTCCATGTCTTGAAATAATTTCTTTGACATAAAGCTTAGCTAACTGCTCTAGGTTATACCTGACTCATATCGGCAAAAAGTGAGCCGACTTCGTTAAACGATCCACTATTACCCAAATAGCAGCGTATCCCTTCTGCATTATTGGAAGTCCCACCACAAAATCCATCGTGATGTGCTCCCATTTCCACTCTGGAATCTCAAGCAATTATAACAATCCACTCGATCATTGGTGTTTGGCCTTAACTTTCTGACAAGTTAAGCACCTACTAACATACTCCGCTATCTCCCTCTTCATGTTCGGGTACCAAAAGTTCTGTCGAAGGTCTTGGTACTGCCACGATGTATCGAGTACCTCGAACTATGGGTCTCTTCCATTATTTCATCTTTTAATTCCGCATTACACGGAACCCAAATTCTTCCTTCAAAATGTATTAATTCCTCCTTATCGAGGCTATAATTAGTTTTCTCCCCATCTGCAATCCTCTAATTATTTTGCTCGTACTCCTCATCTTTAAGTTGTACCTCCTTCGCCCGCTCCACGATTGTTAGTCGAGTTTCCATCGTAAATAACCTCTTTCCCGATTTGCTCGATATTCTAAATTCTAACTCCATCCTTGTCATCTCTGTTATTAACTCGTTCTGAGTCGTTAACATTAATAGCTTCTCCCGACCCTTCCTACTTAAGGCGCTGACCACAACATTCGCCTTCCCTAGATGATATAAGATATTGCAATTGTAATCTTTTATCAACTCTAACCACCTTCTCTGCCTCATATTCAACTCCTTCTGTGTGAAGATATATTTTAGACTTTTATGGTCTGTATATATTTCACACTTCTCCCTGTATAGGTAGTGCCTCAAAATTTTTAAGGCAAAAACTACCGCTGCTAGTTCTAGATTATCAGTAAGATAACCTTTCTCATAATTATTTAACTGTCGTGATGCGTACGCAATGACCTTGCCATGCTGCATGAGCACGCAACCCTAGTCCTCTATGTGAAACATCGCTATAAACTTCAAAATTCCCCGTATCATCTGGTAAAGATAATACAGGTGCTTCACTTAACCTCTTTTTCAGTTCTTGAAAACTATCTCCACACTTCTCCATCCATACATACTTCACAGTCTTTCTCATTAAATTCGTCAACGGAGTAGCTATCTTAGAACCGTCCTGAATTAACCTTTGATAGTATCCCGCTAACCCTAGGAAACTCTGCTCCTTGGTTGGTGTTTTCGGTATTTCCCAACTAATAACTACTTCTACCTTTGCTGGATCCACTGAAATCCCTGCCTTGTCGATGACGTGCCCTAAAAACTGCACTCTTTCATGCCAAAATTAACACTTAGTGAATTTTGCATACAACGTTTTCTCCCGTAGCGTCTCCAATAATACTCTTAAATGTTCAGCATGATCTTCTAGCATCTTAGAATAGACTTGAATATCATCAATGAACACCACGATGAACTTCTCCAAATATTGCTTGAACACTATGTTCATTATATCCATGAATACGGCTGGGGCATTAGTCAACCCAATTGACATAACCAGAAACTCGTAATGACCATAACGAGTCCTGAACGCCATCTTAGGTACATCCTCCTTCCTCACTTTCAACTGATGATACTCCATACTTAAATCTATCTTAGAAAAATACTTCCCCATTTCAACTAATCAAATAGATCATCGATCCTGGGCAATGGGTATTTATTCTTGATCGTTAACTTGTTTAACTCCCGATAGTCGATACAAAGTTGTAACAATCCGTCCTTCTTCTTTACAAACAATATCGGTGCTCCCCATGGAGAGACACTCGGTTGAATGTACTTCCTATCTAACAATTCTTGTAACTGAATCATTAGCTCCTTCATTTCTACCGGCGCCATCCAATATGGTGCCTTAGAAACTGGTGTCGCTCCTGGCACAACATCGATAAAAAACTCAATCTCTCTATCTGGACGAAGACCTAGTAATTCGTCCGGAAACATGTTCGCGAATTCTTTCACTATATCTATCTGTTCCAATGATGCTCCCACTCTCCGGGTATCAATATGGCACAGATATCCTACACACCCCTTCTTCAACAACTTCCTAGCTTATGTCATGGTCAGACAACAAGAGCGTCCCGGTGATTTACTACCGTAGAACACTACCTTGGGCTTCTTAGAAACCCTAAGATTCATACTTTTCTTTAGAAAATCTTTCATCGCTCCATGGTAAAATAACCAATCCATTCCGAGAATTATATCAAATTCTCCCAACCTTATCGGTATTAAATCTACCGATAATTTGTTACCTATAATATCTACACAATAATTCCTATGAATGTGTTCAATGGGAATTATCTCTTCGTTCACTACCTTAATGTTTAAAGGTATTTCTAATCGTTATGGGAGTAATCCTAAACACTTAGCAAATTCACATGCTATAAAAGAACAAGTAGCACCCAAATAAAACAGCACATAAGCATTTATTTCATTGATCGGGATAATATCTGCCACTACATCCGTAGATGCAACTGCATCTTGGACTGTCATATTAAAGGTACGGCCAGTAGGTCTACCCGGTGGTGTTGGCCCAGTAATGGCTAACTTACCACTACTAGTACCCTTAATCCCTTTTGACCCCTTCTTTAGGCAATTCCTTGCCATGTGGTCCATTGACCCACACACAAAACACCCTTGACTCTTTTTAGGGTTAGGACAATTGGCTGCAATATGTCCCTCCTGCCCGTAGTTGTAACACACTGATTTCCCCTTTAAACAAACTCCTAAATGAGCCTTCCTGTATGTCTTGCACGCTTCGATCCTACGCTTAGGATCCCCTTGTTTTGCTCTGGTATTCCCAGAGTTGAAACCCTTCCACTTGGGCACACTTTTGCTCCCACTAGCTCCCACTAGCTCCCTCAGTCTTAGGGACTCCATCCCCTTGTTCTTGTTCTTCTTCTCTCTGTGGTATTGGCTCAAAGCCTAACTACCACCTTCGGTAATAATTGCCTTCTCCAGGATTATTCCGAACAACGTTCTCCGGAACACATAAATCCTTCTATAGAACCAGGGCTTCAGCCCATGATCAAACCTACGAGCCTTCCTCACCTCAGTGTCCACTTGGTGTGGAGCAAACCTCACCAGTTCATTGAACTTGGTTGCATACTGGGGAACCGTCATGTCCCCCTGCTTAAGTTCTAGGAACTTAATATCTGTTCTACCCTGCATACTCATAGTGAAGTTGTTCTCGAAGAAAACCTTCTTGAACTGTTCCCATGTAACCGCACCTGCTCCAGCCCCACTCTGGTGAACCTCCCACCAGAAGTTGGCCTCTCCCTTCATCATATAGGTCACAAAAGAAGTCTTTTGTGCATTCCTGACATTTGTAATGGCAAACGCCTTCTCTATCTCTTTCACCTATGTCTGGGCCTCAATAGGGTCCGTAGTTCCCTTGAACTCTGGCAGACCCACAGTCTTAAATTCCTTAAAGGTGGTCGTTCGACCAACCCTAGGAACCACTGGTGCTCTACCCCCAGTTTGGTTAAAGGAAGTTGTTAATAAATTAATGAACTCTTGCATAGGGTTGTTCTGACCCTCTTGATTCTCATTATGGGATTCAGCTTTCTGATTACGTTATCTTCTTCTTGGCGGCATTTTTCTGTTTAAATAAATAAAGTTTCATTATTATTTATTTACTTATCCCTTTTTTCTTGGTTATTATTCATCAAATAACAACACATAACTAACATCAAGTGCATTTGATAAAAACTTCATTATATTAATATGCTTCTTCAAACTATTTACACATAGGTTCCCTAGCTAACGCTATTACATTACTATCCCGCGATTGACTTTACAAAAGTTGGGATTTACAAAAGACTACCCTTTGGTTATACAAAAGAGGGTTTTATGTCACTAAAAAATCACAATATTTACATATCTACACTTTAACTAACGGCATTTGCGTGCTTGCGATTTGCCAGAATCGCCACAAGATCCCTACTAATCGTGTAACGAGTCTGCCCCGACTCAATTGAATAACAAGCTATCTTAAACTTAAAATCCTCATGAGCACTAGCATGGATGTAAGACATCCGTGCTATCTTTCGGTCATTCTCTCCTAGCTCTTTATAAAGCTCTACGGCCTAGTTCTTATAGTCCCGGGCCTTATCCTTCAGGAGCACCTTCTCATCGTGCTCTAACTCAAAAACTGCTTCTGCAGATGTCTTAGCCTCCTGGAGGTTGTCAACCTCCTCCTTCAAGTTCTGCAACTCCCCCCGCAACTGCACATTCCAGTCCAACACGGCCAGATACAGTGCTCTCACTGCCTATGGTGGTGTGGGCTCTAATGTTGGTACCACCGTATGAAACGATGCCACCTCTATATCCTCATCCTCATCGACCATCACATCAAAGTATGATGCCGACCCCAAGTCCTCGAACAAATCTTCCTCCTCCGGCTCAGACTCCTCTATGTGTACCATTGGTACAGGCATCGGTACTGGCTCTATCTTGGTCACCGAGTCCTTGCTCACGACATTTATATCCCTATACATAAAGCTATCGATTGACATCTACAATAACACATACCATGTTGATTAGTACATAATACACAATATTATAAGCACAAATCACATTTAATTTATTTACGATTAATTTCCATCTTTTAAATCTTTCGGTAATGAATTTCCACACTACTTACTTAAGAATTCTATTCGAATATCTTCACTTCTAACTCTTTCTACTATTACCGAGGTTATAGCCTAAGGTTCTCCCCCCTTAAGTTTTATAACCTAAAGCTTTGATACCAACCTGTGACGCCCCAAAATCTGGTTACTTTTGTAATGACCGTGGATTTTAAATTCTATTATTAATTAAATATATATGATTTAATTTTAATGAGTTAGTTTTGTATGCTTATTTAAACCTTGTGTGGTTATGAGATTATGTGAGTTAGTGCCTATGCGAATAATTGCTAGGATTATTTTAAAGGGAGTCACTAATGGTTTAATTAAATTATTGGACTAACCCTAAGGTTTGTATATCAAAAGAATTGATAGGATGGCTAATAATTAAATATTCAATTTACTTGAATATAGTGAAAGGATTTAATTATGTAGATTAATTAATAAAAGTGAGCAATATTAATATTTAATAGTCTATTTAGCGAATTAAATACTAATAGACTAGATCATTTATTTAAGTAACCAATTCAATCGTTTATTCAACCATGAATTGGGGAGTTAAAGTATACCATAACAATAGGATTGGGATAATGTATTGTGATAATACCCCATTGAATTATATCCGGTATTAATGAAATGTACATGGATTATATATGGATGTGTATAACTCAACTTGCTATTATGAATTATGCTATCAATATGTACCCTCTAATTCATTTATAACCTAAGTGAATATATAATATATATGAAGATAACCTAAGTGTTTATATTATTACATTTGCTAGTTGCTATATTGCTGAGCATTATATTTCCTTGTCCCAATATGAGTGTCCATCTTCCCTCCCACACGTGAAAACTCATGAAGGCCAGTCTACTCTTTCCTCAAACTCAACATTTCTAGCTAATGAAGATAAGGGAGTGGGTTTCATAATGGATTTCACCAACTCTCAACAACTCTCCCTTAACCATTATATAATCTTTCAATTCGTTGGTTTAATATAGTGGAAGAAAGCTTTGTCTGGATATCCAATTCTCTATAAATGAAGCTTCTTTTCTTCTCATTCCATTTGCTGAGATTTTCCCTAAGTATAGAATTGAGAGCAAGTATATATATATGTGATAAGCATTCTGAGATTGAAGGAGTCCAATTTAGCAGCAAACTCGTTTAGTCATTAACAGAGGTATAACTCCATGTTCTTCATTTTGGAAATTTCTAACTTCTTTGATTTTGGATTATGCATGACTTGAATGTTAATTGGATTGAGGGATGCTTGTTAGTTGTTGTATTAACTTATATGTAAGTTAGAACTACATTGTAGTAATGTAGAATTGAATTTAATGAGAAATCTTGATTTGGGTTTGTTAAACTGCAGAGCAGAAAGCTGCTTCAGTTTTGGTCGAGCACCGGCGCAGCTGCGCCCTGTTTATACTAGGGTGCGGCGCTGCTGCGTTAGGCCCTGAATTTTTGTTTCCTGTTCTGTTACAAATCTGTTATGTGCTAACATATGGTATCACTTTAGGCAAGCATGTGCACATGATTAACATGCATAAATGAGTACATTGACATAACATGAGCATGTATAACTATGTTAGCATACACTATTGATGAGAAGATTATAGTTTATAAATGAACTTAGAATGGTTAAAGTGAACTTGACATATACGTATCATATATGTATTCTGACTTTGTAAGCATGATCGTGTGTTCTAAATATATATGAAAGGTCAGACTAAAGTGTTGAGTACACACTAGCATACATGATTGAAGGTTAAGATGATTTCAAAAGAAAAACTTAAGGACTTGAAGTGAACTTAACAAAATTTGTGTCTTTTTAGTTCTGACCATTGAGAATGTATATATGGCTTATATATATGTGTTCTAATACATGTGAGTCATGACTTCGAGACACTTTGCATGTACTAAGTTGCCTTTGTTGACTTAGTGTAATTTTCGAAGGAAACTTAGAATTTGGAGACTAATATCATCAAATATTATGTGAGTTACATTCTGATCATGCAAGCATGAATAATAGGATTCATTATGCCTCTAGACATGGTGACATGAGCATCATTTGGTTAAACAAGGATTTTACCTATACACACATGTTCATAAAAAGGGAATTTTAAGTGTAAACTATGTGGTTAAGATATACATATGTGGTATATGCACGAGCGTGCATACTTAGTATTGTTTAGTCTTGTTATGTGGTATTATGACTATAGTACCTGACCCTTAGTAATATGGACTTGATTAGCTTAAGGTATAAGAGTTACCGGCATGAAAACCATACAACTTTGAATTATGGGCAGAACCCTGCAATATATGTGTGCCTTAAACTATATTGCATGATTAATTGAAGTGCTATGTGTTCAAGCCTATGTTGATGCATAGGGACTAGATATGCTAAAGTTATTAATCTAGGACCGAGTTAAATGTTTATAGACTCAGTTATGGTAATCGACTTACGTGAATTATGTGGTAGACTTATCTGATGATTAGATTTTTGTGGGTGTGAACTCATACCAGTCTACACAATACTAATTGAGAGACCGACTTGTTGATGTTCGGTCGTTTCAATGCAATTTAATTAAAGCTAGATTATTTGTAGCTGAGCAAACAGGCAAGTTCCCTAACTTACACAAACTCGTATAATGTGCAAGTTTTGTAACTTCATTTGATTGTTATATTGAATGCAAGTTTCTGAACTTCACTCTTTATTGTGCAAGTTTCCTATCCTTCTCATATTGTATTGAGCAGGTTATTATTGTGTTGCTAGTTATTTATTGACGCTTGGACCTTATTTCCAAGTATGCTTTAGGTGGTTTAAATTTCTTTACAATTATTCCACATCGATTTTATTGATACTCGCACTTGGTGCACTTGAGTTCATACAGTCTTGGACTCGTTCATCATTTTAAAGTTCTATAATTCATAAACTACTTCAGATAGAGTCTGAACCTTTGTTCGGTCAGACAATTGCATCAAATTTTTAAAAAAGCTATCCAGGCCAATTGATAGTAGCGATTCTTAGACTGAAGAGAACACCCCTATATGGTAGGGGAGTACCCCACGTATCTAATATAAGATACAAACAACAGAGTTGAATGTTATGCATATATATGGCGTACGCGAGGCTTCTCCCCTTAAGTATATATTCTGTAGCCAGTAACAAAAGGGTCAATCAGCTATTGATTCCGTTGGAAGTTTATAATTCGAAGTCTATTTGTCTATCAGTTATTCTAAAAGCAATTATTCTCCTTGCTTCTGATATTCGTATTGTTGAATTCCTCTTGTATATATTCCTTTAATCATGATATATCCTTTATTGCAGTATTTAAACTTGTTGAGCAAACTAGTTGCTCACCCTTACTATATCATGACTTTTATTGCAGTTAAACCCGTGACTTCAGGGAAGGACAAGGGTAAAGAAAAAATGAAGTAATAGACTTCAAGTAGCTGAATTTGTTTTATTCTTAGTTTAATTATCGTTTATGTAATTTGAACCCTAATGGTTATTCTAGGGTATGATTGTAAGGTTATATTAAGGTTATCAAATCTTGGGACTAGTAACACATTTTGAATGAATGACATACGTTTATTTTTATTCCGTATTTAGTTATTGTATATTATTTAGACGTGGATATTTGTTTGGATCGTGATGACCGAATTCAGGTGTTTGAGATCCGAATTTAGGGGCGTCACAGGTTGGTATCCGAGCTGTAGGTTATAAACATTAGGAATGTGAAACCTAGGTTATAACCTTAGTAGAAAACTCAAATAGAGTATGTAAGTGATGGGTTGAGTAGATCCATCGAGTTTTAGTTGTACTGAATAAAATATTTTTTTATTTTATCAATGAATATATTTTATTATGGTACTAAAGTTTTTGTTGTTGTTTATTATGGTCATAGAATGGCTGACGAGAGTTAAGATAGCTATTTAGTGGACCAGGAGCCGAGGGACTCTAGTAATGAGCCCATGGAGCATGAGGTGATTGCAGATTTGCTGGCGAGGAACGTCGAGCTAGAGGTTAGGGCTGAGAAAGTGGAGTCACAGAACCACACCCTCCAGATTTCTGAACAGCAGTATAAGGATGCTGCTTATCAGGCCCAAGCTGAGTTAGCCGAGTTGCGAGTGAGGCTAGAGCAGATACAACTAGGATAGTTGAAAGATGAGGTGGAAGTCAAAGATGTGAGGATATATACTTTGAAGCGAGCGTTAGACAGCGCCTTTGGGCAGTTCGATGTCAAATGGATGGAGCTGCCATCCAGTAGCGAGAGTAGGCGTTAATTTGTTAGATATAGTCCCACTTTTGTTTTATTAGGGACAGTTTTATGTTGTAAACCATTATGCTTTGATGTATGCATAGAATGGTAGTCAACCCCAACTTTTGTTGTGATATAGGGGGCAGGTAGTAGTGAATCCTCACCTTTTGCTTAGTAGAGGATAGTTAGCAATAGACAGTTTATGCCATTGAGCGTTTATAGTAGTATACCAAATGTTGAATCATGTTGTATTAAAACTAGTGGTATATTAATATAAATGCAATTGTTTTATTTGAATCAAATATGATTGATGGACATCATAACTTTTAGATGCTAACTTGAATAGCATATCGCATAGAACGTAAAAACGATAAGCCTAAGTTTTCTTCCTTTCCTCAGATCATGCCGCCTAGAAGACAACCACGAAACCAAAGGGAGGAAGGATCCGTTAACAATGAAGGAGGGAATGCCGATCCAATGTAGAACTTTGTTAACCTATTAAGAGGCGATGCAAAATAGACCCCCGCCAGCAGCAGGGCAGCCAGGGCATCACTTGGCTAGCTTCAAAGATTTTAAGTTGGTAGGACCTCCGGAATTTCGGGGAACCTTAGACCCAATCGAAGCCCAAACATGGGTAGAAGAGATGGAGAAAGTGTTTGAGGTCGCAAGGGTGGGCGAATCTAACTATTGGTGGAAAGCCAATAAGGGACGAGCAGACAAAGGAGTTATTCTATGGGACAGATTTAAGGAGCTATTTTGTGATAATTACTTACCGGAGAATACGCAGCAGGATATGGAAGTTAAGTTTCTGGAACTAAAACGGGGAGGTATGTCTATCGCAGAGTACGTGGCAAAATTTAATGAGTTGGCCCGATTCGCTCCACATCAGGTGGACACAGAGGCCAGGAAGGCAAGAATATTCAAATTAGGATTGAAGCCATGGGTGCAGAAAGCAGCAGCTGTGTTGAAGATTAAGAATTTCTCTGAACTGCTAGAAAGAGCTATCATTGCAGAAGGAGGCAATGAAGCCATAGCAAGATTTAAACAAGAAAAGAAGTCAGGTCAGGAAGGACCGAAAGGGGGAAGCAGCAGAGGCAGCAACCCCAACAAGCATAAATGGATGGAGAGCCAATCCTTCGGAGGCAACAAGTCCGGGGGAGAGGCAAAAAAAAGTGGAAAGTGCAGTAACTACGGGAGGAACCACTCCGGGGAATGTATGAAGGGGAGAAGCATTTGTTATCGCTGCGGACAACCTGGGCACATGGCTCCTCAGTGTCCGAATAAGTAGAAAGAGGGGTGTTTCTCGTGTGGAGCCCCAGATCACCAGATCAAGGACTGCCCGAAGAGAAGGGGTGATGCAGCTGCAACCGCTACAACAACTATAATGGGCTGAGCATCAGAGGGACAGCCATCCAAGCCAACAAACCAATGGCACGCAGGTTCAACATGACCGTACAGGATGCGGTGGAGTCCAAGGACGTGGTGTCAGCTATTATCCTAATTAATAATATAAATGCCTATGTGTTATTTGATCCGGGTGCTACCTGCTCTTTTGTTTTCGAAGAATTTGCTAAATTGTTAGACTTACCATGTGAGAAATTAGAACACCCTATGAACATAGAAGTAACAAACAAGGAAATTATCCTCGTAGAATGCATTCATAAGAACTGTTATGCCGAATTGCGAGGATTTAAGCTCAAAGTGGATTTGATACAGATTCATTTGGGGGAGTTTGATGTAATCCTTGGAATGGATTGGTTATCGATTCACGGAGCAATCATCGACTGTAAGAAGAAGTGTGTACACCTTAAGACTCCGAATAAGTCAAAGGTGGTATTCTATGGTAGTAAATCGCCAAGACACTCTTGTTGTCTAACGATGATGCAAGCAAAGAGATTTCTTAGGAAGGGTTGCATAGGTTATTTGGCTCACATGGTTGATACTCGACGATTCGAGGGCAAACTGAGTCAGATACCTGTCGTTAGAGAACTCGCTGATGTTTTCCCAGATGAAATTCCGGGATTGCCACCTAATAGGGAGATAGAATTCATAATTGACTTGGTACCGGGAACAGCACCGATATCCAAGGCACCATATCGAATGGCACCAATAGAGATGAAAGAGTTGATGGTTCAATTACAGGAACTGTTAGACAAAGGTTATATTAGACCGAGTGTGTCACCATGGGGAGCGCCAGTTCTGTTCGTAAAGAAGAAGGATGGTTTGATGAGACTTTGTATCGACTACCGTGAGTTGAACAAAGTCACAATTAAGAATAGGTATCCGCTGCCCAGGATAGATGATCTGTTTGATCAACTCAAGGGAGCAAAATACTTTTCAAAGATTGATTTGAGAACGGGCTATCATCAACTAAAGGTGAGACAGGAGGATATCCTGAAGATGGCATTCAGGACTCGTTATGGACATTTTGAGTATCTAGTAATGTCATTTGGACTAACGAATGCACCAGCAGCATTCATGGATATGATGACCAGAGTGTTCAAGCAGTACTTGGACAAGTTCGTAGTCGTATTCATCGATGACATGTTGGTGTATTCAGTAACAGATGAAGAACATGCTGAACATCTAAGGATTACTTTGGAGGCATTAAGAAGGAAAAATTTGTACGCGAAACTTTTGAAGTGTGAATTTTGGTTGCAGAGGGTGCAGTTTCTAGGGCACGTCATTGACAAAGATGGTGTTTCGGTAGACCCAGCAAAGGTGGAAGCCGTTATCAATTGGGACCAGTCAAAACGCCGACGGAGATCAGGAGTGTCCTAGGGTTAGCGGGATACTATCAGAGATTCATCTAGGATTTTTTGAAGATAGCATCGCCATTAACCAATCTAACTTAAAAGACGGTAAAGTTCGTTTGGACGAAAAAGTGCGAGGAAAGTTTCATGGAGCTGAAGAAGAGATTTAGCCAAGCACCGATGTTGGCTTTACCAGACGACACTGGAGGTTTTGTAGTGTACAGTGATGCGTCACACAAAGGTCTTGGTGGTGTACTAATGCAGCACGACAAGGTCTTTGCGTACGCATCACGTCAGCTGAAGGACTATGAGAAGGGTTACCCGACTCATGATCTGAAGTTGGCCGACGTAGTTTTCGCCTTGAAGATTTGGAGGCATTATTTATATGGAGAGAGGTGCGAGATATATACAGATCACAAAAGTCTAAAATATATCTTCACTCAGAAGGAGTTGAACATGAGGCAGCGCCGATGGTTAGAATTGATCAAGGATTACGACTGTAAGATTCTGTACCATCCGAGCAAAGCAAATGTAGTGGCAGATTCCTTGAGCAAAAAAGGCAGAGAGAAGATACTGAAGCTAACCACTCAAGAAGAGTTGGTAAGGGATTTAGAACGAGTCGATTTGGAGATCAAGTATTCGAGGGAATCAGACGAGAAATTATTTTTAGTGACAGCAAGCCCGACACTATTGGATCAAATCAAGGAGGCTCAAGAAAAGGATGAGGATTGTGATTTAATAAAGAAGCGAATTATCAAAGGTGAGGAGCTTAAGTATAAGATTGATAGCACAGGGTTGCTAAGGTTTGAAGGGCGAGTATGGGTACCGTTGGATCAGAAATTGAGTGAAGAAATCTTTCAGGAAGCTCATAGCACGAGGTACTCGGTACATCCTGGGAGCACGAAAATGTATCAGGATTTGCGATGGCCGAATATGAAGAGGGAGGTAGCAGAGTGCGTCAGCAGATGTCTGACATGCCAATGTGTTAAAGCAGAACACCAGCGACCGAGCTGACTGCTTCAACCATTAAAAATTCTAGAGTGGAAGTGGAGCACATCACAATGGACTTTGTGGTGGGTCTGCCACCAACACAAAAGGGTTACGCCATCTGGGTAATCGTGGACCGTCTGACCAAGTCTGCTCATTTTCTATCAATTAGGACACGATACAATCTGGCGCAATTAGGAAAGCTCTATATGAAAGAGATAGTGTCACGACATGGAGTGACGGTATCAACTGTATCTAACAGAGATCCGCGCTTCATGTCAAATTTCTGGAAAAGTCTACAAGAAAGATTGGGAACGCAGTTGAGGTTGTGTACGGCGTACCATCCTCAAACTGATGGCCAGAGCAAACGAACGATTCAGACCTTAGAAGATATGCCTCGAGCAGTCATAATAGATTTAAAGGGTAGCTGGGATGACCATTTGCCACTGGTAGAGTTCGCTTACGACAATAGTTATCACGCTAGTATCGGAATGCCACCGTATGAAGCGCTATATGAGAGAAAGTGTCGAACACCGTTGTGTTGGGACGAGGTTGGAGAACGAAGATTGCTAGGACCTAAAATGGTGCAACAGACAACAGATACAGTGAAGCTGATCAGGAATTGACTGGTAGCAGCCCAAGACCGTCAAAAGAAGTACGCTAACCTACATCGTCAAAAGCGGGACTTCGTAGTGGGTAGTTTTGTGTTTTTAAAGGTATCTCCCTGGAAAGGGAAGATTTATTTTGGTAAAAAGGGCAAGTTAAGCCCTAGGTTCATAGGACCGTTTGAGATTTTGAGACGAGTTAGTGAAGTGGCATACGAGGTAGCGTTACCTCCTAAACTTGAGCACATCCACAATGTGTTTTATGTGTCAGTGTTGCAGCCATATAAATCGGATTACAAGCACGCTATCTCCTATGAACCTATCCAAGTCGAGAAGGACTTATCGTACGAGGAAGTTCCTGTCCAGATACTCGATAGGAAGGAACAAAAGCTAAGGAATAAGATCATCCATTCCGTCAAGGTCCTCTGGAGGAATCACGCAGTCGAAGAAGCTACGTGGGAACTAGAAGAGAAGATGAAAGCGAATTATCCATTTTTATTTGAGTAACCTTATTTTTAAAATTTCGAGGACGAAATTTTTATAAGGAGGGGAGGATGTAATGACCGTGGATTTTAAACTCCATTATTAGTTAAATATATATGATTTAATTTTATTGAGTTTGTTTTGTATGCTTATTTAAACCTTGTGTGGTTATGAGATTATGTGAGTTAGTGACTTTGCGAATAATTGCTAGGATTATTTCAAAGGGAGTCACTAATGGTTTAATTAAATTAGTGGACAAGCCCTAAGGTTTATATATCAAAAGAATTGATAGGATGGATAATAATTAAATATTCAATTTACTTGAATATAGTGAAAGGATTTAATTGTGTAGATTAATTAATAAAAGTGAGCAATATTAATATTTAATAGTCTATTTAGCAATTTAAATACTAATAGACTAGATCATTTATTTAAGTAACCAATTCAATCGTTTATTTAACCACGAATTGGGGAGTTAAAGTATACCATAATAATAGGATTGGGATAATGTATTGTGATAATACCCCATTGAATTATATCCTGTATTATTGAAATGTACATGGATTATATATGGATGTGTATAACCCAACTTGCTATTATGAATTTTGTTATCAATATGTACCCTCTAATTCATTTATAACCTAAGTGAATATATAATATATATGAAGATAACCTAAGTGTTTATATTATTACATTTGCTAGTTGCTATATTGCTGAGCATTATATTTCCTTGTCCCAATATGAGTGTCCATCTTCCCTCCCACACGTGAAAACTCATGAAGGCTAGTCTACTCTTTCCTCAAACTCAGCATTTCTAGCTAATGATGATAAGGGAGTGGGTTTCATAATGGATTTCACCAACTCTCAACAACTCTCCCTTAATCATTATACAATCTTTCAATTCGTTGGTTTAATATAGTGGAAAAAAGCTTTGTCTGGATATCCAATTCTCTATAAATGAAGCTTCTTTTCTTCTCATTCCATTTGCTGAGATTTTTCCTAAGTATAGAATTGATAGCAAGTATATATATATATATATATATATATATATATATATATATATATATATATGTGTGTGTGTGTGTGTGTGTGTGTGTGTGTGTGATAAGCATTCTGAGATTGAAGGAGTCCAATTTAGCAGCAAACTCGTTTAGTTATTAACAGAGGTATAACTCCATGTTCTTCATTTTGGAAATTTCTAACTTCTTGATTTTGGATTATGCATGAATTGAATGTTAATTGGATTGAGGGATGCTTGTTAGTTGTTGTATTAACTTATATATAAGTTAGAACTGCATTGTAGTAATGTAGAATCGAATTTATTGAGAAATCTTGATTTGAGTTTGTTAAACTGCCGGGCAGAAAGCTGCTTCAGTTTTTTTGACACCCCCAAATCCGGTATCTTAATTTTCACAGGATTTAGTGTTCACTGTTCCAATATCATACAACTATCTACCCATAAATAATAAAATTCATTTATTAGATAAATAATTCATCATCATACATCATTTGACATAATAATACATCATAAATCCCAGGTTATACTTAACCTTAAATCTCTGTTGCGGAAACGTAAATAAATAAGTCTTAAGTCATCACACATAAATCTTGAACTTTAACATTCTTAACATCAACACAAGTCTTCAACACTTGTTAGCTTTTCCTTTGCCCTTGCTACTAGAAGGTACATCACTTCGTTCATTATTAGCTGCAATGTTATTATGCAAGAGTGAGCATGAATGCCCGCAAGTATAAAATATGACAGAATAATAACATGTGAGTGAAAGAATTCTGAATAACAGAAAGCTCAACATTTGAATCAAGAATATTAATTAAGAGTCAAATTACTTCTCAACTTTTGAATCAAGAATATTAATCGAGAGTTAAATTACTTCTGAGGGTCATTAAGACCTTGAACCGAGTCTTAGGTTGTCAAGTATATTAACCTTTCCAACCTTTAACAGTTATAAGACTATAGACTTTACTTCTCGTACTTAGGGAGATCAGCCCTTCGTACTGATAATGTGCACATTATCTTAACGCTTAAAGCATCTTCATTAATTCCCTATATTAGGGTTGTTCATCTCAGTTTAACATCAGAATCCGCACCAAATAAAGTTGGTTTGGATAACTCAATAAATGATATTAAAATTGAATATTAACTTCCCAAGGTATACAATCGAATGAGTATTGTACACTTAAATGATACTTTTAAAAGAATCATGGTATCTCATGTGAAATTCTAAACCTGGATATTCAAGAGTAAGAATTTGCTCAACAATAGTAATTAAGCATAACAATTGTTCAATTTAAAGAGTTTAGTTTAGGAAACTTGCCCAACAATAATAGTAAGTTAGGGATAGAAAACTTGTCTCGTGCGCAAGCTACAATTATTACTCACTTCTTTAATTACTCTTACCTATCACACATTTACAATATCAATTAATCACAGGTTCGATATGATTATTGATTTACAATTAGTGTTCTTTGAACTTATTTTTAGGTTTTTCAAAGAATGGTTCACGTTGATTAATTAACTTGTTAATTAATCACATAACTTAAGTTATTAACTTGTATTAACAACTTATTACATACATAACATGTCTTCATGTTTATTAGACTTAAAATAATGTCTTCATATTTATATCACATTATTTAAAGTTTATAAATAATAATTTAAGTCACATAATTAATTCATTAATTAATCACGTAACATAATTTATTAAACTCATATCAACATCCTATCATATTTACAACATGTTTTCATGTTCATTAGATTAAAAACATTTTTCTCAAATTTCAACACTTCGCAAATTTTTCAAAAATTTCAGATGGGCGCGGCCGCGCGCCATTTAGCCTTGTAACCGGCATGGCCGCGCGGCTACGTTTTCCCAGAATTTTTAATTCGCGAAGAACACAGAATTCGACCACTTTCTCAAATTTTACACCAATACACTGATTTATAATATTACCCATGAAGTATAAACTTTACAGGAACATTATATATCACTTATAGCATGTTCTTAACATTCCAAGTCATGTAATTACACAATCAAAATATTAATTTTCACTGTTCTTCAAAACTTTCAAGAGTTTAATGAAAAACATAAAAATTCTCCTTACGGATTCGTTATTACACCGAATCCATTCATTTCAATTCCATTTTCTTTGTTTTAACATATACAATCATACTCATGCATCAATTTAAATATAAACATATGATTCAATCATTAATTTAACCCATATGGGTTATTCACCCATATTCAATACTCTGTAATTTTATAAAACCCATTTATTAACAAAATTACTTGGTGTGATCAGTGTAAATCATGGATACATGATCTAACACATAATACTAACATCTACGGTCACATATATGATAACCTCATACTTTAATTTCTCAAAATGATTCTTAACATAGAGTTTTTACAAAGACGTATAAAAACTCTATAATTTTCTTCAAAACCCAATTAAGGCCAAATTAAATAAAATTGATCATTTTAAATCATTCATACCAATTATAAAACACCTTACAATCATAAACCCATATAGATAAAGTCATATCACAACCCAATTGTGAAACCCAATTTTCACATAAAACTTTAAAACACATAATGAAAAAATATCAATTTTGAAAACTTGAAAAGAAGGGATTACCCTTAGTAGTGATAATAAATCAAAGAAACACAATTGATTTCTCAATTCTTCCTTTCTCAATCGCTCTCAATCTCTTCTTTTTCTTTTTTTTTCTCTCTGACTTCACAAACTTTCTCTGATTTTCTAACCCAAATAATAATAACAAATGTCGATATGATATGGGTATTATACGTATAAATTATATCCGTTGCAAAGTAACTCCTATTAAGGCCTCGTTTGGCTTTCTTATTTTCTTCCTTTCCCTTTATTTTAATAAACTCTTATAATATAGTTAATAGTCACACTACTAATTAACTAATTAATTTTATTTAAATCAATTAAATAAAATAATAATAACTTTACATTAATTCACATTGTCACAAAATTAATATATTTATTTATTAATTATGTAAATTCATTAATTCTTTAATTAACTACTAAATTAATTAAAGTACAATATGCTTATTTAATTAATTCATTTAATCCAATAAACTCAATTAAATATATACTTCGAACTATTAAATTACTACATATTAATTTAATTAATGTCACACATATAATTAAATTAATCTACAATAAATTCATGAATTAATAATTTAACTCAATAATTAAATCATTAAAAATATTTATTTATTTCAATAAATATTCAAATATCTTTACAAAATTCTCGTTCGTCACAGTTTTGGTCGAGCACCGGCGCAGCTGCACCCTGTTTATACTAGGGTGCGGCGCAGCTGCGCCAGGCCCTGAATTTTTGTTTCTTGTTCTGTTACAAATCTGTTATGTGCTAACATATGGTACCACTTTAGGCAAGCATGTGCACATGATTAACATGCATAAATGAGTACATTGACATAACACGAGCATGTATAACTATGTTAGCATACACTATTGATGAGAAGATTATAGTTTATAAATGAACTTAGAATGGTTAAAGTGAACTTGACATATACGTATCATATATGTATTCTGACTTTGTAAGCATGATCGTATGGTCTAAATAGATATGAAAGGTCAGACTAAAGTGTTGAGTACACACTAGCATACATGATTGAAGGTTAAGATAATTTCAAAAGAAAAACTTAAGGACTTGAAGTGAACTTAACAAAATTTATGTCTTTTTAGTTCTGACCATTGAGAATCTATATGTGGCTTATAAATAGGTGTTCTAATACATGTGAGTCATGACTTCGAGACACTTTGCATGTACTAAGTTGCCTTTGTTGACTTAGTGTAATTTTCAAAGGAAACTTAGAATTTGGAGACTAATATCATCAAATATTATGTGAGTTACATTCTGATCATGCAAGCATGAATAATAGGATTCATTATGCCTCTAGACATGTTGGCATGAGCATCATTTGGTTAAACATGGATTTTACCTATACACACATGTTCATGAAAAGGGAATTTCAAGAGTAAACTATTTGGTTAAGATATACATATGTGGTATACGCACGAGCGTGCATACTTAGTATTGTTTAGTCTCGTTATGTGGTAATATGGCTATAGTAGCTGACCCTTAGTAATATAGACTTGATTAGCTTAAGGTATAAGAGTTACCGGCATGAAAACCATACAACTTTGAATTATGGGCAGAACCCTGCAATATGTGTGTGTCTTAAACTATATTGCATGATTAATTGAAGTGCTATGTGTTCAAGCCTATGTTGATGCATAGGGACTAGATATGCTAAAGTTATTAATCTAGGACGGAGTTAAATGTTTATAGACTCAGTCATTGTAATCGACTTACGTGAATTATGTGGTAGACTTATCTGATGATTAGATTCTTGTGGGTGTAAACTCATACCAGTCTACACAATACTAATTGAGAGACCGACTTGTTGATGTTAGGTCGTTTCAACCCAATTTAATTAAATCTAGATTATTTGTAGCTGAGCAAACAGGCAAGTTCCCTAACTTACACAAACTCGTATAATGTGCAAGTTTCCTAACTTCATTTGATTGTTATATTGAATGCAAGTTTCTAAACTTCACTCTTTATTATGCAAGTTTCCTATCCTTTTCATATTGTATTAAGCAGATTATTATTGTGTTGCTAGTTATTTATTGACGCTTGGACCTTATTTCCAAGTATACTTTAGGTGGTTTAAATTTCTTTACAATTATTTCACATCGATTTTATTGATACTCGCACTTGGTGCACTTGAGTTCGTATAGTCTTGGACTCGTACATCATTTTAAAGTTCTATAATTCATGAACTGCTTCAGCTAGAGTCTAAACCTTTGTTCGGTCAGACAATTGCATGAAATTTTTATAAAAGCTATCCAGGCCAATTTGTGACGCCCCCAAATTCAGGTACTTGAAACCTGAACTTGGTGCTACACGATATTAATTCTGAGCGAAATAATAGTATAATATAAATAAACAAACTTAATTTACATATCAGAGTTGTCTAATCCCAGGTACACGACCTTTAAAACATTCATTACATGATAGATAATAAATATTATCATCTTAAGAAAGTCTAACTATTACACAAGATACCATAAACTTATTCCATTAGCATTACTTTCCCTTTATTTTTGCCAGAGCCTTCTGGTTGATCACGCTTAGTTGAAAATATTTAATTTAAAACAAGAATGAGCATTCAATTGCTCAGCAAGTAATAGAAGATAATAAACATTAGCTAAAAGAAATAAATATTTTCTTTGAGGTATACTTCTACAACGAATCAATAGTTGTGAAGTCTTTCGAAACATATCTTAATAACATATAAAATTGTTTAAAATTTTGAAATGACGTAGTGACTATAAATACTGAGCGGTCAATAAAGCATGAACTTTTATTTTTCATTTTCGAAAAGGTTTAAACAGAGATTCATCTGCAAACCGCTCTGGTCTTACGGACATGTAGGGTGATCAACCCCGTTATGTCCTGTATTGATTAATACTATCTGTTTGAACGATAATTCGTTCACTCTGTTTGCCTTGGGCATATAAACAATTTCCCCATTAAGGGTTGTTCATACTCAGTCTGTAGTTCTAACTAAACAATTCAGTTGGACGACTTTATTGTAACCAATAATATTCAACAATACAATTCAAACTAGGTCTAGCTGAGTCAAATAGCTTAGACAGCCTTTAAACCATAAACGCATAACAAAATTTAATAGTATGTAACAGGATTTGTCATATCAAAGAATTTCTAGTTCAATTGCATGAATACAGCAGTTCATATAAGTGGGGACACTTGTATGATAACAGACAATAATGTGATATTATTAAAAAATAAACGAATCATGAATATCATTACGAATATGAATAATTGATAATAATTATTCATGAACATGCTTTGTATTTTATAAACTTATGTTGAGTTGAAAACTAGCATAATATATATATATATATATATATATATATATATATCTGTTTGCACGAATATCAATAAGAATTTGAGTAAAAAAACTTGCTTACAAAGATTCATTGCATAAAGTAATTGCAATAGTTAGGATACTTGCTTAATATAAATTTGAGTAAGGTTAGAGAACTTGCCTTGATAGCTGATTACTGCTACGTAGTATAGATTACGCTTTTATTTTTAATATGAAGTCCTATCATCAATAGAATTATTCTTTTAATTAGAATAATACAACTTAACACATAATACTGCTTAAACATGGTGTCACATAGACACATAAGTCATTAAAACACATAAGAACGTATACCTAGTCAAACTATGTTGGTTTGGTTTGAGTTCGGTATCTTTTCGGCATCCCGATTGCATTATCGGATAATTAACAAATTTCTTTTAATGAAAATTTGTTCAAAAACTTAAATATTATATTAGATAATTTAATTATCATTTATAATATTTTTTCAAACTTTAAAATCATTTATAATAATTTTTCAAACACTTATATCATTTTTAATAATTTAATTGTTAATCAATATCATTATAATTAATATTTAAATAATTTAAAATATTAATGAACTTCATGTTAACACTTTAAAAGTTATTTATTAAAACCTAAAAATATTTTTAAAACCTTAATATTACCTTTAAATGATTCTTAAGATATTAAAATTATTTTTAAATAATTACCATTAAAATTAAAATATTAATGTATTTCATTTTCAAATATTAAAAGTTATTTATTATAACTTAAAATATTTTTAAAACATTAATATTACTTTCAAATAATTTTTAAAGTATTAAAATCATTTTTAAATAATTACCATTAATATTAAAATATTAATGTTATTCATATCAAAATATTAAAAGTTATTTAGTAACTTAAAATATTTTTATTACATTTATTTTACATTTAAATGATTTATAAAACATTAAAATTATTTCTAAATAATTTATTTAATATAATTATTAAATATATTTATTATCATTAATATTAAAATATTAATAAAATCATTATCAAAATATTAAAAGTTATTCATTATAAATTAAAACACTTTTTAAAATTTAATATCATTTTTAAAATATTAAAACCATTTTTAACTATATATTTAATATAATTATTAAATAAATTACATATCATTAATAAATTAAAATATTAATGAAATTTATGTCAAAATATTAAAAGTTAATTTTTATAACTTAAAATAATTTTTAAAACTTTATTATGAATTTCTAATATTTATTTTCTATTTATTATATAATTTTCGTCCAAAGTTGGTGTCCTCTACGGAAATGCTTGTAGACGGAAATCTATAAGTTCGATTTGGGCCCACTTGGTATCGTTAGAACCGTGACTTCTCGAGCTACGTTGTAGGCTCAAGAAACAGTCCATTTGGCCTGTATAGCACTCTGAAAATAGGCCACTACCGACTGACCAATACATGCCTTGTAAATATTTTCAGTTTTGGAGTCTTTTACAGAAACGCTTGTATTACGAGATTCACAACTCTGATTGAGGCCCAATCAAACTCGTTGGATCCATATCTTCTTGAACTCCATTTTTCATTTATCAAACACCAAATTCCAATCTGTCTAGGTTTCAAAAAATAGGCCCAAAGTGACTGGTCCGCAAGGTTTTCTTCAATAGTTGGCTTATTTTCCAGATTTAGGGTCCTTAACGAAAATGCTTGTAAAACAAAATCTACAAATCGGATTTAGGTCCAATTGATATCGTTGGATTCGAATTTTCTCGAGCTATAGTTTTCATATATCAAACATCCATTTTGGTTCTTTTTTGATCCTGGAAATATGGACAGAAGTGACTGATCAGTAGCTTGTGTTCAACAGTTAGGGTAGTTTGGGATTTAATTCATAACTTGTTCATTTCTTAACATATTTGAGTGATTCCAAAGGGGTTTTTCCCTTAACTCATTTATCTAGTATGCTAAGAAAGAAAATCACAAATATCATTTGTAGATCTCAAGATGAACATGCTATAGCACACTAGTTAACCAAAAATTTCATAAAAATCCACAAGCTTCATTTTTCCAAACGTTTTCACATAAACCCATACAAAACCACAGATTTCACTTATGAAACTCAAGATATAGCATCCTAACATGTTTTAAACCATTTATCACATGAACCCAAAGAATCTAACATAAAAATATATATAGCATACAAAGGAAAGCTTTTTCTTAAACCTTTTGGTACAAAACTTGATTTTCTCACTTTGGATCTAACTTTTGATTTCAAAATTATTTTGATTCATATATGAAATACTAATACTAATGTAGATCATGAGTTTTTAAAGATCCAAAACAAAAATTTCTTATTTCATCAATATCCTACAAAATAAAGTACTAAACTTAAAAATTTTCCATTTCTTACCTTGATCTTTGAGATGACCTTCTTTTCCTATCAAGATGTGTGATGGATCTTGGTTGCATCAAGGTTAAATCCCTCTCCTCTAGGACTTCCTAAAGTGGCCGAAAATCAGCCCCCCTTCCCTTTCTTGTTTTGTTTTTCTTTTTGTTAAGTGGAAGCTTGGAAGTAAGAGAGAAGATGAGAGAGAAATGAAGTATATTTGATTTTAGTTTATTGTAAGTATGAATGTATCTACCAATTTATTTACTTCTTAGCTTGGGTTTACTTGTTATGGTAGATAAATGGGATGGCTTCATTCTTGGATTGACACATAAGAGAGTTGTTGGGAGTTAGTAACATTTCACCACACTTTTGAACAAGATTTGCTAGCACATTTTTTTCTCCTCTTTTTACCCTCCTAGTGGCCGGATTTCCCTTCCCTTTTTCTTCCATAATTGATTTATTTTATTTGCCAAATTATCCTTTAGCAAATAACTAAAATACCCCTTTTCAAGTGGGCTAAGCTTGGGCCATTCTTTTAATTCTTTTGAGCTTCTATTTTAATTGTTTGGGCTATGTAAACTAACATGACCCAAATCTTAAAATTTATTTTACCCTAATTAGTTACTTAGGATTTTCATTCCATCCAAGTTGAATTTAAAATGTTTGCTTTTATGCATTCAATCTCATAACCCAATGAGACATGTCTCAAATAGGTTTAAAATAATTAATAACTTGAGATAATAAAATTTATCTCATAGGTTAGTATAATCTTATAAACTAACATTCTTTATTAGCACATAATCACGTTCCCATATTCACTTTGGTACTTAGTAAAAATAATATTGTTATATATATATAAAAAAATTATACGCAAAATTTATTATTTAATTGTATCGAAATCTTGGGTTATTACATTCACACTCCCTTATAAGGATTCCGTCCCTGGAATCACCGTTTCAAAACTTATACACACAAGGGTAGATAATATACACATTTATTACAAGTAGATCTCGATCAGATTCGATCGAACTGTTCTTTAACATATTTAGCATAAAGCTTATCTATCTAAATAAACAGAATCTAATTTCTAATAGAACTCAAATTCCTCTTTCAAAATTTCTTAATAAAATGATTTATTATATATAAGAAAACCATATATAAGAAAATAAAATTTATTCGAATAATACCTAGAATTCCATCCCCGGCTGCGACCGTATCTTGAACCGTCATATTGAAGGTCCTCGAAGTTGGCTTGTTTGTCGGAGTTGGATACGTGATCGCCAGATTTCTATTGCTTTTTCCAAGCATTCGGATTTCCACCATCGGCCTTTTTTTTCGGACAATCCTTTGCCATATAATCGGTTGATTCGCAGATGAAACAACCACTATTCTTCCTTGGATTGGGGCAATTAGGAGAGATGTGTCCCTCATGCTAGCACTTGTAGCACACAAACTTTCCCTTGAGACACTCACCTGAGTGACTCTTTCCGCAATTTCCACATGGTTCCACCTTTTTCCTTATTCCTTTCTGACTATTACCAGTATTTCCAGAATCTGTCCACTTTATTTTTCCACTTGCACTTCCACTGTTTCCTTCCACCTTAACTTCTCCTTCAACCTTACCCTTATTCTTCTTTTCCTTATTATAGAGGCTTATGGCCTCACTTCCTCCTTCGGCAATAATGGCCTTTTCCAATAACGATCCAAACGAGCTAATCTATAGCACTGCAACCTTGTTGTAAATCCAGGGTTTTAGACCATGTTCAAACCTTCGTGCCTTCCTTGCTTCAGTATTCACTTGCTGTGGAGCGAACCTAGCTAATTCGTTAAACTTGGTGGCGTATTTTGAGACGGTCATACTTTCTTATTTCAATTCCAAAAATTTAACCTCCATCCGATCCTGCATACTGGACGAGAAGTAATTCTCGTTGAACAGTTCTTTGAATCTTGTCCATGTTACCACTTCTGCTCCGACTCGAGTTTGATTAGCCTCCCACCAGAAGTTCGCTTACCCTTTCAGCATGTAGGTAGCAAAAGCTATCTTTTGCTCCTCCGCTACCCCCTAGCAATAATAAACATTTTTTTCTATTTCCTTTACCCAAGTTTGGACTTCTATAGGGTCAGTCATTCCTTTGAATTCAGGCGGTCCTACTGCCTTGAAGTCTTTGAAGTTTGCCAATTGATTATCTGGCCGATTTCTTCTCACTGCCGGTGCTGAATTACGCATTGCTTGTGCCAATATATTCGCAAAATTCTGCATTGGATCTGCTTGTCCTTCTGCATTGTTTACAGATTCTTCTACCCTTTGGTTTCGAGTTCGACGTCTTAGCAGCATTATCTGGTTAAACAAAACCTTAAAATCATTATCTTATCATTCATATACTATTATCAATGGTATCATAAAAGATAGAATATAAAATTCTAAATTTAGACCAATTCAGCTTGCTGGATTCCCAAATTTAGCTTGCCGAATTAACAAATTATCATTTAATCAACATACTATCTTGACATTTAATCATATCATAACATTAATATTCATATTCAAATAGTACTTAGTACTTTTCAATACACAACATAGCCTGCCATAGTCACTTACTATTCCTTAGTGACAACAAAAGTCAGGATTCAACATGATACTTTTGCAAAAGTAATACATTTCACACCTATACATACCATATCATATTCTATGCATAATCCTATTTTACTAATCTTATTCATTTCCTACGCCTTCCATAAATCCTGGACAAGCCTTTGCCTGATGACCTACCAATCCACAGATAAAACATATGCATTGCTTCGGATCAGGGCAATGAGATGAGATATGTCCTTCACACCCACAATTATAGCATACATTTGTCCTTTCATACACATGCCTTCATGTTTTCAATTACAGTTCACACACGTTCCTACTTTCTTGAAGTTCCTTTGATTAAAATCAAAATTTCCTAAATCATGGTCATTCATTTTTTCTTTTCCCTTTCTGGCTTGGAGCTGCACACGATTTGCTGCATTTGGCTCCCATCTGTTCAATTTGAACATTAAACTTATCTTGTTCTTCTATTGTTTCAATTAACGTCTTTTGCAACTGGCTATTTAATAGCCTTTACATTTCCAACAACCTTTCCAAACATAACAACGTATTCTTTAGATTCTGCACTTTCATTGATGCTTGGCTAGCTCCAACTTCAGCGTCTGAATCACTATCTGTCAATAACACCGTTTCTGGTTCTGGTTCTATGTTTTCCAAAATAATTACTTCATCTTGGTTGCTTTCAAGCGGAGTGATTTGCTCCTTCTTTACGACACGAGAGTCTTCTAATCCTTTCCTTCCTGACATCTATACACAAATTAATCTTGATTAGTACATAATATATACACATAACAAACCATAGTTTATATAAATTACTTTTATTTTATTTTACGATGAATTTTCTTAATTCATCTCCTTTAAACTCTATTTGAATTATTTATTTTTCAACGCTTCTATCTAGCTTAAGGTTATAGCCTAAGGTATCCCCCACCTAAGGTTTCTAACCTAATGCTCTGATACCATCCTATGACGCCCCCAAATTCAGGTACTTGAAACCCGAACTTGGTGCTACACTGATATCATTTCTTTGAGCGGAATAATAATATAATATAAATAAACAAACTTAATTTACATATCAGAGTTGTCTAATCCCAGGTATACGACCTTTAAAACATTCATTACATGATAGATAATAAATATTATCATATTAATAAAGTCTAACTATTACACAAGATACCATAAACTTATTCCATCAGCTTTTCTTTCCCTTTATTTTTGCCAGAGTCTTCTGGTTGATCACGCTTAGCTGAAAATATTTAATTTAAAGCAAGAATGAGCATTCAATTTCTCAGCAAGTAATAGCAAATAATAAACATCAGCTAAAAGAAATAAATATTTTCTTTGAGGTATACTTCTACAACTAATCAATAGTTGTAAAGTCTTTCGAAACATATCTTGATAACATATCAAATCGTTTAAAATTTTAAAATGACGTAGTGACTATAAATACTGAGCGATCAATAAACCATGAACTTTTATTTTTCATTTTCGAAAAGGTTTAAACAGAAATTCATCTGCAAACCGCTATGGTCTTACGGAAATGTAGGGTGATCAGCCTCGTTATATCATGTATTGATTAATACTATCTGTTTGAATGATAATTCGTTCACTCTGTTCGCCTTGGGCACATAAACAATTTTCCCATTAAGGGTTGTTCATACTCAGTCTGTAGTCCTAACTAAACAATTTAGTTGGACGACTTTATCGTAACCAATACTATTCAACAATACAATTCAAACTATGTCTAGCCGAGTCAAATAGCTTAGACAGCCTTTAAACTATAAACGCATACCGAAATTTAATAGTATGTAACAGGATTTGTCATATCAAAGAATTTCTAATTCAATTGCATGAATACAACAGCTCGTACAAGTGGGGACACTTGTATGATAACAGACAATAATGTGATATTAATAAGAAATAAACGAATCATAAATATCATTACGGATATGAATAATTGACAATAATTATTCATGAACATGCTTTGTATTTTATAAACTTATGTTGAGTTGAAAACTAGCATAATATATATATATATATATATATATATATATATATATATATATATATATCTGTTTGCACGAATATCAATAAGAATTTGAGTAAAAAAACTTGCTTACGAAGATTCATTGCATAAAGTAATTGCAATAGTTAGGATACTTGCTCAATATAAATTTGAGTAAGGTTAGGGAACTTGCCTTAATAGCTAATTACTGCTACGTAGTATAGTTTACGCTTTTATCTTTAATATGAAGTCTTATCATCAATAGAATTATTCTTTTAATTAGAATAATACAACTTAACACGTAATACTATTTAAACATGTTGTCACATAGACACATAAGTCATTAAAACACATAAGAACGTATACCTAGTCAAACTATGTCGGTTTGGTTTGAGTTCGGTATCTTTTCGGCATCCCGATTGCATTATTGGATAATTAACGAATTTCTTTTTAATGAAACTTTGTTTAAAAACTTAAATAATATATTAGATAATTTAATTATCATTTATAATATATTTCCAAACATTAAAACTATTTATAATAATTTTTCAAACACTTATATCATTTTTAATGATTTAATTGTTAATCAATATCATTATCATTAATATTTAAATAATTTAAAATATTAATGAACTTCATGTTAACACTTTAAAAGTTATTTATTAAAACCTAAAAATATTTTTAAAACCTTAATATTACCTTTAAATGATTATTAAGATATTAAAATCATTTTTAAATAATTACCATTAAAATTAAAATATTAATGTATTTCATTTCCAAATATTAAAAGTTATTTATTATAACTTAAAATAGTTTTAAAACATTAATATTACTTTCAAATGATTTTTAAAGTATTAAAATTATTTTTAAATAATTACCATTAATATTAAAATATTAATGTTATTTATATCAAAATATTAAAAGTTATTTAGTATAACTTAAAATATTTTTATTACATTTATTTTACCTTTAAATGATTTATAAAACATCAAAATCATTTCTAAATAATTTATTTAATATAATTATTAAACAAATTTATTATTATTAATATTAAAATAATAATGAAATTCTTATCAAAATATTAAAAGTTATTCATTATAACTTAAAATACTTTTTAAAACTTTAATATCATTTTTAAATGATTTTTAAAATATTAAAACTATTTTTAACTAATTTATTTAATATAATTATTAAATAAATTAGATATCATTAATAAATTAAAATATTAATAAAATTTATATCAAAATATTAAAAGTTAATTTTTATAACTTAAAATAATTTTTAAAACTTTATTATGAATTTCTAATATTTATTTTCTATTTATTCTATATTTTTCGTCCAAAGTTGGGGTCCTCCACGGAAACGCTTGTAGACAAAAATTTACTAGTCCGATTTGGGCCCACTTGATATCGTTAGAACCGTGACTTCCCGAGCTACATTTTAGGCTCAAGAAACAGTCTATTTGGCCTGGTATAGCATCCTGAAAACAGGCCACTACCGACTGACAATTACATGCCTTGTAAACATTTTCAGTTTTATAGTCTTTTACAGAAACGCTTGTATTACGAGATCCACAACTCCGATTGAGGCTCAATCAGACTCGTTGGATCCGTATATTCTTGAATTATAGTTTTCATTTATCAAACTCCAAATTCCAATCTGTCTAGGTCCCGGAAATCAGGCCCAAAGTGACTGGTCCGCAAGGTTTTCTTCAATAGTTTGCTTATTTTCCAGATTTGGGGTCCTTAACGAAAATGATTGTACAGCAAAATCTACAAATCGGATTTAGGTCCAATTGGTATCTTTGGATTTGTATTTTCCCGAACTACAATTTTCATATATCAAAAATCCATTTTGGTTCTGTTTTGGTCCTGAAAAAATGGACAGAAGTGATTGATCAGTAGCTTGTGTTCAATAGTTAGGGTAGTTTGGGATTTAATTCATAACTTGTTCATTTCTTAACATATTTGAGTGATTCCAAAGGGGTTTTTCCCTTAACTCATTTATCTATCATGCTAAGAAAGAAAATCACAAATATCACTTGTAGATCTCAAGATGAACATACTATAGCACACTAGTTAACCAAATTTTTTATAAAAATCCTCATAGCTTCATTTTTCCAAACTTTTTTACATAAACCCATACAAAACCATAGGTTTCACTTATGAAACTCAAGATATAGCATCCTAACATGTTTTAAACCATTTACCACATGAATCCAAAGAATCTAACATAAAAATATATATAGCATACAAAAGAAAGCTTTTTCTTAAACCTTTTGGTACAAAACTTGATTTTCTCACTTTGGATCTAACTTTTGATTTCAAAAATACTTTAATTCACATATGAAATACTAATACTCATGTAGATCATGAGTTTTTAAAGATCCAAAACAAAAAGTTTCTTATTTCATAAATATCCTGCAAAATAAAGTACTAAACTTGAAAATTTTCCATTTCTTACCTTGATCTTTGAGATGACCTTCTTTTCCTATCAAGATGTGTGATGGATCTTGGTTGCATCAAGGTTAAATCCCTCTCCTCTAGGACTTTCTAAAGTGGCAGAAAATCAGCCCCCTTCCCTTTCTTGTGTTGTTTTTCTTTTTGTTAAGTGGAAGCTTGGAAGTAAGAGAGAAGTTGAGATAGAAATGAAGTATATTTAATTTTGGTTTATTGTAAGTATGAATGCATCTACCAATTTGTTTGCTTCTTAGCTTGGGTTTACTTGTTGTGGAAGATAAATGGGATGACTTCATTCTTGGATTGACACATAAGAGAGTTATTGGGAGTTAGTAACATTTCACCACACTTTTGGACAAGGTTTGCTAGCACATTTTTTTTCTCCCCTTTTTACCCTCCTAGTGGCCGAATTTTCCATCCCTTTTTCTTCCATAATTGATATATTTTATTTGCCAAATTATCCTTTAGCAAATGACTAAAATACCCTTCTTCAAGTGGGCTAAGCTTGGGCCATTCTTTTAATTCTTTTGGGTTTCTATTTTAATTGTTTGGGCTATGAAAACTAACATGACCCAAAACTTAACATTTATTTTACCATAATTAGTTACTTAGGGTTTCTATTCCATCCAAGTTGGAATTTAAAATGTTTGCTTTTATGCATTCAATCTCATAACCCAATGAGACATGTCTTAATTAGGTTTAAAATAATTAATAACTTGAAATAATAAAATTTATCTCTTAGGTTAGTATAATCTTACATACTAACATTCTTTATTAGCACATAATCACATTCCCATATTCACTTTGGTACTTAGTAAAAATAATATTGTTATATATATAAAAAAAATTATACGTAAAATTTATTATTTAATTATATCGAAATCTTGGGTTATTACACAATTGATGGTAGGGATTCTTAGATTGAAGAGAACACCCCTATATGGTATGGGAGTATGCAATGTATCTAACAGAGTTGAATGTTATGCATATACATGGCGTACGCGAGGCTGATCCCCTTAAATACATATTTTGTCGCCAGTAACCAAAGGGTCAATCAGCTATTGATTTCGTTGGAAGTTTATAGTTCGAAGTCTATTCGTCTATCAGTTATTCTAAAAGCAATTATTCTCCTTGCTTCCGATATTCATATTGTTGAATTCCTCTTGTATATATTCCTTTAATCATGATATATCCTTTATTGCAGTATTTAAACTTATTGTGCAAACTAGTTGCTCACCCTTGCTATATCATGACTTTTATTGCAGTTAAACTCGAGACTTCAAGGAAGGACAAGGGTAAAGAAAAGATGAAGTAATAGACTTCAAGTAGCCGAATTTGTTATATGCTTAGTTTAATTACCGTTTATGTAATTTCAACCCTAATGGTTATTCTAGGGTATGATTGTAAGGTTGTATTAAGGTTATCGAATCTTGGGACTAGTAACACCTTTTGAATGAACGACATACATTTATTTTTATTTCGCATTTAGTTATTGTATGTTGTTTAGAGGTAGATATTTGTTTGGATCGTGATGACCGAATCTTGGTGTTTGAGACTCGAATTTGGGGGCGTCACAACTTTCAACCCACAGATAAGGTTCTACACGGTACTACAATTATACATTCATTCCAATGAAACTGCATCAAAATGGACATATTTACTAAATTCTTATTACAATAATGATAATAAATCCTTCCCAGGTTTTGTTAACCATTACATTGCTCATCATCATAGTATAAGTTCATTACATATACTAGTCTATTACAGGATATCTACTTATCCATTTTGGCTTTGCCCTTATCCTTATCGGATCCTTTGATCCGTTCATTCTTAGTTGTAATCATATAATTCAAGCAAGAAGTAAGCATAACTAGCTCAGCAAGTCTAATAATATATAAGCAACCGTAAAATCAAGAATCATATGATTGAATCTTCAATAAGTGAACAAATAGTTATGAAGTACTATGAACAATTGAAATAACGCTTTCATTCTCTTTAAAACAATTCCAAAGTATATATATACACTTAAGAATTTCTGAGTTGGTTGAAAGACCATGAACATTCTCGTTCCGTTTTCATTAATGAAAAGGATATAACGATACTAGGATCGTACATCCGATATAACTTATGAGCACTTCTAGGTGATCAGCCTATAGTACTCTATGTTGATCAACACTCATCCGATAAACGTATTTATGTTTAAATTTTGGCAACCTCACGTGCCCGTCGAATAAACGACGTAAAATAGCTTTATTTATTCATACTCAAGCATACCTTTAAATCCGTACCAAATAATTTGCTTAGGATAACGTTATCAATACTATATTGAAAGGCTTGTAAACAAATCAATCAAACTTTTAAAGTTCGTCTAGCCGAGTTAAGATTTGCATCGACTCTTTCGTAAAATAATTTATGTACAATATAACCTGAATCACAAAAACTTGACTAACACGAAGGTCAGACAAGCGTTAGAAGAACTTGCCTTCAAGCGTCTTCAAATTAAAGTTCAACCGTTCTCGATCTTTATAGTTTTTACATCATATATTCACATAACACACCGTAATTAGCTACCAAACAATCTACGCACATTATTTAATCCAACTTCTTTCTCTTCTATAGCTTAATCGAATTTATTTCATTAATAACATTCGTTTAAGGTACTTATCGTTCATCACGACTTATTAACATGCATACGTCATAAACTTTCACTCATAAATCATCGTTTACGTATATCGATAGTCGTAACCCTAATCGGTTCGTTAGTTCGATTATATTTCCCCCAGATTCCCTACATCGGACCCCGTATATGAATTACATAAGTTTTATCTTTATTTCTTAACATTCTCGTGTCACGCATGTTTTCTACGTACCACATAACCTTCAGACGTGCGTTAAACTCGAATACAATTCACAGTTTATGGTTTCACATTTCAGGTTTTAAGTTTAAATACTTTTAATCAACGTTTAATTCCTAAAATCATCCTTAAACATGTTTTCTAGGAATTCTCTCTTTATGTATATTAAGTATATACATGCCCCATAATTACCATGCGAAAACTTGGATTAACAAAAGCTCCCGTCAGATTTTTTCCCTTAAGGGCGTTGCGGCGCCACTCTCAGTACAAACCGCAGCGCTGCGGCGCGAGTTAGCAGAGGCTAACTTCTAAGGTAGGCACTGTTAGGTTTGTAAGATTCCTGGTCACAATCAAATTACATAAAATAAGCGAAAGCATGGTAAATCAGAGTTTTAAAGTTTTACAAGCCATATACCCGGATCATCCTTTATGCACAGTTATTAATTAAACAAAAAGATTAAGAATAAGATTCATACCCTCATAAAAACTAGCTTTCTCAGATACGAGTTCAACTCCAAATCTTTTCTTGCTCTCCTTGAATTTACCGGAGTAGATTCCTTCCTTTGATTAACGTTAGCCACCCAAGTGTTTGGCCTCTAGAGGTGATCCACCAAGGAAGAATAATAATTCAAGAATAATGGTGTTTGGCAAAACCCTAGTTTCTATCTCTATAAAAAAGGTGTACTCTCCCAACTCTTAGAATAAAGTGTCTAACCTTGTTCCACAATAAAACTTTTTTATTTATAGATGTAGGCAACCCTCCTAAACAATTTAGGATTAGAGTTTTATATTAATTAATTAAACCCTTTTAATTAATTAGGCTTCCCAATCTTATTAAGAATAATTAATTAAACTCTTTTAATTAATTAGCCTCCTAATCTTATTAGGAATATATATGAGAGAGTATCTTATTAATTAATTCCCAAACTCCTTTATGAATTAAATAATAATAATAGTAAGACTTCTCTTATTAATTTATATTTAATATTTCTAAAATATTAAATAATAAATAATAACCTATTTAATTTATTATATCATCATAGATTAAATTAAATACACTTAACTTATTATTACGATTATGTCATTTGCTTCTTAAATAAATATTCTTCCTTTTATGGTGTGACCCTTTAGGTTCTCCATATTAAACCGGTTGTGAATAAATGAATTAGAATAATTCTAATCTTATTTAACTAAAAAAATTAAACTATTTAATTTATTTATATAAATAATATTTATTCTACAATAAGGGTAAGCCCCCCTTAGCGATCAACGATTTTTCAGATAATATAGATTTCAACATTAATCATAAAAGAACATTTGAGTTAATAGTTACCGTACAATTAAATTCTTCCACTATACAGTGTCCCAATTAAATATAAGACATGTAATTACTATCAAGTTTTATTATATTTAATTATATGTATTTCGATCCTAAATGCACAACACCAAAAAATACAAATTAGAAACTCCTTTCTAATTTCATTTCACCTTGGCCAAGGATTCCTAGGTTGTCATTTATCGAATCACATAGGACATTATCTTCTTTTACTAGAAGTGGTAGATTCTTTATTGATAATTCATTATCTCCGTATATAACTTATTACATCCAAACATACCATTTGATATACTCTAATGGTCTTAAGGGACATATTAAAGTATAACTTATCATACACAAGATACTATGATGATCTCAAGTCTAAGGATTACTTGTACTACTATCACTTGAGAATTCCTATTGATAGGCAAATAAAACTCCATTAGGTATCCCTCAGCGAGACACGCGTTCAATATACTTATTCTTCAATAAGCACCTACATATTTGCTTTAGTGTCTCCACACAAATGATTATGAGATCAGTCATCCTCATCCAATGAGCAAGCAACGTATGTACCAATCTATCCGGATTCACTAATCCTCTTTTTAGTAATCCAACGATTGGAAACTATTTTAGTTTTAAGCTATCTAAGAATTTAGATCTCATTAGCATGATCATCATCAACATGACTCTAAAAGTATTGCTTAAAACTATGAGTTTATCACATTTTATTATAACATCATGTAGAAAATTAAATGCCTTTAATTAAATAACTCTTTTATTAATAAATGAATAAGATTGTTACAAAGTATATGCTTTATCATCAAACATGATTGGCTTGTGTGCATACTACTTTCAATCTCCCACTTGCACTAAAGCTAATCGCTATGGTATCTAATACCCTTCTTCTCTAAGTGACGATTATCCTGCCGCTAGATAAGCTTCAGTAAATGGATATGTAATGTTGTTCTTGAGAGTTCACTATCTCTATAGTGACTTCTCATTTTCCAATAATTCTTTTAATCAAATGAAAGTGTCATAACACATGTTTGGATCCAAGATGAGACTTAGGAACTATTCCTAGTTTTGTAATGAACTTTTCATCTGAAACATTAACTTGCAGCTTCAGTTACAGCTATATACTTTGTCTTTATCACTAAACCAACAACTCATTGCTGTTTGGAACCTTTCCAATTCACTATACCACCTTTCAAGGTAACGACTTACCCTAAAGTGGATTTGTTATCGTCTTGGTTAGTCTGAAAACACTTGAGTCTGTTTAGTCCTCTAGTATTAATTCAGACCAATTATGAATCATGATTACTTCCTTAGTGTTTGTTAAGTACTTTAAGATGTTTGTCACTGTCTTACAGTGATCTTCTCTAGAATATGACTGATCAACATCAAGTCTCGCACATTTTATTGAATACATGATAGTAACTTATGCGTTCTCTCTTTTATTGAGGACACTTTTAGAGAGATACACTCCATGACTCATCATCATGAGACATCTCTTGGAGTTTGCCATGCTAAACGCCTTTAGCATCAAACGAAAATACGTTCCTTGGGTTAAGCCGAACATCCTTTTAAATCTATCTATATAGATTTATATCCCCAATTTAGGATGTTCTACCTGATAGTAGTGTGCATACAAGCCAATCATGTATGATGATAAAGCACATACTTTGTAAACAATCTTATTTATTTATTAAAAAAATATTCATTTAAGGCATATAATTATCTACATGGTGCTGTTTTTATAATATGTAAATAACCCATAGTTTTAAGCAATGCTTTTAGAATCATGATGAGATCATGATAATGAGATCTAAATTCTTAGAAAGCTTAAAAACTAAAATAGTTCCCAATTGTGGGATTACTAAAATGGGGATTAGTAAATCCGGATAGATTGGTACATATGTTGCTTGCTCATTGGATGAGGATGACTGATCTCATGGTCATTTGTGTGGAGACACTAAAGCAAGTATGTAGGTGCTTATTGGAGAATAAGTTCACTGAACGTGACTCGCTATGGAATACTTAATGGAGTTTTACTCGCCTGTCAATAGGAATTCCTAATGTGATAGTAGTACAAGTGATCCTTAGACTTGAGATCATCATAGTATCTTGTATGTAACAAATTATACTTTGACTAATTCCTTAAGGCCTTTTAAGGCATATATAGGGTATGCTTGGGTATAATGAGTTACATATGGAGATAATGAATGATCAATAAAGAATCTACCACCTCTAGTAAAAGAGGAGATATGTCCTATGTGATTCGTTAAATGACAACCCAGGAATCCTTGGCCAAGGTAGAATGAAATTAGAAAGAGGTTTCTAATTTGCATTATTTGGAGTTGTGCATTTTCTAATCGAAATACATATGATTAAATAAATTAAGACTTGACAGTAAATCCATGTCTTATATTTAATTGGGACATTGTATGGTGGAAGGATTGAATTGTACGGTAACTATTAACTCACAGGTTCTTTTATGATTAATGTTGAAATCTATATTATCTGGAAAATCGTTGATCGCTAGGGAGGCTTATCCCTATTGTAGAATAAATGTTATTTAATTAAATAAATTATTAGTTTAATTTATTTATTTAAATAAGATTAGAATTGTTCTAATTGATTAATTCACAACCGGTTTAATATGGAGAACCTAAAGGGTCACACCATAAAAGGAAGAAAAATTATTTAAGAAGAAAATGGCATGATAGTAATAATGCATTAAGTATAATTAATTTAATCTATGGTGATAGAATAAATTAAATAGCTTAATGTTTATTATTTAATATTTTAGAAATATTAAATATAAATTAATAAGAGGAGTCTATTAATATTATTATTATTATTATTATTTTAATTTTAAAGGAGTTTAGGAATTAATATAATATCAGTACTCTCTCTCAATCCTAATAAAGATTAAGATATAAATTAATTAAAAGTATTTAATTAATTAAATAAAATCCTATTCTTATTGGATTAGGAGGGTTAACCTAATATCTATATAAGAGAGTCTTATATCAGAAATAAGGTACGTGAATTTTTCCAAGAGTTGGGAGTACACATATTCTATAGAGATAGAAACAAGGGTTAAGCCAATAACCCATCTTCTTGAGTTCTTCATCTTCCTTGGTGGATCACCGTTAGAGGCCAAACATTTGGGTGGCTGACATTGATCAAGGGAAGGAGCCACTACAGAGGAATCAAAGGAATCAAAGGAGTAGAACTTGTACCTGAGGAAGCTTGGATCTTCAAAGGTATAATTCTATTTTTTCTCCTTCTATATTCACTGATAATTGATGCACAAGAATGATCATGGTTATGGGTTTGTATAAATTTTTGAAAACCTAGTTTTTGCGCTTCCGCCCTATTTATGTGATTTGATTGCATGATTGAGTTACGTACAAACCCAACAGTGGTATCAGAGCCAATCTTGTGCTATTTATCAGTCTATGTGAGTCCATACATGTATGATATGCGATTGGATCGAGTTCTGGACATCAAAATTTTTTCAGATTCTGCGAAGCTGCGCCGGTACAAGGAAATATTGCTGCGCAGCTGCGCCGGTTACTGTTCTTGGTTTTCATGCTGCGCAGCTGCGCCGGTTCCCTTTACATTCTTGGCGCAGCTGCGCCACTGGACAGGAACTGAATTTTTTTTTATTTAATTAAATGAATGGTTTATTTAATTAATAAAGGTTTAAAATAAAGATGTTTATTTTATATGAAATGAGATTTCAGAATTGCTAAAATTAAAGAGTTTAATTTGGAATTGTTTTTGAATGAAATAAAGGAGTTTATTTTTCCAAAAACAAAGTTCAGCAAACTTTTGCCCATTAACTGATATTAATACATATATGGAATGAATTTATTTTCATGAGATGAATAAGTTTTATTGATACGTATGATGATATGTATGGTAATAAAAGGGATTGATTATGGACTATGACCAATGTGATTGGATTTTATTTTGGTTGAATGCTTGAATGAATGGGTTTTATAAAATGGGGTCTGCGTACCTCGTCTTCTCTAGTTTTATTCTCGATGTAAATTCTATCTCCTTTCTATGTACTTCCCCTTGACTGCTGATCAAGGTTTCTATTTAATTTTAAATAGTTAATGTAATAGAGATAGTTAGAATTATTTTGAAGAAATTGGAGACCAAGGAGCAAGGAGCGCGTGAAGACCCGTTTGTATGGAGCTCGGGTTTAAATGTAATAGTTACATTTAAAATTTAAATTCTTGCACTCCTAGGTTTGACCTTTTGGTTCACTTGGTAGCTTTAGTGAACCAAACTAGAATAAAAGTCCATAATCAATCCGGGTAGAATATAGTATTCTATATTGCATGCTAAATATTATATATATTATATTTTATGCAAACATGCTTCGCATGTTTAATAAAATGACTCGTATTTTATATATATATATATATATATATATGTGTGTGTGTGTGTGTGTGTGTGTGTGTGTGTGTGTGTGTGCATGCGCGCTAAACAAGATGAGACAAATAATAACAAACCCCTCAAAGAAATAATATTAAGTCTGAAGCGTTCAAATGATATTTGGAATATCGAACGTCGCCTTTTAGCATGATTAATTAATAGAGTATTAAATATTTAATATGAGTTTGTTGTGATATCCACAAGGCGAGTATTGAATATTTAAGATGTTAATTAATCACATTTGATGCTTATCAAGAAAATTGAACGATCTAGTCTTGTTGTGCTATCCACAAGGACGAAAATTTTTCTTTTTGAATTTATGGAAGTGCTAGGCTGGGCTTAGCTTAAATCATTTTAGTTCAGATGTGCACACACATGACCATTATGATTTAAGAGGCAAAATAAAAGGAGTTACATGGTGATGTAATTGACAAGAGTTGTCTACCTATTTTTTTGTATATCGCTTGTTGTGCTATCCACAAGGTTATATACATTTGAAATGGGATCCTTAATCTCACTAGCAAATCTTTAATTAGATGTTGTCGAACTATATAAGTGAGGGTAATATAGTTTTATGAAAATAGTGGGATATACCAATTTAAAATAAAGACCTAAATTTATTTTGGTATGCAAAGTTAATAAAATGAATGTTTGCTAAAATGTTGTCTTTTCACATGCAGAATTTTAAAAATGTCAAAATCACTAATCTCACTACGAAGCATACTTGATGCAAATAAGCTTACCGGCCCGAATTATGAGGACTGGCTAAGAAATCTGAGAATTGTTCTCACTGCTGAAAAGATTTCTTATGTCCTAAATTCCACTATCCCTGAATCTGTTTCAGAAACAGCCTCTGAGGAAGATATTGCCACTTTCAATAAGTGGCAAGATGATGCATCTGTGGCTCAATGCATCATGCTCGCATCCATGAATAACGAGCTTCAGCATTAGCATGAAAAAATGGATGCTCCTACTATGCTGCTTCACCTCAAGGAGTTGTATGGTGAACAGAGTAGGACTGCTAGATATGAGATATCTAAGGAGCTCTTCCGATCTCGGAAGACCGAGGGCACTGCCGTCGAGACTCATGTTCTGAAGGTAATCAATTTGATTGAACGCCTTGGACAGCTTGGGTTTGTCATGGATGGGGAGTTGAGTCAAGACTTGGTCTTGCAGTCACTCCGTGAGACCTTCTCGCAGTTTGTGGTTAATTTTCACATGAATAAGCTAGATGTCAGCTTACCTGAGCTGCTTAACATGCTGAAAACTGCAGAAGGTCACTTCTCATCAAAAGAAGAACCATGTCTTGATGGTGGATTCTTCCAATAAAAGGAAGAGGCCCAAGGTGTCTTCTGAAAAGAAGAAATCTAAGAAGGCAAAGGGAAAAGGGAAAGAAAAGGAGCAAAAGAAACCTGAACCAGCTAAAGGAATGTGCTTTCATTGCAATGACCCGGGACATTGGAAGAGGAACTGCAAGAAGTTTCTAGCAGAGAAGAAGCTTGGAGAAGCTTCGACTTCCAATCAAGGTTTGTTTATGATTGAAATTAATTTTTCTGAAAGTCATAATTCTACTTAGGGTATTGGATACCGGCTGTGGTTCTCACATATGTAATACTGTGCAGGGACTGGTCAGAAGTAGAAAGCTGAACAAAGATGAGGTGATCCTACGAGTGGGAAATGGAGCAAAAGTTGCTGCATTAGCTGTAGGAACTTATTGTTTAGCAATGCCTTCGGGCAAATCCATTTATCTTAATAACTGTTATTATGTTCCGAATATTATTAAAAACATTATTTCAATTTATGTATTGGATATGGAAGGTTTTGACGTTATTATAAAGAACAATGGTTGTTCTATTTATAAAGACGATGTTTTATATGGTATTGGAAATTTGCGAAATGGACTTTATACACTTGACTTACAAGAAAATATATTTCAAATTGAACAAATTAAGAAAAGGAAAAGAGATGATATTAATTATACCTATATGTGGCACTGTAGATTCGGTCATATCAATGAAACAAGATTATCCAAGTTGCATAAAGATGGGCTCCTCGAGCTATCTAATTATGAATCATATCCAACTTGTGAATCTTGTCTCATAGGTAAAATGACTAAATCTCCTTTTAGTGGAAAAGGAGAGAGAGTTACAGAGTTATTGGCATTGATTCACACAGACGTTTGTGGACCTATGACAACAAGTGCACGGGGTGGGTATTCTTATTTTATTACTTTCACTGATGATCACTCAAGATTTGGATATGTATTTAATGAAATACAAATCAGAATCATTTGAAAAGTTCAAAGAGTTCAGAAGTGAAGTAGAGAAACAAACGGGCAAGAGTATTAAGATACTTCGATCAGATCGAGGTGGAGAATACTTAAGCAGTGAGTTTCTCAATTGTCTCAGAGAAAATGGTATAATCTCACAATGGACTCCTCCAGGTACACCACAGTTAAATGGAGTATCTGAAAGGAGAAATCAAACACTGTTGGACATGGTTCGATCCATGATGAGTTTTACCGACCTTCCAATTTCTTTCTGGGGATATGCCCTAGAAACGGCTGCATACCTACTTAACAAGGTACCTACCAAATCCGCCCCAAAGACTCCATATGAGATGTGGAAAGGGAGGAAACCAAATCTTAAGCATGTTAAGACTTGGGGTTGTCCAGCTTATGTCAAAAAGTTTGAAAATGATAAGCTACAGACTAAATCTGATAAGTGTAGATTTGTGGGATACCCTAAAGAAACCGTAGGGTATTATTTCTATCATCCAACTGATCAAAAGGTGTTTGTTGCGAAATATGCTACCTTCTTGGAGAAAGAGTTTATCCATGAAGTGGTCAGTGGGAGTAAGATATATCTTGAAGAAGTTCAAGAACCACAAGTTACCACGGACCAAAGTCAGGTACCTAACCAAGTAGAAGAACCTACTGTACCACACCCTGTTCGTAAATCTGGAAGAGTACCACAGATACCTGAGAGGTATGGATTCGTTATAGAGGATGACGATGAGGTACACATCATGAATGATGATCCATTGAATTACGAACAGGCTATGAGTAATAAAGACTCAGGGAAATGGCTTGAAGCCATGAAATCCAAAATGGACTCCATGTATGAAAACAAAGTATGGACTTTAGTTTCACCACCTGAAGGTATTAAACCTATTGGGTGTAAATGGATTTTTAAGAAAAAGACTGGAGCAGACGGAAAGGTCTCTATAAGGCCCGACTGGTTGCAAAAGGTTTCAAACAAAGACAAGGAGTTGACTATGATGAAACCTTCTCACCAGTAGCCATGCTCAAGTCCATTCGGATTTTGCTTGCGATTGCAGCTTACAACGACTGTGAGATCTGGCAGATGGACGTGAAAACGGCCTTCCTCAATGGGAAACTTGAGGCGGATGTGTATATGACACAGCCAGAGGGATTTATCTCAAAAGTTGGAACAAATCAAGTCTGTAAGCTACAACGATCCATTTATGGGTTGAAGCAAGCTTCTCGTAGATGGAACATTCGTTTTGATGAGACAATCAAAGAGTTTGATTTTATCAAAACGAGGATGAACCTTGTGTATAAAGAAGGTTAGTGGGAGCGCAGTATCATTCCTTGTATTATATGTTGATGATATATTACTGATAGGGAATGACATTCCTATGTTACAATCCATTAAAATCGGGTTATCTAAAAACTTCTCCATGAAGGACTTGGGTGAAGCATCCTATATTTTAGGGATAAAGATCTATAGAGATAGATCTAAAAGGATGCTCGGCTTATCCCAATGAACGTACATTGATACGATGCTAAAGAGGTTTAGCATGGAAGATTCCAAAAGAGGTCTCATGCCGATGAGCCATGGAATAAATCTCTCCAAGACACAGGCCCCAAAGACACCTGAGGAGAGAGACCGTATGAGTAAGATCCCTTATGCTTCTGCAATAGGATCTATCATGTACGATATAATATGTACTAGACCGGATGTTGCTCACGCACTTAGTGTAACAAGCAGATACCAGTCGAATCCAGGAGAAGAGCACTGGAAGGCAGTGAAAAATATCCTAAAGTACTTGAGAAGGACTAAAGATATTTTTCTTGTCTACGGTGGGTCTGAATTAAAACTCGAGGGATTCACGGACTCAAGTTTTCAAACAGACCAAGATGACAGTAAATCTGTTTCAGGGTATGTGTTTACCTTGAACGGAGGTGCAGTGAGTTGGAAGAGTTCCAAGCAGCAAACAGTTGCTGATTCAGTGACAGAGGCAGAGTATATAGCTGCAAGTGAAGGTACAAAGGAAGCTGTTTGGATGAAGAATTTCATAACTGAACTTGGTGTGGTTCCTAGCATCGAAGAAGCAGTTCCCGTATACTATGACAACACCGGAGCGGTTGCACAGGCTAAGGAACCCAGGTCTCATCAGAAATCTAAACACTGTGTTGCGGCGATTTCACTTGATCAGGGAGATCATTGAAAGAAGAGACGTCACCTTGAAGCGTGTGGTCTCTCAAGATAACATTGCAGATCCATTTACTAAAGCTCTAACACAACAGCAGTTTGATCGTCACTTAGAGAAGATGGGTATGAGATACCATGGCGATTGGCTTTAGTGCAAGTGGGAGATTGATAGTAGTGTGCATACAAGCCAATCATGTATGATAATAAAGCACATACTTTGTAAACAATCTTATTTATTTATTAACAAAATATTCATTTAAGGCATATAATTATCTATATGGTGCTGTTTTTATAATATGTAAATAACCCATAGTTTTAAGCAATGCTTTTTAGAATCATGATGAGATCATGATAATGAGATCTAAATTCTTAGAAAGCTTAAAAACTAAAATAGTTCCAAATTGTGGGATTACTAAAATGGAGATTAGTAAATTCGGATAGATTGGTACATATGTTGCTTGCTCATTGGATGAGGATGACTGATCTCATGGTCATTTGTGTGGAGACACTAAAGCAAGTATGTAGGTGCTTATTGGAGAATAAGTTCACTGAACGTGACTCGCTATGGAATACCTAATGGAGTTTTACTCGCCTGTTAATAGAAATTCTTAATGTGACAGTAGTACAAGTGATCCTTGGACTTGAGATCATCATAGTATCTTGTATGTAACAAATTATACTTTGACTAATTCCTTAAGGCCTTTTAAGGTATATATAGGGTATGCTTGGGTATAATGAGTTACATATGGAGATAATGAATAATCAATAAAGAATCTACCACCTCTAGTAAAAGAGGAGATATGTCCTATGTGATTCGTTAAATGACAACCCAGGAATCCTTGGCCAAGGTAGAATGAAATTAGAAAGAGGTTTCTAATTTGCATTATTTGGAGTTGTGCATTTTCTAATCGAAATACATATGATTAAATAAATTAAGACTTGACAGTAAATCCATGTCTTATATTTAATTGGGACATTGTATGGTGGAAGGATTGAATTGTACGGTAACTATTAACTCACAGGTTCTTTTATGATTAATGTTGAAATCTATATTATCTGGAAAATCGTTGATCGCTAGGGAGGCTTATCCCTATTGTAGAATAAATGTTATTTATTTAAATAGATTATTAGTTTTATTATTTATTTAAATAAGATTAGAATTATTCTAATTGATTTATTCACAACCGGTTTAATATGGAGAACCTAAAGAGTCACACCATAAAAGGAAGAAAAATTATTTAAGAAGAAAATGGCATGATAGTAATAATGCATTAAGTATAATTAATTTAATCTATGGTGATAGAATAAATTAAATAGCTTAATGTTTATTATTTAATATTTTAGAAATATTAAATATAAATTAATAAGAGGAGTCTTATTAATATTAATATTATTATTATTATTTTAATTCTAAAGGAGTTTAAGAATTAATATAATATTAGTACTCTCTCTCAATCCTAATAAAGATTAGAATATAAATTAATTAAAAGTATTTAATTAATTAAATAAAACCCTATTCTAATTGGATTAGGAGGGTTAACCTAATATCTATATAAGAGAGTCTTATATCAGAAATAAGGTACGTGAATTTTTCCAAGAGTTGGGAGTACACATATTCTATAGAGATAGAAACAAGGGTTAAGCCAATAACCCATCTTCTTGAGTTCTTCATCTTCCTTGGTGGATCACCGTTAGAGGCCAAACATTTGGGTGGCTGACATTGATCAAGGAAAGGAGCCACTACAGAGGAATCAAAAGAATCAAAGGAGTAGAACTTGTACCTGAGGAAGCTTGGATCTTCAAATGTATAATTCTATTTTTTCTCCTTCTATATTCACTGATAATTGATGCACAAGAATGATCATGGTTATGGGTTTGTATAAATTTTTGAAAACCTAGTTTTTGCGCTTCCGCCCTATTTATGTGATTTGATTGCATGATTGAGTTACGTACAAACCCAACACTACCCAAATCATTCACGGAGGAATGTTTAGACAACTTTATCTTTACTGATTATAGCACTGGTAAGTCATTTCTTATCAGTAGTATATCAACATATAATACTAGGAATGTCACAATGCTTCCATTGACCCTTTTGTACACACTAGACTCATTCTCATTTTTGATAAAATCAAACTATTTTGATTGTCTCATCAAAATAAATGTTCCATCTTTGAGAAGCTTGCTTCAATCCATAAATGGATTGTTGTAGCTCATATACATGCTTTGCTTCAATCATTGAAACAAATCTATCTAGTTGTATCATACATACATTCTACTCTAATAATATATATTTGAGAAAGGGCGTCTCCACGTCCATTTGCCAGATCTAGTAATAATAAGCTGCAATCGCAAGTAAAATCCAAGTGGACTTGAGCATTACTACCGGTAATAAGATTTTATCATAGTCAACTCCTTGACTTTATTTGAAAACCTTTTCCAAAATGGTATGGCCTTATAGGTCTTCACCTTGCCATTTGCTCTAAAGATCTATTTTGAATTTTATGGCCATTTGTTATTTCTCTGAGTGTCTACAACTCTTAGCCTTATCGTGTATTACTTGATCATCATCCTCTATGATGCGTACCTCATCATCATCATCTATGATGAATCCATATCTCCCAAGTATCTTCAGTACTATTCCAGATTCACGATTTGATTGTGGTACAATAGATCTATCTATAGGTTCCTCATTTTGACTAATATTGATTTGTGATTCTTAAACTCCTTCAAGATCTATTATCCTCCCACTAGACCTTCAATGATAAAAATTTTATCCTAGAAGGCAGCATGTTTCACAACAAACACATTTTGCTAAGCATAATTATAGAACATATACCCTAAACTTACTTTAGGATGTCCCACAAATCTGTGCTTGTCAAATCTTGTCCCAAGTTTATCCTTTTGAAACCTTTTTCACATAAGCTGGATAACCCTTTATCTTAACATACTTAAGTTTAGGAATCCTCATTGTCCATAACTCTTATAAAGTCTTGGGGACAGATTTTGATGTTACCTTATTTTGTAGATATACAGCCGTTTCTAAGTCATTACCCCAGAAGGATACTAGAATGTCAGTAAAATCATTATGGACCACCCAATGTCCAACAAGGTACGATTTTTCCTTTTAGATACACCAATCGATTATTTTGTATCAGGAAGCGTCCATTGTAAGAAAACTATTTAAGATGATCTTAAAACTTATTGCACAAGTATTTATTTCTCGATCCAATCGAAGAATCATAATACCTTGCCAATTAGTTTTACTTCTGAATTCTTTGAAACTTTCAAATAATTTAGACTTGTATTTCACCAAATACAAATATTCAACTCTTTGAATGATCATCTTCTTTTCTTTTACTAGTTTGTTTAATTAAAATTATTTTTCATGTAAGTCAAGTATGTAAAATCCATTCATTAAATTGTTAATTATTTAAACTAATGGACTTGTCCGTAGGCGGCGCTAAATAATAAGTTCCTACATTTAATGGACTAACTTTTGCTTCATTCCCACACTCAAGAAGACTTCCCTATGTTTAGCTTTCTACTTCTGCTTAGTCCCTTCATAAATCTGTATTTATGAGAACCATAGCTGGTATCCTATACCCAAGTAGAAATTTTACTTACTGAAAGATTTATTTCAATCATTGACAAACCTATTTATGTAACCGAAGCTTCACTAAGCTTCTTCTAGTTAGCCTCTACAAGATACTTCTCGCAGTTTCTATTCTAGTGTTCAGGCTTATTGCAATGGAAGAAAACTCCTTTGCTATCCGTATCAGTTTTGTTCTTATTATCCTTTGTTTTTGCCTTTATATTTACCTTCTTTGAATTGTTCTTCTTTTTAGAAGATCTTTTGGCCCCTACCAGTAAGACTTTGTCTTTCTTGGTTGGAAAGTGACTCTCAACAGTTTTCAACATGTTTAAGCAAATTAGCGAGGCTGACATCTAGCTTGTACATTTGAAAATTCACAATAATTGTGAGAAGGAGTCCGGGAGTGAGTGCAAGATCAAATCTTGGCTCAATTTTCCATCCATGACAAAACCTAGTTGTCCTATTTGTTCAACCAGATTGATCATCTTAAGGACATTTATCTTTACTTTAGTGCCATCGGTCATTCTAGATTGGAAGAGCTCCTTAGATATTTGATATTTATTAGTCCTACTTTCCTCACCATTCAACTCTTTGAAGTGTAGGAATATAGTAGGAGCATCCATAGTTTCATTCTGACGTTGAAGCTCGTTACTCATGGATACGAGCATGATGCATTGAGCCAACTTTGCATCAACTTGCCACTTTCTAAAATTGGAAATCTCTTCCTCAGAGGTATTATCTGCAGCCATTGTAGAGAAATGCGTATTTAAGGAAATAAGATAGCCTTTCAGCCTTTTGAACTATTCTCAAATTCCTTAACCAATCCGTTTAATTTGGTTCGGTTAAATAGCATCTAATATGCTTTGCAGTGATAGTGAATTAGACATTCTAAACTTCTATAAATGAAATTGTAATTAACAACATTTTAGCATATATTCTTTTATTAATTACCAAAATAAATTAGGCCTTGTTTTAAATTGGTTTCTCCTACTATTTTCTTTAAACTATATTACCATCACTTATATAGTTCGACAATATCTAATTAAAGATCTGCTAATGAGAATAAGGATCCCATTTTAAATATATAGCTATGTGGTGACACAACAAACTATATATAAATAAATAGTAGACAACTATTGTCAATTACATCATCATGTAACTCCTTTTATGCCTCTTAGATTATTTTGATCAAGTGGTGACACATCCAAACCAAACTTATCTAAGTTAAGTCCAACCTAGCACTTACATATATTCAAATAGAAAAATACCATCCTTATGGTGACACAACAAAACAGTATTGTTCAATCTCATTATAAGCATCAAATGTGATAAATCAACATCTTAAATATTTAATATTTTGTAAGACCCCAACCTTTATGAATAAAGATTTAATTTTCTCTACATATTATTCTAAATAGTAAGGTGTTGATTTGTTATAATGTTTTAGTTATGGATGATTTGTGCAAATTTTACAAAGTAAGCAAGTGGTCATAATATATTCGTTGTGTCAGAAAATATTCGTTTGGTCGGGGAATATTCTTTTTATCGGAGAATATTCGTTCGATGACGCAATCATTAGTGGACCCTCACAACGGAATAGCCGTCGGATATAGAAAGCGACAGAAATAACCTTTTTTATAAAAATAACGGCAAGACTTTTACCGTTAAACTGTTGAAATACCCAATGATAAAGGTACATTAATATGCGTTGTTGCACAGTAGCACACGGTATTGTACAGTATCTCTGATTATTGATTCTTACGTAAGAAGTCACTCAGTATTTCATTCAATAATTGTCACAGTAGTTATTGCATAGTATCTCATATTATTGATTCAATTATTATCATAGTATCATCTGCACAATACTTTATATTATTAAATCAATAATTGACACGACACAGTTACTCATATTATTATTATTAGCATTATTGACAATGTCTAGAAAGTTCTGTCAAGGAAAGGGGTTAGGTTATTTACTTGCACGCCAGTAAGAAGAAATCCTTATCGGAAAGTCTCCCCTCTTTCCTGAGAACGATCTGGTTGTCAATATTGTGAGTTATAATATTAATGATGAGTTGTTGATATAAATATTTCTATTGTGTTGAGAATATTAATGTTAGTGAAAATTGACATTTATTTCGATAATAGTTGATTTTTGGATATTAAATTGACCAAACGGGCAATTAATCAGATAAATGAGCAATTAATTGCTATTGGTTCACATGCAAGGAACTATTGGTTTACATTCAAGAACTATTGGTTCACATTCAGGTACTATTAGGGGATGTGGTGCAAGATTGATAATACTTGAGGGACTAAATTCAAAATAGAGGTAAAGATGAAGGTACTAATGTGTAATTAACCTTGTAATTTGCCACCTTTTCCTGACCTATAAATACTTCTTCATACATTCATTATTTCCTATCATTTTGAATAGCAAAGTTATAATCACAAGCTATAGTGGGAGAAACTATAGAGAGAAAATAAGAGAAAAAGAAGAATAGTATTCTATTACTATACTATTTCAATATTCAACCTCCTACTAAGGTAAAGGATGTTATTTTCTTACAATACTCGTAAGGGTTGTTATTCGATTTCTTATTAAGCTGTGGGAATAACCTGTCTACGCGTACTACCACATGCATGGTGAATAACCCTTCGTATTCATTCTTTATTAAGCTGTGGGAATAACCTGTCTACGCGGACTACCGCATGCATGGTGAATAACCCTTCGTATTCATTCTTTATTAATCTATGGGAATAACCTGTCTACGCGGACTACCGCATGCCTGGTGAAAATCCATTTGCAGTTTCATATATTATTTCATTTCAGATTCCTAAATCTAAACTTATTGGTAGCGGGGCTATCCATCAGAAAAGGAAGTGGAACGACAATAACTCTGCTGGGAGTCAGCAGGGAGGCCAACAGAAGATGAAGCTCGAAGCATGTGCTACATGCGGGAAGACTCACACTAGAGTGTGCATGAAAGGGAAGCGGGTGTGCTACAACTGTGGTTAGGAAGGCCACATCGCGTCAAATGACCCAAACCGGAAGAAGGGAGCTTGTTACACATGTGGATCCGAGGATCACATGGCTCGTAATTGCCCGAAGAAGCCAGCAGAAGGGTCAACAGGGAATGGAGGAAATGGTAGCGGCAACACTCTAACTATTGCTGGACCGTCGCCACTAGTAGCCGTTCGACCCACTGCCCGCACATTCAACAGTGCAGGACGCTGTGCAATCAAAAGATGTGGTGGCAGGTATTATTTCGATCAATAGTATAAATGCATATGTATTATTTGATTCGGGTGCTACTTGTTCATTTATATCTGATGATTTATCTAAGACTCTAGACTTACCTATAGAGGAATTAGTTTACCCCTTAAACATAGATATTGCGAATAAGGAGATTATCCCTGTTAGGTTTGTTTACAAGAACTGTAGATTGGACGTTAAAGTTTAAGAACTGAGGGTAGATTTGATTCCAATAAAACTTGGTGAATTCGATGTCATATTGGGGATGGACTGGTTGTTCAACCGTGGGGCAATAATCGTCTGTCAGAAGAAGTTCGTAAACCTTACGACTCCGTCGAAAGTGGTGTTCTATGGTAGTAAATCGCCTAGACAAGCAAGTTGTCTAACAGTTATGCAAGCCAAAAAACTTTTTAATGCAAGGATGTGTAGGATATCTAGCATACATAGTAGATACGCATAAGGAGAGCCTGAAGATAGAAGAGATACCAGTGGTTAGGGAGTTTGTGGACATGTTTTCGACGATCTACCAGGACTTCCACCAGATAGGGAGATAGAGTTTGTGATCGATTTAGCGCCGGGGACTGCTCTAATATTGAAAGCTCCGTACCGAATGGCTCCAGTCGAGATGAAGGAACTGATGGTTCAACTGCAAGAACTACAGGATAAGAAGTATATTCAACCGAGCGTTTCGCCGTAGGGAGCGCCAGTTTTATTCATGAAAAAGAAGGATGGATCGATACGTCTTTGCATTGAATATAGGGAATTAAACAAAGTTACGATCAAGAATAGGTATCCTTTACGTAGTATCGATGACTTGTTCGATCAACTGAAGGGTGCTAAATACTTCTCAAAAATTAATTTGAGAAGCGAGTATCATCAATTGAAGGTGAGAAGGGAAGATATACCGAAAACGGCCTTTAGGACTTGGTATGGTCATTACGAGTTATTGGTGATGTCATTTAGTCTAACGAATGCCCCAGCTGCATTTATGGACCTAATGAACAGGGTGTTTAAGCCATTCCTAGATAAGTTCGTAGTGGTTTTCATAGATGACATCCTGGTTTACTCCAAGACCGAGGAGGAACACGCTGAACATTTAAGGCTGACCTTAGAATCGCTGAGATGAGAGAAGCTTTATACGAAGTTCTCGAAGTGCAAATTCTGGTTGGAACGTGTGCAATTTCTTGGCCACGTGATAGACAGGGATGGTATTTCGGTAGATCCGTCGAAGGTTGAAGCGGTAATGAATTGGGATCAGCCGAAGACGCCGTCTGAAGTGAGGAGTTTCTTGGGATTGGCAGGTTATTACCGGAGATTTATCCAAGACTTTTCACAGATCGCAACTGCGTTAACGAATTTGACTCATAAGACAGTTAAGTTTGTTTGGACGAAAATTGTGAGGAAAGTTTCCAGGAGCTGAAGAAGAGGTTGAGTATTGCGCCTGTGTTATCATTGCCGAATAGAACGGGAAATTTCGTGGTATATAGTGATGCCTCACATAAGGGATTAGGCTGCATGCTGATGCAGAGCGACAATGTCATTACCTATGCGTCACGTCAGCTGAAGGATTACGAGAAGAGGTATCCGACACACGACTTAGAATTGGTGGCAGTAGTGTTTGCCCTAAAGATATGGAGACACTACTTATGTGAAGAAAAGTGTGAGATATACATAGATCATAAGAGTCTGAAGTATATCTTTACCCAGAAGGATTTAAACATGCGCCAAAGAAGATGGTTGGAACTAATCAAGGACTACGACTGCGAGATACTTTACCATCCGGGTAAATCTAATGTCGTCGCCGACGCTTTGAGAAGAAAAGGACGGGAGAAGCTGAATATGTTAACTAATCAGGATCAGTTGATAGAACAGATGGCTAGATTAGAGCTGGAGGTGAAGTTTTTGAAGGAGTCGGATGAAAAGTTGTTCTAAGTAACTACTGGTTCTACTCTGGTAGACAAAGTGAAAGAAGCAAAACTTCACAATGAAGAATGCGAGAAGATTCGGAAGAGAATAGCCGATGGTGAAGGATTCAAGTTTAAGATCGATAACGAAGGACTACTACAATTTGAAGGTAGAATCTGGGTACTGCCAGTACCAGAAGTCAAAAAAGAGATTGAGTGAATCTCATAGTTCAAGATATTCGATTCACCTTGGGAGTACGAAGATGTACCAGGATCTCAGGCATCATTTCTGGTTATGAAGAGGGACGTTGCTGAATGTATTGCGAAATGTCTAACTTGCCAGAAAGTCAAGGCAGAACACCAGAGACCTAGCGGATTATTACAACCGTTGGAAAATCCAGAATGGAAGTGGGAACACATCACGATGGATTTTATGGTTGGTCTTCCAATGACTCAGAAGGGATTTGACGCGATATGGGTGATAGTGGATCAATTGACGAAGTCAGCCCACTTTCTGCCAATCAGGATTAAGTACAACTTAAAATAATTGGCAAAGCTGTACGTTAAGGAAATTATTTCTCGACATGGTGTTCCAGTGTCGATTGTGTCAGATAGATATCCGCATTTTATGTCGAATTTTTGGAAACATTTGCAAGAGTGTATGGGAACGCAATTGCGAATGAGTACAGCATACCATCCTCAGACCGACGGCCAGAGCGAGAGAACGATTCAGACACTAGAGGATATGCTGAGAGCTTGCGTGATGGACTTCAAGGGAAGATGGGATAATCATTTACCGTTGGTGGAGTTCTCCTACAACAATAGTTACCACGCGAGTATCGACATGCCGCCTTACGAAGCGTTATACGGCAGAAAGTGCAGAACGCCTTTGTGTTGGGATGAAGTCGGTGAACATCAATTGTTAGGACCGGAACTGGTACAACAAACTACTGAGATCGTGAAGCTGATCAGAACGAGACTAGTTGTTGCTCAAGACAGACAGAATAAATATGCCGATCAACATCGATATAATCGAGAATTCTTACCAGGAAGCTTCGTTGTCCTGAAGGTATCTCCCTGGAAGGGGAAGATTAGATTTGGCAAGAAGGGGAAGCTGGGTTCCCGATTTATTGGACCGTTCAAGGTACTGCGAAAAGTTGGTGAAGTAGCTTACGAGGTGGCGTTACCTCCGGAGCTAGAGAATATACACAACGTCTTTCACATTTTCGTGTTACGACCTTACACACACGACTATAAACATGTAATAGAATACGAGCCTTTACAATTTGATAAAGACTTAACTTATGAAGAGGTTCCTGTTCAAATAGTTGATAGGAAGGAACAAGTACTTAGGAATAAAGTGATACCTTCTGTTAAGGTAATTTGGAGGAACCACAGTGCTGAACAAGTCACGTGGGAACTCGAAGATGTAATAAGGAAATCGTATCGTTAATTAGTTGCTTAATTGTTATGTAACCCCTTACATATCGATTCTGGGGACAGAATCCTTTTAGGGGGGGGGGGAAGAATGTAACAGAACAGATGAGAATTTTTATTATGAGATTATGAGAATTTTTATTATGAGATTATGAGAATTGTTTTTTGTGATTCTGGGGACAGAATCCTTTTAAGGAGGGAAGATTTTAACGATTGAGATTTTATATATTAAATATTTATATTTATTGAGTGAATAAATATTTTATGTAATTTATTTATTGAGTTAAAAAAATAAATTATGTGATTTTGTGAAATAATTTAATTAAGAGTTATATATTAATTAAATGAATATTTAATATTTAATTTAATTGATGTATATTGATTTTATAGTATAATTCTAATTTAATTGAGATAATTAAATTAGATGAATTATGTGATGAGTGTTACAAGAATTATAATTAGCGAGTAATTATAATTATGTGGCAATTCTTATGTGATTAATTGATGTTGAATTTTAATTAATTAAATAGGAATGTTAAAGATTTATTTAATTAAAGTGTAACATTAAAGTATGTGTTAAAAGAATTTATTTAAATAAAGAAAAAGAGCTTTTAAATTATTTTAACCAAACAAGGCCCTTACTTTTGTTTTAAAAAGTCTTTTGCCAAACAGGGCCCTTACATTGTTTTAAACCTATTTTAACCAAACAATGCCTTAGTACCAAAATCTATTTTTTTTTAAAATAACATTCTTTTGCCAAAAAAGCCCTAGTGGCTTTTGAAATCTTGTAACTGCTAATTAAATAATACATTAAGTAATATAATAAGTATTAGTTAATATACGTATTATATATCAATACGTTATGTAGTTTACGCTAAGCTTCTAAGCCTAAACTAAAACAAAGAAGAAAAGAGAGAAAGAACAAAGAAGAAGAACTCAGAGAAAAAAGTTAGAGAAGAAGAGAAAAGAAGAAGAAGGATTGCTGGAAATCGAACTCACCATCATCTTCTTCCACACTCATAGCAAAGGGTATCATCTTAACCCTTATAATTGTAGAATTAATTCATATGCTATTTGTATTTTGTTCTCTGTCAAATTAGGTTTTTATGGAAATTGTATAATCATGAATTGTATATGTATATATTGTATTCATATGTTCTTCGTATGAATTGTATGCTATAAACGATTTTTAAAAATTCAATTGGTTGCAAAAATAAGTTTTAATGGAAATTGTTTATTCATATGAGTTCATATGTTTTTGGTTGATTTTAGGGTAAGATTGATGCAATTCGTATGTGTTAATATTCCTATTTAGAATCTTTATGATGCTATCTCCAATTATGAAAGTATTGCATGTATTGTGAATGGAATTAGTTGAGAATTTGATTAACAGAGAATTATTTTTTTTAAATAGCCTTTGAAACTATCAAGTTGGTGGTTGATGATGGGTTATTGTTTAGATTGATCATGGGATATGTTAATATGTTAAAAATTAGTTATTGCAATTGGAATTACATGAATTGATTGAAAAACGAATTCGCAATAGCAATTTTCGTCAAGAACGCTTGATATTGTAGTTTTCTTCAAAAAATAAATCATGAAAACTTGGTTTTTTATTATGTGTTGTAAGGATTTTATAAGTTATAATCATGTTAAAGAGTTCAAAATTTTGTTGTTATCAAGTTTCATGTTCATCATGTTGAGAAAAATTGGATTCAGTGTGAATGAATAAGCCCAATTTGCTTATTTCTCTGCCGTTCGCAAACTGGGGACTTCCACTAGAAGTGGGCCCCGCCCCAGCCAGGCTATTACCCTTGGAGGACCCGCCCCAGCGGGTTAACTTGCTGTCCAAAAAATTTATTTTAGCTTTGTTGAGTTTTCATGCCGCGTTTGTTTAGCTAACTTATTGTTATGACTTGTTAAGTGTAATAGGTAATGAGATAACATGTTTTTGATATGTTTAAGATAGATTGAAGTCTTATGTTGTTATATGATATGTGTGCTTGGATATTATTACCGAAAGGTGCAATATGATAGTAAAAGTGCTATACGTGTATGAGGTGCTTGATTATGAGTTTAACCTCACATATGTATATTAGTATCGACGTACGTTGTAACCATGTTGTTAGGTTGGACTTGAGTATGAAGTTCGACGGTTTAAACGTTATAGTTAAGTACTAATAGACGTTTTAAACGTAATGTAATGTGTAGGGTAATTGTGAAAGTGATTATAATTATTAAAGTGTAGCTTGCGCTTGAGGCAAGTTCTCTACTCCTTATCTATTACTTGAGCAAGTTCTCTAATCCTTATTCTTTTACGTTAAGCAAGTTTCTATTTCTAAACTTGTTATTTATTTTGTGCAAGCTTTCTAAACCATTCTTGTACGCTATGCAAGCTTTATCATTATATCTTTTCATTGTGCAAGTTCTCTAACCCTTGCTCAATATATCATGAAAGGTCATTTCCGTTTCTTAACTTGTTATGTATTGTACAAGTTATACTGTATTCAAATATTCGTAAAGCATAAGTATTAAAGTATTATTTAAGTAATGTGATCTTGACTTAGTTGTTCAAGCAAGATCTACGTGATCTATCGAATGCTTTAAGTTATTCCTAAAGCAAGCCTAGTTATCATGAAATTTATTATTTTATCTTACATTTGATTCATAATTCTTATATTATCGAACTGTTAAAGTATTGTGAGTCAATTCAACTCCTCCTTAGTTGATGATAGTTGAAACTCCAAAGTTCCTTTATCTATCCAAACCAAACTTTCTTTGGTACGGACTTGTATTCAAATACTGAGAATGAACAACCCTATTTATTAGGGGACATTTATGCGAAAGCGTTAAGATGGTTGTGCACAATACATGGTACGAAGGGCTAATCTCCCTAAGTATGAGTTAAAGGTCCATAGTCTCAATGACTATTAAAGATTTTAAATAGAAATATTTATAACCTAGGACATAGTTCAAGGTCGTATGATCCTCAGATAAATTCTATATTCGAATTCTAAATATGATGAAAGAATTATTATTCAATTCTTTATTTTGACGAAAGAAAAGTTATTCAATTTTTTTTGAAGTTATTCAATCATGGCATATCATTGTACATTTCAAGTGAGCTTTTGTTTGCTCACTCTTGCATATTTTACAACCCCTTGCAGTTAAAGCCGAGAATGTTGACGTACCGTCAACAAGTAAAGGAAAAGGAAAGATGAGCAAGTGAAGACTTGTTATCTTCAATATCTAATTGTTATAAGACTTAGTTAATGATGTTTTATTTCCGCACTTATTTGATTGATGTTAAGGTTTAGTTAACCCTAGGATTTTATTTTGGACAAGTTGTAATCCTTTGTCAAGGAAGATTCTATTTAAGTATTTATGAAGGTTGTAATTTACTTTGTAATTCTTTATTATTGGGTAGATGTATGATTTATTTAGAAAGTGAACACCAAATCTTATGGAAACAAAGTACCCAGATTTGGGGGTGCCACACTTACCGTGGTATATGGTGGATCGCAGAACAGTGTTTTTGGTGATGGAAGAAGAACGTGAAGAGACTGTTCAACGTCTTAACATGCCTAGATAGTAGAGTAATATACTATGTGTTTCTTTATGTAATAAATAATTATAAATCCCAGAATTTGAGATAATAATGGGATAAGACAATGATGTAATCCTGTAACTGTTTTCAGTTCTGGAAAGATGATGTAAATAGCAGAGATGCTATCTATTCTATGTTTTTAAACTATGAATGAATAAATAATGAATTTTATTAACGTGCTATGTGTTCAAGTGTGAATTGAGTCATATTAGATGTTTAAGTCTGAACTTGAATATTTAAGAGATGAGTAAGGGATCTAATAAGAGTATGTCTTAACAGAAAGATGCCTCCTAGAAGAAGACCTACACATCAACAACTAGAGGGTTCGACTAATAATAACAACAACAACAACGATGGGGCAAACGCCAATTCGGTTCAGTAACTGGTGAACCTATTGACGTAAGTGCTGCGAATCAACCGCAAGTTCAAGCTACTACATTTAAGGAATTCAAAGCAGTAGAACCTCCAAAATTCCAGTGATCGATGAACTCGATAGACGCCCAGACGTGGGTGATGAAAATGGAGAAGGTCTTCGATGTGGCCAGAGTTAGCGATGACCAAAAGACGGCTTTTGCGACATTCATGCTGAAGTCAAAAACTAGCTACTGGTGGCAGGCTAACAAGACTAGGGAAGGAGAAAGAGTGATAGCATGGGACCAATTCAAGAAGATGTTCTTTGAAATGTATTTTCCAATAAGATTGCAGAACCAGATGGAGGTTCAATTTCTATAGCTAAAATAGGGAGCGATGACGGTGCCAGAATATGCTGTGAAATTCAACGAGCTGGCAAGGTTTGCAACGTAGTAGGTCAGTACTGATGAGAGGAATGCAAGAAGATTTGAGTAGGGATTGAAGCCCTGGCTCTACAGTAAGGTCTCCATGTTCCAGCTAAACACGTTTGCTGCAGTATTCGAAAAGGCGATCATCGCGGAAGGTGGAAGAGATGCCTTGACCAAATATAATCAAGACAAGAAGAAGAAGAAGAGTGAGACAGAGAAGAAGGCTGATGGTAGTGTTACTAACCAGAAAAGGTAGTGGAACGACAACGTATCTGCTGGGAGTCAACAGTGAAGTCAGTAGAAGAGGAGAATTGAAACATGTGGTACATGCGGGAAAAATCACATTGGAGTGTGCTTGAGGGGAAGGCGAGTATGTTTCAACTATGGTTAGGAAGGCCACATTGCGCCTAAATATCCTAACCTGAAGAAGAGAACTTGCTATACATGTAGATCTAAGGATTACGTGGCCCGAAGTTGCCCAAGGAAGCCAGCAAGAGGGTCAACATGAAGTGGCAGCGATAATATTTTGGCTATCGCTGGACCACCGCCAACTAGCCGACCCACTGCCAGGACGTTCAACATGACAATGCAGGATGTTGTGCAGTCAAAAGATGTGGTGTCAGGTATTATTCCGATCAATAGTATTGATGCATATATATTATTTGATTCGGGTGGTACTTGTTCATTCATATTTGATGACTTTGCTAAGACTTTAGACTTACCTAAAGAGGAATTAGTTTACCCCTTGAACATAGAGATTGAGAATAGGGAGGTTATTCCTGTTAGGTTTGTTCACAAGGACTGTAAATTGGTTATTAAGGGTCAGGAATTGACGGTAGATTTGATTCTGATAAAATATGGGGAGTTTAATGTGATACTGGGTATGGATTAGTTGTTCAACCATGGGGCGGTAATCGATTGCCAGAATAAATCGGTAAACCTTACGACTCCGTCGAATGTAGTATTTTATGGTAGCAAATCACCTAGACAAGCAAGTTTTTATGACGATTATGCAAGCCGAGAAGCTATTAAAGCAAGGTTGTGTAGGGTATTTAGCCTACATAGTGGATACTCGTAAGGAGAGTCCAAAGATGGAAGAGATATAAGTGGTTAGGGAGTTTATGGACGTATTTTTGTGCGATTTGCAAGGACTTCCACCAAATAGAGAGATAGAGTTCGTGATCGACTTAGCACCGGAGACTGCTCTGATTTCCAAAGCCTCGTACAGAATGGCTCTAGTCGAGATGAAGGAGTTGATGGTTCAACTGCAAGAATTGCTGGACAAGAAGTATATTCAGCCTAGTGTATCACCGTGGGGAGCGCCAATATTGTTCGTGAAGAAGAAGGATGGATCGATGAGGCTATGGATTGATTATAGGGAGTTGAACAAAGTCAAGATCAAGAATAAGTATCCTTTACCTAGGATTGATGACTTGTTCGATCAACTGAAGAGTGCTAGATACTTCTCAAAAATATATTCAAGAAGTGGGTATCATCAGTTGAAGGTGAGAAGATAAGATATACCAAAGACGACTTTTAAAACTCGGTATGGGCATTACGAGTTTTTGGTGATGTCATTTAGTCTAACGAATGCACCAGCGACATTTAAGGACTTGATGAATAAGGTGTTTAAGCCATTTCTAGACAAGTTCGTAGTGGTGTTCATAGGTGATATTTTGGTCTATTCCAAAACTGAAGAACACACTGAACATTTGAGGCTGACATTGGAATCGCTGAGATGGGAGAAGTTGTATGCGAAATTCTCAAAGTGCAAATTCTGGTTAGAACGTGTGCAATTTCTTAGCCACGTGATCGACAAAGATGGGATTTCAGTAGATCCGTCGAAAGTTGAAGATGTAATGAATTGGGATCAACTGAAGTCACCGTCAAAAGTTAGGAATTTTTTGGGATTGGCAGGTTACTACAGAAGATTCATACAAGACTTTTCCAAAATTGCAACTCCGTTAACGAATTTAACTCGGAAGACGGTGAAGTTCGTTTGGATGAAAAACTATGAGGAGAGCTTTTAGGAACTGAAGAAGAGGTTGAGTACTGCGCCTGTGTTATCATTGCCTGATAGTACAGGAAATTTTATGGTATACAGTGATGCTTCACATAAGGGATTAGGTTGTGTGCTGATGCAGAACGACAAAGTCATTGCTTATGCATCACTTCAGCTGAAGGACTATGAGAAAGGGTATCCGACCCATAACTTGGAATTGGCGGCAGTAGTGTTTGCTCTAAAGATATGGAGACACTACCTTTATGGAGAAAAGTATGAGATATACACAGATCAAAAGTGTCTGAAGTACATTTTTACACAGAAGGATTTAAATATGCGCCAAAGGAGATGGTTGGAACTAATCAAGGACTACGTTTGAGAGATTCTTTACCATTCGGGTAAAGCGAACGTCGTTATCGATGCTTTAAGCAGAAAAAGTCGTGAGAAGTTAACATCGCTAACTACTCAAGAACAGTTGGTAAGAGAGATGGCTAAGTTAGAGCTGAGAGTTAAGTTTCCAAAGGAAACAGAAGAGAAATTATTCCAAGTAACTACCGGTTCAACCTTAGTGGACAAGGTAAAATAAGTCCAACTACATGATGAGGAGTGCGAGAAGATCTGGAAGAGAATAACCGATGGTGAAGAAATAAAGTTCAAGATCGATAATGATGGATTGCTACGATTTGAAGGGAGAAGCTCATAGTTCAAGATATTTGATTCACCCTGGGAGTACGAAGATGTACCAGGATCTCAGGAAACATTTCTGGTGGCCGAATATAAAGAGAGACGTTGATGAATGTTTTGCAAAGTGTTTGACATGTCAGAAAGTCAAAGCAGAACACCAGAGACCAAGTGGATTACTACAACCGCTGGAGATTTTGGAATAGAAGTGGGAGCATATCACGATGGATTTTATGGTTGGTCTACCAATGACTCAGAAGGGCTGTGATGCAGTATGGGTTATCGTTGATCGACTGATGAAGTCAGTGCATTTCTTACCGATCAAGATTAGGTTCAACTTGGATCAGTTGGTGAAGCTGTACGTTAAGGAAATTATTTTAGACACAGTGCTCCAGTGTTAATTGTGTCCGACAAGGATCCACGTTTCACGTCAAATTTCTGGAAGCGATTACAAGAATGTTTGGGAACGTAATTGCGAATGAGTACGGCGTACCATCCTCAGACTGATGGCCAGAGCGTGAGAACAATTCAGACTTTAGAAGATATGATAAGAGCTTGTGTTATAGACTTCAAAGGAAGCTGGGATGATCATCTACCATTGGTGGAGTTTGCCTACAACAACAGTTACCATGCAAGTATTGGCATATCGCCTTACAAAGCATTATATGGCAGAAAATGCAGGACTTCATTATGTTGGGATGAGGTTGGCAAACGACAACTTTTGGGACCAGAATTGGTGCAAAAAACTGCTAAGATCGTCAATATAATCAGAACGAGATTGGTTGCTGCTTAAGACAAACAGAAGAAATATGTTGATTATCATCGATAGAATCGAGAGTTCGAGGTACGAAGCTTTGTTTTCCTGAAGGTATCTCCCTGGAATGGGAAGATTCGATTTGGCAAGAATGGGAAACTGAGTCCCCGATTCATTGGACCTTTTGAGATACTGCGAAAGGTTGGCGAGGTAGCTTACGAGGTTGCATTACCTCCGGAGTTAGATCATATTCATAACGTTTTTTATATTTTCGTGTTGCGACCATACAAACATGATTACAAGCATGTGATAGAGTATGAGCCTTTACAATTTGATAAAGACTTAACTTATGAAGAGGTTCATGTTCAAATAGTTAACAGAAAAGAGCAAGTACTTAGAAATAAAGTTATACCTTCTGTTAAGGTAATCTGGAAGAACCACAGTGCTGAAGAAGCCACGTGGGAACTCGAAGATGTAATGATAAAAACTTATCCCCAATTGTTTGATTAATTCTTGTATATCGATTCTAGGGACATAATATTTTTAAGGGGGGGGGGGGAAGAATGTGACGAATGAGTTTTTTTTTGTAGTGATTCTAGGGATAGAATCCTTTTAAGGAGAGAAGATTGTAACAAACGAGATTTTGTATATTAGTTTTACATATTTATTTAATTAAATAAATATTTTAATTGATTTATTTATTAAGTTAAATAAATAATTGATGTGATTATATATGGAGTAATTTACTTAAGTACAATATGTTAATTAAACTGATATGTAATAATTTTGTGGTGTAGTTCTAATTTAATTGAGAATAATTAAATTAGATGAATATTATGTGGCATTTGTTAATAAAGATTTACTAATTTGTTACATGAATTATGATTAATAAGTGAATTGCAATTTTGTAGCAATTTAGTATTATGTGGCAATTTAATTTAATTAAATTGATGTTAGCTTGTATTTAATTAAATTTGGTTAGTAAGATTTAATTAGATAAAGTGTGACATTGAAAACTATGTGTTAAAAGAGTTATCAAAATAAAATAAAAGAGTTTTAATTCTGTTTTGCCAAATAAGATCCTTAAATCTATTTTAATCCTGTTTTACCAAACAAGGTCTTAGTCCTAAAAATCTATTTTTAAATTTAAAGAGTTTTTTCCAAACAAGCCTTATGGCTTTTGAGTTTGAAAAAGTTATAATTGATATATTATTAATATTGTATATTAAGTATTTGTCAGTTATATAATATATGTAATTATATGTATTATATCTATATTGTTAGTTTTCTATTCTACGTAAGTTAGAGTTAGAGTAAGAATGGAGCGTTAGAAAGAACAGAGAGCTAGAAAGAAAAAAGAGAAGAAGGGAGGAAGAGGAAGAAGAGCTTTGAGAAATCAAAACAAAGAATCAAAACATCATCATCACCATATTCATCTTCTTCCTCTAGAAGCAAAGGTATAATCTAATTTTATGTTTTGTTCTTCATGAAAAAATTATTTTCACTTCTGTATAAATTGAGTTTTCCATGGGATTCATATAAATATGTAATTTGTGTTATAACATGCTTATATATGATTCATATGATTGTTTGTGTGGTTCAATTCATGTAAATATGGTGAACATGAAGAAATCATGTTCATAGTAATTTACAGTGAACTAAATTGAAAAGTAGGGTTCTTAAGTATAGAAATTTGTGTTTGATTGTGATATGTTATGTAAATTGATCATAGATTATAATAATATGTTAAGAAACGAAATTAACATGCTTTGAATTATGTGTTTTGGTTTAAAAACAAACTCACAGGGTTAATTTTCTTCAAAAAAGCTTAACAATGGTGTTTTTTTCAAAATCATAAAATTAAGGGTGTTGATTATGTGTTGTGAGGATTATATATGTTAAAACATGTTAGAAGTTTAAAGTTGTGATTTTATAAAGTTTTATATACAATTATATGTACAAAAATCTGAGTTTGGTGCGAGGAAATAATCCAAATTGGCTTTTTCTCTGCACAATTCGCGAGCTGAATTTTTCATCTGCATAAATACCCGCCCCAGTGGGCTTTTAAGTTGTCCAGAATTTTGTGTTGTGTCTTTTAAGTCCTAACATGATAAATTAATTGAATGTAATGAATTTGATGACATGTTAAGTATATAAAACAATAATATAACATATTGTTGACATGAATGAAACAATTTGAAGTCTCATATTAACAAGTTATGTGTGAATTTGAATATTGTTCTCGTAAGGTATGATTATGATGGTTTAAAAGATTAGACAAGTGTGTTATGCATGTTGTGAGTTTAGATTCACGTTATGTGGTTAATTAGCAAGTTAAGTTTACGATCCACGTTGTTAAGTTGAACTTAAGTGAGAAATTCAACGGTTAAACGTAGTGGTTATGAAACTAATCGATATTGTAAACGTAATGTAATATGTAAGATAATTATGGAATGTGATTGTAAATTTTAGCTTGTGCACGAGGCAAGTATTCTATCCCTCATTTACTATTGTTGAGCAAGTGTTCTAAACTCAAACCTTACTTTTACGTTTATGCAAGTTTCCTAATCCTTACTCCTTAAATTGAGCAAATTGTTCTATCCTTTCTTGTTATAATTATGCAAGTTATTTTACTCTCTAAATTCCATATTGATCAAGTATATTATTGAAGTTCATTATTGAAATAATGAGACCATGACTTAATTATTTAAGTAAGGTCTATTCTATCTTTCAAATGCTTTAAGTTATTTCTAAAGCGTGACTGTTGCATATGATGTCTATTGTTATGACTCATAGCTATTTCGTAATTCTTTTATTATAGAATTCTAAATTATTATAAGTTGATTCAACTGATCCTTAGTTGATGATAGTTGAACTCTAAATTACCCTTTGAGCTTATCCAAACCAAACTTTCTTTAGTGCGGACTTGTTAATGAAAACTGAGATGAACAACCCTAGTAATAGGGGATTACTATGCGAAAGCATTAAGATGTTTGTGCACAATACATAGTACGAAGGGATGATCCCCCTAAGTGCGAGTTAAAGAGTCCATATAGTCTAACGACTGTTAAAGTTTTAAATAGAAATGTTTATAACTTGGGACATAGATCAAGGTCTTATGACCCTCAGATGAATTCTAAATCTTACTCTTGATTATCAATGAATGAAATATTATCTATTCAGTTGAAGCTATTCAATACTATGTCATCAGTATTGTTTGTTATTTCAAGTGAGCTTTTGTTTGTTCACTTTTGCATTATATAACCATTGGAGCTAAAGTTGAAAAAGTTGATATGATGTGTAATAAAGACTTAATTCTATTATGTGATGTTTTATTTTCCGCACTTGTTGTGGTTAAGGTTAGATAACCTTGGGAATGATTTGATGAGTTGTAATCCTTTTTATAAGGAAGATTTTATTTAATTATTAAGGTTGTAATTTATTTTGCATTCCTTATTTATGGGCAGTAGTTATGTTTTATTTAGATAGTGAACACCAAATCCCGTGGAAATGAAGTACCCGAATGTGGGGGTGTCACAATTATAACTCATAGCTATTTCGTAATTCTTTTGTTATTGAATTCTTAATTATTGTAAGTTGATTCAACTACTCTTTAGTTGATGATACTTGAACTCTAAATTACCTTTGAGCTTATCCAAACCAAAGTTTCTTTGGTGCAGACTCGTTGATTAATACTGAGATGAACAACCATATTAATAGGGGATTACCATGTGAAAGCGTTAAGATGTTTGTGCACAATACATGGTACGAAGGGCTGATCCCCCTAAGTATGAGTTAAGGTCCATATAGTCTAACGACTGTTAAAGGTTTAAATAGAAATGTTTATAACCTGGGACATAGTTCAAGGTATTATGACCCTCAGATAAATTCTAAATTCTAAATCATATTCTTGATTATTGATGATAGAAATATTATTGAATTTAGTTAAAGTTATTCAGTAATATGTCATCACTATTGATTGTTATTTCCAGTGAGCTTTTATTTGCTCACTCTTGCATTTAATAACCATTGCAGCCAAAGTTGAGAAAGTTGACGAACATTCAACTAGCAGAGGCAAGGGAAAAATTAACAAGTGAAGATTTGTTCATATTTATGTTATGATGTGTAATAAGACTTTAATTATTAAGATGTTTTATTTTTCCGCATTGACGATGTTTAAGGTTAGGAACCTAGGAACGATTTGATAAGGTTGTAATCCTTTTTATAAGGAAGACTTTATTTATTAAGGTTATAATTTATTTTGTATTCCTTATTTATGGGCAGTAGTTATGTTTTATTTAGATAGTGAACACCAAATCCTGTAGAAATGAAGTACCTGGATTTGGGGGTGTCACAAGTTAGTATCAAAGCTTTAGGTTATGAACCTTAGGTGGGTTAACCTTAGGTAGTAGCCTTATAGGAGATCGAAAAAATAGTGATGATAGTTAAAGATAATAAACTACCTTATATGCTATGTGTTACGTTTAAGTATAAGAGGAGTATCGATCGATGACACGTAATAATTAAACTTTAAAATTTTGTTTTTAGGATGACGAATGTTAGAGAGTTCAGTCAGGCTAGGGAGGAGTTACCCCAGATGCCTAGGGATGAGGAGCCCCGAGACATCCACATTTTCTGGGAGCAGTTGGTTCAGAGAGAGCCATCTCCATTGATCACAGTAGTTGGTTAGGAGCATGAGCCAGTTTTGGACCGAGATGACGAGGAAGAGGAGGAGGATCCTGAAGAGGAGATTCCACCTAACTCTATCAGCGTTGTGATGTACGAGGAAGTCTACGATCGCAACGTTGAGCTGTAGGATAGAGTTGGAGAGCTGGAGGAGCTGGTGGACAAGAGCCAGACTATTATACATCAGAAGGAGGAAACGATTCAAGAACTGGACAATCATCTTGGAAACGCGAAGTGGGATCTAGTTCACGTGGAGAGTGAAAGGGATGATGCACTGGCTGAGCTAGCGAAATTGAAGAAAGACATTAAAGAGGAGTCACCGAAGCGTGCCAGAGCGGAGGATGCTTGCTTGAAGGCTACTCAACGTGCAGATCGAGATAAAGACGAGGTTCAACTAAAGAAGGCCAAACTAAAGGAGACGGACTATGCTTTTCATTCAGCTATAGATAGGGCCCTGGATCGAGTATTTTATTACCCAGCTCAGTTCAAAGATTTGCAGTGGTATATGGTGGATCACAGAACAGTGTTCCGGGTGATGGAAGAAGAACGTGGAGAGGCTGTGCGACGTCTTAACATGCCTAGATAGTAGAGTAATATACTATGTGTTTCCTTATGTAATAAATAAATGTAAATCCCAGAATTTGAGATAATATTGAGATAAGATGATGAGGTTATCCTGTAAGTTGTTCAGTTTAGGAAAGATGATGTAAATAGCAAAGATGTTATCTATTCTATGTTTTAAAACTATGAATGAATAAATATCGAAGTTTATTGACGTGTTATGTGCTCAAGTGTGAATTGAGTTATTTTAGATGTTTAAGTTTGAACTTGAATATTTAAGAGATGAGTAGGGGATCTAATAAGAGTATGTCTTAACAGAAAGATGCCTCCTAGAAGAAGACCTACACGTCAACAACCAGAGGGTTCGACTAATAATAACAAAAATGATGGGATGAACGCCAATTCGGTTCAACAATTGGTGAATTTACTGACGAGAGTGCTTGCGAATCAGCCGCAAGTTTAAGCAGCGACGTTTAAGGAATTCAAAGTGGTAGGACTGCCAAAATTCCAGGGATCAGTGAATCCAACAGAGGCCCAAACGTGGGTGATGGAGATAGAGATGGAGAAGGTCTTCGATGTGGCCAGAGTTAGCAATGACCAGAAGACGGCTTTTGAGACATTCATGCTGTTTTCAAAAGCTAGCTTTTGGTGGCAGGACAACAAGACTAGGGAAGGAGAAGGAGTGATAGCGTGGGACAAATTCAAAGAGATGTTTTTTGAAATGTACTTCCCAATAAGCTCGCAGAACCAGATGGAGGTTCAGTTTCTGGAGCTAAAATAGGGAACGATGACGGTGCTAGAGTACGCCGCGAAATTCAACGAGTTGACAAGGTTTGCAACGTACCAAGTCAGTACTGACGAGAGAAAGATGAGAAGATTCGAGCAGGGATTAAAGCCATGCCTCTATTGTAACGTCTCCATATTCCAGTGAAACACATTTGCAGCTGTGTTAGAAAAGGCGATCATCGCAGAAGGTGGGGACGATGCCTTGACCAAATATAATCAGGACCTGAAGAAGAAGAAAAATGAGACAGAAAACAAAGCTGGTGGTAGCAGTGCTAACAACCAGAAAAGGAAGTGGAACGACAACACATCTGCTCGGAGTCAACAGGGAAGCCAGCAGAAAATGAGAATTGAAGCATGTGCTACATGCGAAAAGAATCACACTAGAGTGTGCTTGAAGGGAAGGCGAGTATGTTTCAACTGTGGTCAGGAAGTCCACATTGTGCCGAATTGTCTTAACCCGAAGAAGGGAGCTTGCTATACATATGGATCTAAGGATCACATGGCCCAAAGTTGCCTAAGGAAGCCAACAGGAGGGTCAATAGGAAGTGGATGAAATGGCAGCGGTAACATTTTATCTATCGCTAGACAATCAACGACGAGCCGACCCACTGCCAGGACGCTCAACATAACGGTGTAGGATGTTGTGCAGTCAAAAGATGTGGTGTCAGTTATTATTCCGATCAATAGTGTTAATGCTTATGTATTATTTGATCCGTGTGCTACTTGTTCATTCATATCTAATGACTTTGCTAAGACTTTAGACTTACCTAAAGAAGAATTAGTTTACCCCTTGAACATAGAGATTGCTAATAGGGAGGTTAGTTCGGTTAGGTTTGTTCATAAGGACTGTAGATTGAACATTAAGGGTCATAAGTTGATGGTAGATTTGATTCCGAAAAAACTTGGGGAGTTTGATGTGATACTGGGTATGGATTGGTTGTTCAACCATGGGGCGGTAATCGATTGCCAGAAGAAATCGATAAACCTTACGACTTCGTTGAAGGTAGTGTTTTATAGTAGCAAATCGCCTAGACAAGCGAGTTGTCTGACGATTATGCAAGCCAAGAAGTTATTGAAACAATGTTATGTAGGGTATTTAGCCTACATAATGGATACTCGTAAGGAGAGTCCAAAGATGGAAGAGATATCAGTGGTTAGGGAGTTTGTGGACGTATTTTCAAGCAATTTATCAGGACTTCCGCTAGATAGAGAGATAGAGTTCGTGATCGACTTAGCACCGAGGACTGTTCCGATATCAAAAGCCCTGTACAGAATGACTTCGGTCGAGATAAAGGAGTTGACGGTTCAACTGCAGGAATTGCTGTATAAGAAGTACATTCAGCCGAGCGTATCACCGTGGGGAGCGCCGGTATTGTTCGTGAAGAAGAAGGATGGATCGATGCGGCTTTGCATTGATTATAGGGAGTTGAACAAAGTCACGATCAAGAATTAGTATCCTTTACTCAGAATTAATGACTTGTTCGATCAACTGAATGGTGCTAGATACTTCTCAAAAATAGATTTGAGAAGTGGGTATCATCAATTAAAGGTAAGAAGAGAGGATGTACCTAAGACGACATTTAGAACTTGGTATAGACATTACGAGTTCTTGGTGATGTCATTTGATCTAACGAATGCATCAGTAGCATTTATGGACCTAATGAATAGGGTGTTTAAGCCATTTCTAAACAAGTTCGTAGTGGTGTTCATCGACGACATTTTGGTCTAGTCCAAAACCAAGGAGGAACACACTGAACATTTGAGGCTGACATTGGAATAGCTGAGACGGGAGAAGTTGTATGCAAAATTCTTAAAGTGCGAATTCTGGTTAGAACATATGCAATTTCTTGGCCACGTGATTGACAAAGATGGGATTTCAGTAGATCCGTCGAAAGTTGAAGATGTAATGAATTGGGATCAACCGAAGACACCGTCAGAAGTTAGGAGTTTATTGGGATTGGCAGGTTACTACAGAAGATTCATATAAGACTTTTCCAAAATTGCAACTCCGTTGGCGAATTTGACTAGGAAGACGGTGAAGTTCGTTTGGACGAAAAAGTGTGAGGAGAGTTTTCAGGAACTGAAGAAGAGGTTGAGTACTGCGCCTGTGTTGTCATTGCCTGATAGTACAGGAAATTTTGTGGTATACAATGATGCTTCACATAAAGGATTAGGCTGTGTGCTGATGCAGAACGACAAAGTCATTGCTTATGCATCACGTCAGCTGAAGGATTATGAGAAAGGGTATCCGACCCTTGACTTGGAATTGGCGGCAGTAGTGTTTGCTTTGAAGATATGTAAACACTACCTATATGGAGAAAAGTGTGAGATATACACAGATCATAAGAGTCTGGAGTACATTTTCACACAGAAATATTTGAATATAAGCCAAAGAAGATGGTTGGAGCTTATTAAGAACTACGATTGCAAGATTCTTTACCATCCGGGTAAAGCAAACGTCGTTGTCGACACCTTAAGCAGAAAAGGTTGTGAGAAGTTAATGTTGCTAACTGCTCAGGAAGAGTTTGTAAATGAGATAGCTAAATTGGAGCTAGAAGTTAAGTATCCGAAGGAGTCGGATGAGAAATTATTTCAGGTAACTACTGGTTGTACTTTGGTGGACAAAGTGAAAGAGGCACAACTACATGATGAGAAATGTGAGAAGATCCGTAAGAGAGTAACCGATGGTGAAGAGATAAAGTTCAAGATTGATAATGAGGACTGCTACATTTTGAAGGGAGAATCGGGGTACCGCCGGTACCAGAAGTCAAAAAGGAAATTTCGGGCGAAGCTCACAGTTTGAGATTTTCAATTCACCTTGGAAGTACGAAGATGTACCAGGATCTCAAAAAACATTTTTGGTGGCCGAATATGAAGAAAGACGTGGTTGAATGTGTTGCAAGGTGCCTAATATGCCAAAAAGTCAAAAGCAGAACATCAGAGACCAAGTGGATTGCTACAACCGCTGAAGATTTTGGAATAAAAATGGGAGCATATCACGATGAATTTCGTGGTTGGTCTTCTAACGACTCAGAAGGTAGTGGATCGACTGACGAAGTCAGCACATTTATTAACGATCAAGATTAGATTCAACTTGGATCAGTTGGCGAAGCTGTACGTAAAAGAAATTATTTCTAGACACGGTGTTCTGGTATCAATTGTATCAGACAGAGATCTGCATTTCACGTCGAATTTCGGGAGGCGATTACATGAATGCTTGGGAACGCAGTTGCGAATGAGTACGGCATACCATCCCCAAACTAATCTCCAAAGTGAGAAAACAATTCAGACTCTAGAGGATATGATGATATCTTGTGTTATGGACTTCAAAGGAAGCTGGGATGATCATCTAACGTTATTGGAATTCGCTTACAACAATAGTTACCATGCGAGTATCGGCATGCCGCCTTACGAAGCATTGTACGGCAGGAAATGCAGGACTCCATTATGCTGGGATGAGGTTGGTGAACAAAAACTGTTGGGACCGGACTTTATGCAATAAACTACTGAGATCGTGAAGCTGATAAGAATAAGGCTAGTAGCGGCTCAGGAGAGACATAAGAAATATGCCGATTATCATCGTCAGAATTGAGAATTTGAAGTGGGAAGCTTCGTTTTCCTGAAGGTATCTCCTTGGAAGGGGAAGATTCGAGTGGGCAAGAAGGGGAAACTGAGTCCCCGATTCATTGAACCTTATGAGATACTGGGAAGGGTTGGCGAGGTAGTCTACGAGGTCGTGTTACCTTCTGAGCTAAATCATATTCATAACGTATTCCATATTTTTGTGTTGCGACTGTACAAACATGATTACAAGCATGTGATAGAGTATGAGACGTTGCAGTTTGACAAAGACCTAACGTATGAAGAAGTTCCTGTTTGGATAGTTGACAAGAAAGAGCAAGTACTTAGAAATAAAGTGATACCTTCTATTAAGCTCATCTGGAGGAACCATAGTGCTGAATAAGCTACGTGGGAACTCGAAGATGTAATGATAAAAACTTATCCCCAATTGTTCGATTAATTCTTGTATATTGATTCTGGGGACAGAATCTTTTTAAGGGGGAAGAATGTGACAAATGAGTTTTTTTTAGTTGTGATTCTGGGGACAGAATCCTTTTAAGGAGGAAAGATTGTAACAAACGAGAATTTTATATATTAATTTTAAATATTTATTGAATTAAATAAATATTTTAATTTATTTATTTATTGAGTTAAATAAATAGTTAATGTGATTATGTATGGAGTAATTTAATTAAGTGCAATATGTTAATTAAGTTAATGTTTAATAATTTTGTGGTGTAGTTCTAATTTAATTGAGATAATTAAATTAGATGAATATTATGTGGTATTTGTTACATGAGATTATGATTAATAAGTAATTATATTTGTTATTCAGAAATTTTATTTAGTTAATTGATGTTAGCTTTAATTTAATTAAATTGGGATAGTAAGATTATATTAGATAAAGTGTGATATTGGAAACTATGTGTTAAAGGACTTATTAAAATAAAACAAAAAGAGTTTTAATTCAGTTTTACCAAAAAAGCCCTTAAATCTGTTTTAATTCTGTTTTACCAAACAAGGCCTTAAGTCCTAAAAATGTATTTAATTTAAAGAGGTTTTGCCAAACAAGCCTTAAGGCTTTTGATTTTCAAATAACTTGTAACTGATATAATATTAATAGGGAATATTAAGTATATCAGTTATATATTATTATATGTATATGTATTATATCAATATTGTAAATTTTCTATTCTACGTAGGTTAGAGTTAGAAATATCAGAGTTAGAGAAGAAGAACAGAGTAAGTTAGAGAGAAAAGAGAAAAGAAGAAGAAAGAAAGAGAAAAAAGAAGTTTTGAGAAATCAAAACAGAGAATTATCATCATCACCATCATCATCTTCTTCTAATAACAAAAGGTAGTAATCTAACTCTAGAAAATCTCTAATTATGTTATTTATTGTTCTTCATGTTTTTAAGTTCTCTGTAACTTGATTTTTGTGAGAATTCATGTAAATATAGTTTATACTTGTTAAATTTTATGTATAAACTATTATATATATTTTGTGTGAATAATAAAACTATTCAATTCATGTAAATATGATGAACATGAAGAAATCATGTTCATAGCAATTTACAGTGAAATATTTTGAAAAACGATTTCTTAAACATCAAAATTATGTTTGATTGTGATATGTGATATAAATTAAGTTTAGATAATGATAATATGTTAAGAAACGAAATTAACATGATTTGAATTATGTGTGTTGGTTTAAAAACAAACTCACAGTGTTAATTTTCTTCAAGAAAGCTTAACAATGGTTTTTTTTCTTCAAAATCGTAAAATTAAGGGTTTTGATTATGTGTTGTGATGTTTATGTATATTAAAAATATGTTAGAAGTTTAAAGTTAAGATTTTATAAAGTTTTATATGCATTATATGTACAAAAATCTGAGTTTAGTGCGAGGAAATAAGCCAAATTGGCTTTTTCCTGCACAAGTTCGCGAGTTGATTTTTCCCACAGCAGGAATATCCGCCCCAGCGGGCTTCCTTGCTGTCCGGGATTTTGTGTTGTGTGTTTAAGCCCTAACATGAGGAATTAACTAAATGTAATGAACCTGATGACATGTAAAGTATATATAAAAATAATGTAACATATTGTTGACATATGTAAGACAATTTGAAGTCTCATATTAACAAGTTATGTGTGTATTTGGATATTATTGTCATAAGGTATGATTATGATGGTTTAAAAGGTTATACACGTGTGATATGCATGTTGTGAGTTTAGATTCACATTATGTGGTTAGTTAACAAGTTAAGATTACGAACCACGTTGTTAAGTTGAACTTAAGTGAGAAGTTCAAAGGTTAAACGTAGTGGTTATGAAACTAATCGATATTGTAAATGTAATGTAATGTATAGGATGATTGAGAAAGTGAATTGTAATTATAATTATAGCTTGCCCACGAGGCAAGTTTCTAAACCTTACTTTTACGTTACGCAAGTTATTCTATCCTTTCTTGTTATGTTTATGCAAGTTATTTTGTTCTCTATTAATACCAAGTGAGCAGATATTCTAATTTCCATATTGAGCAAGTATTGAAATTTCTTATTAAAGTAACGTGATCTTGACTTAATTGTTCAAGCAAGATCTATTTTATCTTTCAAATGCTTTAAGTCTATTTCTAAAGCATGACTGTTGAATATGATGTCTATTGTTATAACTCATAGCTATTTCGTAATTCTTTTGTTAGAAAATTCTTAATTATTGTAAGTTGATTTAACTACTCCTTATTTGATGATAGTTGAACTCTAAATTAACTTTGAGCTTATCCAAACTAAACTTTCTTTGGTGCGGACTCGTTGATTAATACTGAGATGAACAACCCTGTGACACCCTAAAATCCGGGTATTTCAATTTTCACGGGATTTGGTGTTCACTGTGCAATTATCATCTATCTATCTACCCATAATAAATACAAACCATGCAATAGATAGAAATAAATCCTCCCCTTAAGGGGTTACAACATCTGAATAATAAATACTATCCTAGGTCAAACTAACCTTAAACATCTGTGCGGAAACATAAACAAATAAATAAGTTTTAACAACAGCAAGTCTTAACAATAAACATTCTTAAATTAAATAACAAGTCTTCAACACTTGTTAACTTTTCCCTTGCCTTTGCTAGTGGAAGGCTCGTCAGATCTTTCGTTCATAACTGCAATGTTATTATTACGCAAGAGTGAGCACGATTGCCCACAAGTATAGCAATATAACAACAATATAATAACATGTGAGTGAATCAAAGACTTCTGAATAAGAAAACTTGACTTTTGAATCAAGATGGAATAACAAGAATCAAAAGAACTTCTGAGGGTCATAAGACCTTGAACTATGTCCTAGGTTGTAAAGTGTTTATACTTTAAACATTTAACAGTCATAAGACTATGGACTCTACTTCTCGTACATAGGGGGATCAGCCCTTAGTACCATATTGTGCACAATATCTCACCGCTAAAGCATAAATAATCCCCTATACAGGGTTGTTCATCTCAGCTTGACATCAGAGTCTGCACCAAAGAATGTTTGGTTTGGATAAGCTCAATAACAGTTCTAGAATTTAGAACGCTCATCAACTATGGACTAGTCCAATCAATAAGGGTTCGCTAGTCTTACAAGGTTCAACAAGAAACTGATAATCAATTCGAATAAAAATTCTCAAGATGTATACAATTGAATAAGTATTGTATAACTGAAATCATGCTTTAAAAGAATTATAACATCTAATATGAAATCTTGAACTTGAACAATTAAGAACAAGATCTTACTAGATATAGAATACAAGTCTAAAACTTGATAAATGAATAATTTAGAATTTAAGGAACTTGCTCAATAAAAGTAAAGTTTAGAAACTATCTCAATTTAAAGGGTTGAGTTTAGAAAACTTGCCTCTTACACAAGCTACAACTAATTCACGTTCCTTTTTAAATCCTACATATCAATACATTCGTAATACCCATTAATCATAAGTTCGATATACTCATCGAATCACAACATTGGTCTTTGAAAACGTTATTAGACTTTATAAATAACGGTTTAAGTTATGAAATTAACTTACTAATTATTCACATACAGTAAGTTATTACAATTCCTATAATATGCTTAACATGTCTTCATGTTCATTACATTAGGTTTTAAAACACATCTTTGAAACTTGAACACTTAGAAAAATTTCTGAAATTCTGCAGGTAGGGCGCGGCCGCGCTCTAATTACTCTTTGGAGCGGCGCGGGCGCCCTCCAAGTGTTCCTTGAAGCGGCGCGGCCGCGCTGCGACGCAGACTCAGTTTCTGCAGTTCGCGAAGAACACACAGAACAGCCCAATAAATCCCAAATCAAACTAATACAAGGATTTGTATTGTTACCCATGAAGTATAAAATTCACAGAAATATTATAAATCGATTCTAGCATGCTTCTAACACTTTGAATCATATACTTACACAATTTAAAGCATTTAATTTCATTGTTTTCAATATTTGTCAAGTTTTGATGAAAAAAATATGAAATCCATCATTACGGATTCGTTATAACTCCGAATCCGTTCATTCTAATTATGTTTCCTTCGTTTTAACATGTATAATTATAATCAAGTGTCAATTTTAATTCAAACATATGATTAAAGAATTTAATTTACCCATATGGGTTATTCATACAGCATTTATACTCTGTAATGCATAAAATCCCAATTTAACCAAAATTCCGTGGTATGATCACTGTAAATTCATGCGTATATGATTTAAAACACGTTATGAACATATATTAACACACATAAGGCCATATGATCAACAAGCATTGATTTTAAAGTATTTAATTTGTATGTAAGGCCATATATACAACTTCTATACTCTAATACTTGAATTCCAAATTAAGGCATGCATTCATGATTTTGATTGTTTTAAACATACATAAAGTATAGAAAACATGTTATGAACATCAATTAATATATATATATATATATATATATATATATATAGCCATAAAATCAACAATTGCTAATTTTCCCTTTCTTAGAGAACCTTTAAAACACGTAAATGAAAAACTCTGTAACTTTTCAAAAATTCTAATTTAGACATGCTTTCATGGATTAATTACTCTAAAATGGATATAATTCACATACAATTGAGTTATGAATGTTAATAAACATCTAACATTAAATAATAAACAATAACCACATGAAATACCTTTTTCAGAGAACTCAGTTGGGAGAAACATAATACGTGAAATATAAAACTTAGATGAGGGTTTACCCTTGTTTTCTCTATTTGAAGGTGATATAAACTTGAATTCTCCAACTTTCTCTAATCAATTCTTTCTCTCTCAAAGTTCTTTCTAAATTTATCTCTGATGGAAGAAGTGGATATAGGAAAACTGATATAGGTAGTATATAAAAGTAAACGTATATAATATAAGTATAAACTGACGGGTTAGTGGTGTCAGTTAATCCATAATGGGTTACTGCTCCAACTCCCCTTAGGGCCTCGTTTGGCTAACTTCTTTATTCTCCCTTTCCATTTATTTTAATTAAATCTTACCATATAGTTAAATAATGTCACACCCAATAATCAAATATCTTATTTAAATCAATTAAATAAAATATAATAAATCCACATTAAGTCACATAGTTACATAATTAAAATTCTCATTTATTAATTATTTCAAATCATTAAATCTCTAATCAATTATTAAATTAATTAGAATAACATTATGCTTACCAATTAATTCATTTAATCAAATAAGCTCAATTAAATACATACTTTGAATATAAAAAAATTTCACATTAATTTAATCAATGCAACACATATAATTAAATTAATCTACCACAATTCATCAATTAATTATTTGACTCAATAATTAAATCATTGAAAAATATTTATTTAATTCAATAAATATTTAAATTAAATTATAAAAATCTCGTTCGTCACATCTTTCCCCCCTTAAAAGGATTCTGTCCCCAGAATCACGGTTCAATAAAAATTTCATCCCGTTACATTCTCCTCCCTTATAAAGATTTTGTCCCCAGAATCGCTTACACAAAAATTAAGTAAATAAATATGGGTAATTCTTTATCATATGTTCTTCGAGTTCCCACGTAGCTTCTAGAGCGTTGTGATTCCTCCAAATTATCTTAACAGAAGGTATAACTTTATTTCTGAGAACTTGCTCTTTCCTGTCAACAATCTGAACAAGAATTTCTTCATAGGATTCTCAAAATGTAGGGGTTCATATTCAATCACATACTTGTAATCGGGTTTGTAGGGTCATAAAACTGAAACATGGAAGACGTTGTGGACATTCTCGAGCGCCGGAGGTAAGGCTACCTCATACGCAACTTCTCCAATCCTTCGCAGTACCTCAAAGGGTCTAATGAACCTCGGGCTCAATTTTCCCTTCTTTTCGAATCTGATCTTTCCTTTCCAGGGAGAGACTTTCAAAAACACATAGCTACCCGATTTAAACTCAACATTTTTACGGTGTGGATCAGCGTATTTCTTTTGCCTATCTTGAGCTGCTATCAGTCTTATTTGGATCACTTTGACTATCTCTGTTGTCTGTTGTACCAGTTCTGGACCTAGTAATTATCTCTCACCAACTTCATCCCAGTATAGCGGTGTTCTGCATTTTCTTCCGTACAACGCTTCATAAGCCAGCATGCCAATACTAGCGTGGTAACTGTTGTTGTAGCCGAATTCCACGAGCGGTAAGTGATCATCCCAATTTTCTTTGAAATCCATGATGCACGCTCTCAACATATCCTCTGAAGTCTAGATCGTTCTTTCGCTCTGCCCATCTATCTGAGGGTGATAAGCCGTACTCATTCTCAATTGTGTCCCCATGCATTCCTGTAGTAGCTTCCAGAAGTTCGATGTGAAGCGCGGATCTCTGTCAAAAATAATTAACACCAGAACTCCTTGCCTCGAAACAATCTCTTTCACATATAACCTTGCCAATTGGTATAAGTTGAATCTAATTCTGATCGGAAGGAAGTGTGCAGATTTTGTCATTCGGTCAACGATAACCCATACTGCATTGTAGCCTTTCTGAGTAGTCGGGAGGCCAACCACGAAATCCATCGTAATATATTCCCATTTCCATTATGGGATCTCTAAAGGTTGGAGCTAACCACTCAGCCTCTAATGTTCTGCTTTCACTTTCTTATATGTCAAACACTTTGCAACACACTCTGCAACATCTAGTTTCAAATTCGGTCACCAGAAATGTTATCGAAGATCCTGGTACATCTTGGTACTACCGGGGTGAATCGAATACCGTGAGCTATGAGCCTCGCTCAAAATATCTTCCTTAATCTCTAGCACTGGCAGTACCCAAACTCTGCTCTCAAATCTCAGTAGTCCCTCACTGTCTATCTTGAATCTATATTCGGTTCCTTCAGATATCTTCTTCTTCACCTTCTTATATTCTTGGTCCTGAAGTTGAGCTTCCTTAACCTTATCCAATAGAGTTGTACCAGCTTGCATCTGGAATAGCTTTTCGTCGATCTCCATCGGATACTTCACTTCCAATTCCAGCTTCTCCATTGCTGAAATTAGCTCCTCCTGAGCAGTCAACATCATCAAATTCTCCCTACCCTTTCTGCTTAAGGCGTCGGCAACAACGTTTTCTTTACCCGGATGGTATAAGATTTTGCAGTCATAGTCCTTTATTAACTCCAGCCACCTTCTCTGGCGCATATTCAAGTCCTTCTGTGTAAAAATATATTTCAGACTCTTGTGGTCTGTATATATTTCACACTTCTCCCCATAGAGATAGTGTCTCCAGATCTTCAAAGCAAATACCACTTCAGCTAACTCCAAGTCATGGGTCGGATACCCCTTCTCATTGTCCTTCAATTATCGTGATGCATACGCAATGACCCTGCCATTTTGCATAAGCACACAGCCTAGTCCTTTATGCGACGCATCACTATAAACTACAAAATTTCATGTGTCATCCGGAAGAGATAACACAGGTGCTGAACTCAACCTTTTCTTAAGCTCTTGGAAGTTTTCCTCACACTTCTCCGTCCAAACGAATTTCGTCGATTTCCTAGTCAAATTCGTCAGCGGAGTCGCGATCTTGGAAAAGTCCTGAATGAATCTTCTATAATAACCCGCAAATCCAAGAAAACTTCTCACTTCCGACAGCGTTTTCGGCTGATCTTAGTTCATTACAGCTTCAACTTTAGAGAGATCTACCGAAATTCCGTCCTTATCGATCACATGTCCAAGAAATTGCACCCTTTCAATCCAGAATTCACACTACAAAAATTTAGCGTACAACTTCTCTCTTCTCAAGGCTTCTAACGTTACTTTCAAATGCTCTACATATTCTTCCTTGGTCTTTGAATACACCAAAATGTCATTGATAAAGACAACCACGAATTTGTCCAAAAATGGCTTGAACACTCCATTCATTAGGACCATAAATGCTGCAGGAGCATTCGTTAGACCAAATGATATGACCAAAAATTCGTAGTGACTATATCGAGTCTTGAATGTTATCTTCGGAACATCCTCTGGCTTCACCTTCAGCTGATGATAACCACTTCTCAGGTCAATCTTCAAAAAGTATCTTACTCCCTTCAATTGATCAAACAGGTCGTCGATCCTCGGTAATGGATATCTATTCTTAATCGTGACCTTATTTAATTCTCTGTAGTCGATGTAGAGACGCATCGCCCCGTCCTTCTTCTTCACAAATAACACCGGCGCTCCCCACGGCGATACGCTCGGTTAGATGTACTTTTTGTCCAGTAATTCTTTCAGTTGTACCATCAACTCTTTCATCTCTACCGGAGCCATCCGGTACGATGCCTTCGATATTGGAGCCGTTCCTGGCACCAAATTGATAACAAACTCAACCTCTTTATCTGGCAAAAGTCCTAGCAGATCATCCAGAAATATGTTTATGAAGTCCCTCACGACTAGTATATCTTCCAATTTCGGGTTCTCTTTACGACTATTGACTATGTAAGCTAAATATCCTACAAAGCCTTGTCTTAACAACTTCCTGGCCTGCATCATCGTCAGACAACTCACTTGTCTAGGCTACTAGCTGCCATAAAACACAACCTTTGATGGAGTCATAAGGTTACTACATTTCCTCTGGCAATCAATTACAGCCCCATAATTGAATAGCCAATCCATTCCCAGAATAACATCGAATTCCCTAAGTCTAATCGGGATAAGATCTACGTTCATAATGTTAACCTTAATATCCACCCTACAGTTTTTGTGTACGTACTTAACAGGGATCACTTCTTTATTCGCAATCTCTATGTTCATGGGGTATTCTAACTCGTCCATAGGCAATTCTATGTTCTTAGCAAAGTCATCGGATATAAATGAACAAGTAGCACCCGAATCAAATAGTACATAAGCATTAACTTTATTAATCGAAATAATACCTGACACCACATCGCGAGACTGCACAGCATCCCGCACTGTTATGTTGAAGGTCCTGGAGGTCGGTCGGTTGGTTGCGATTGGTCCCGTGATAGTTAGAGCATTGCCACCGCTACTTCCTCTGTTCCCTCCTGGTCCTACCTCCAGATCCCTTCTTGGGACAGTCCCTTGCCAGATGGTCCTTCGACCCACATGTGAAACAGGCGCCCTTCTTTGGGTTAGGACAGCTAGGTGTTATGTAGCCTTCCTGACCACAATTGTAACACACCCATTTTCCCTTCATACAGACCCCCAGGTGAGCTTTTCCACAGGTCGGACATGCTTCGATTCTCTTCTTCTGACCTCCTTGCTGATTTCCAGTTGACTAGTTGTCAGTCCACCTCATCTTCTGTTAGTTACTTCTTCCCGTGTTGTTTCCACTAGCTTTGTTATTTCCTTCACTTTCACTCTTCTTCTTTTTCTGATCTTGGTTATACTTGGTTACAGCATCGTTTCCACCTTCAACAAGTATGGCCTTCTCCAGCACCCCAACAAAAGTGTTCAATTGAAACATTGACACTTTGCTCTACAACCAGGGCTTCAGGCCCTGCTCAAACCTCCTTGCCTTCCTCTCATTGGTGTGCACCTGATACGTGGCAAACTTAGCCAACTCGTTGAATTTTGCCGCATAGTCTGGTACGGACATATTTCTCTGTTTCAGTTCTAGAAACTGGACCTCTATTTGGTTCTGCGAGCTTGTCAGGAAATACATCTCGAAGAACATCTCCTTGAACCTCTCCCAGGTAATCACACCTTCTCCTCCCTGAACCTTATTTGCTTGCCACCAATAACTGGCTTCTGATTTCAGTATGAACGTTATGTAGGCGGTTTTCTGGTCCTCTCTAACTCTGGCCACGTCAAAAACTTTTTCCATCTCTATAACCCAAGTTTGGGCTTCTATCGGGTTCATGGATCCTTTAAACTCTGGCGGTCCCACCGCCTTGAAGTCCTTGAATGTAGTATTTCGTGGAGCTCGTGGTTGATTTTTAATCGCTCCTGTTAGTAAATTCACCAACTACTGAACGGGGTTAGCATTGGCGTCGTTGTTGTTGTTCGTTGACCGTTCCTGGGCCGGTTGACGGTTTAGTCATCTTCTTGGAGGCATTTTTCTATTAAGAAATACGCTTATTAGATTTTTATTCAATTCTCTAAATATTTAAGACTTAACTTAAACATTTAGACACAATCACTTAACACATTATCTCAAATAACTCTGATATTTTATTTTATCAAAAAATTTAACAAAACACGATAGCATCACTGCTATTTACATCAACTATCCCGAGATAAAGAATCTACAGGATTTAAACAACAAAATATTCCTCTGTTTATAAGCACATCAAAATTTACATTATTAACTACCAGACAGGTTTTCACATAATCAAAATGTTCCTATCACTGCCTATTAGGGCAACGAATAGCTTTGCCTCGCTCTTCTTCCATAATACGGCACATCGTCCTGCGATCTAGCATGTACCACGGTAGGCATTCGAACTGAATTGGATATCTTATAACTCGATCTTGGGCCTCATCAATAACATTCTGAAGTGTATAGTTCGTTTCCTCAAGCTTGGCCTTCTTAGCCCGACAGTTATCTTCTGCAAGATCTGCACATTGTGAATCCCTCACCCAGGCCTCCTCCGCTATGGCAAGCCTTGCTGATTTCTCTTTCAATTCATTCTTCAATTCCTCTATTTCCTCTGACTTCTGTTCGTTTTGGCCCTTCTCATGAACCAAATCCCACTCTACGTTTCCCAGACATGTGTGAAGAGCCTTAACCTCTCCATCCTTCTGTTCGATGGTAGACTGTTGAGTAACCGTCCGCTCCCTTAGCTCCTGAACAGTATCTCGTAACTCTATGTTACGGTTATACAGCTCGTCGTACATCTTGGCACTGATAGAGTTTGGTGGGAACTCTTCAGGGTCTTCATCATCCTCCTCAGCTGCACTATTGTGAATCTCAACCTCCTCAGGGTCTTCCTCAGAGTCCTCCTCTGAGTCAAACACCGGCACATACTCCTGACCCACGACGGTGATCAAAGGAGATGGCTCTCGTCGAACTAACTGCTCCCAGACTATGTGGATGTCTCGGGGCTCCTCCTCTCTAGCCTCTCGGGGCACAATGTCCCTAGGCGGACTAGGTTCTCCAGCATCTGTCATCTTGACAAATCAAATTTTAAGTCTTAGTTATTACATGATGCTAATCGATACTCGAGTACATAAGTATAAACACATAGCACATAAAGTAAGTTATTATCTTTCTTAGAACTCGATAAGAGTTTATCAATACTACGTTCTCGATCTCTTAAAAGGCTACTATCCTAAGGTCTTCCCCCACCTAAGGTTCATAACCTACAGCTCTGATACCAACCTGTGACACCCCCAAATTCGGGTACTTCAATTTCCACGGGATTTGGTGTTCACTGTGCAATTATCATCTATCTATCTACCCATAATAAATACAAATCATGCAATAGGTAAAAATAAATCCTCCCCTTAAGGGGTTACAACATCAGAATAATAAATACAATCCCAGGTCAAACTAACCTTAAACATCTGTGCAGAAACATAAACAAATAAATAAGTCTTAACAATATCAAGTCTTAACAATAAACATTCTTAAATTAAATAACAAGTCTTCAACACTTGTTAACTTTCCCCTTTTCTTTGCTAGTGGAAGGCTCGTCAGATCTTTCGTTCTTAACTGCAATGTTATTATTACGCAAGAGTGAGCACGATTGCCCACAAGTATAGTAATATAACAACAATATAATAACATACAAGTGAATCAAAGACTTCTGAATAAGAAAACTTGACTTTTGAATCAAGAAGGAATAACAAGAATCAAAAGAACTTCTGAGGGTCATAAGACCTTGAACTATGTCCTAGGTTTTAAAGTGTTTATACTTTAAACCTTTAACAGTCATAAGACTATGGACTCCACTTCTCGTACTTAGGGGGATCAACACTTAGTACCATATTGTGCACAATATCTCAACGCTAAAGCATAAATAATCCCCTATACAGGGTTGTTCATCTCAGTTTGACATCAAAGTCCGCACCAAAGGAAGTTTGGTTTCGATAAGCTCAATAACAGTTCTAGAATTTAGAGCACTCATCAACTATGGACTAGTCAAATCAATAAGGGTTCGCTAGTCTTACAAGGTTCAACAATAAACAGATAATCAATTCGAATAAAAATTCTCAAGAGGTAAACAATCGAATAAGTATTGTATAACTGAAATCATGCTTTAAAAGAATTATAACATCTAATATGAAATCTTGAACTTGAACAATTAAGAACAAGATCTTACTCGACATAGAATACAAGTCTAAGACTTGATAAATGAATAATTTAGAATTTAAGGAATTTGCTCAATAAAAGTAAAGTTTAGAAACTTGCTCAATTTAAAGGGTTGAGTTTAGGAAACTTGCCTCTTGCACAAGCTATAACTAATTCACGTTCCTTTTTAAATCCTACATATCAATACATTCGTAATACCCATTAATCATAAGTTCAATATACTCATCGAATCACAACATTGGTCTTTGAAAACGTTATTAGACTTTATAAATAACGGTTTAAGTTATGAAATTAACTTACTAATTATTCACATAAAGTAAGTTATTACCATCCTATAATATGCTTAACATGTCTTCATGTTCATTACATTAGGTTTTAAAACACATCTTTGAAACTTGAACACTTAGAAAAATTTCTGAAATTCTGCAGGTAGGGCGCGGCCGCGCTCTAATTACTCTTTGGAGCGGCGCGGGCGCCCTCCAAGTGTGCCTTGAAGCGGCGCGGCCGCGCTGCGACGCAGACTCAGTTTCTGCAGTTCGCAAAGAACACACAGAACAGCCCAATAAATCCCAAATCAAACTAATACAACGATTTGCAATGTTATACATGAAGTATAAACTTCACAGAAACATTATAAATCGATTCCATCATGCTTCTAACATTTTAAATCACATACTTACACAATTTAAAGCATTTAATTTCATTGTTTCCAATATTTGTCAAGTTTTGATGAAAAAAATATGAAATCCACCATTACGGATTCGTTATAACTCCGAATCCGTTCATTCCAATTCTGTTTCCTTCGTTTTAACATGTATAATTATAATCAAGTGTCAATTTTAATTCAAACATATGATTAAAGAATTTTATTTACCCATATGGGTTATTTATATAATATTTATACTTTGTAATCCATAAAATTCCAATTTAACCAAAATTTCATGGTATGATCACTGTAAATTCATGCGTATATGATTTAAAAACACGTTATGAACATATATTAACACACATAAGGCCATATGTTCAACAAGCATTGATTTTAAAGTATTTAATTAGTATATAAGGCCATATATACAACTTTTATACTCTAAGACTTTTGAATTCCAAATTAAGGCATGCATTCATGAATTTGATTGTTTTAAACATACATAAAGTATAGAAAACATGTTATGAACATCAATTAATATATATATATATATATATATATATATATAGCCATAAAATCAATAATTGCCAATTTTCCCTTTCTTAGAGAACCTTTAAAACACGTAAATGGAAAACTCTGTAACTTTTCAAAAATTCTAATTTAGACATGCTTTCATGGATTAATTACTCTAAAATGGATATAATTCACATACAATTGGGTTATGTATGTTAATAAACATCTAACATTAAATAATAAACAATAACCTCATGAAATCCCTTTTTCAGAGAACTCAGTTGGGAGAAAACATAATACATGAAATATAAAACTTAGATAAGAGTTTACCCTTGTTTTCTCTATTTGAAGGTAATATAAACTTGAATTCTCCAACTCTTCTCTAATCAATTCTTTCTCTCTCAAAGTTCTCTCTAAATTTCTCTCTAATGGAAGAAGTGGATATAGGAAAACTGATATAGGTAGTATATAAAAGTAAACGTATTTAATATAAGTATAAACTGACGGGTTAATGGTGTAAGTTAATCCATAATGGGTTACTGCTCCAACTCCCCTTAGGGCCTCGTTTGGCTAACTCCTTTATTCTCCCTTTCCATTTATTTTAATTAAATCTTACCATATAGTTAAATAATGTCACACCCAATAATCAAATATCTCATTTAAATCAATTAAATAAAATATAATAAATCCACATTAAGTCACATAGTCACATAATTAAAATTCTCATTTATTAATTATGCCAAATCATTAAATCTCTAATCAATTATTAAATTAATTAGAATAACATTATGCTTACCAATTAATTCATTTAATCAAATAAGCTCAATTAAATACATACTTTGAATATAAAGTTCTCCACATTAATTTAATCAATGCAACACATATAATTAAATTAATCTATCACAATTCATCAATTAATTATTTGACTCAATAATTAAATCATCGAAAAATATTTATTTAATTTAATAAATATTTAAATTAAATTACAAAAATCTCGTTCATCACAAACCCTATTAATAGGGGATTACCATGCGAAAGCGTTAAGATATTTGTGCACAATACATGGTACGAAGGGCTGATCCCCTTAAGTACGAGTTAAGGTCCATATAGTCTAACGACTGTTAAAGGTTTAAATAGAAATGTTTATAACTTGGGACATAGCTCAAGGTTTTATGACCCTCAGATGAATTTTAAATTCTAAATCCTATTCTTGATTATTGATGATAGACATATTATTCAATTCAGTTGAAGTTATTCAGCAATATGTCATCACTATTAATTGTTATTTCCAGTGAGCTTTTATTTGCTCACTTTTGCATTTATATAACCATTGCAGCCAACGTTGAGAAAGTTGACGAACCGTCAACTAGCTGAGGCAAGGGCAAGATGAACAAGTGAAGATTTGTTAATATTTATGTTATGATGTGTAATAAGACTTTAATTGTTAAGATGTTTTATTTTTCTGCATTGATGATGTTTAAGGTTAGGAACCTGGGAACGATTTGATAAGGTTGTAATCCTTTTTATAAGGAATATTTTATTTATTAAGGTTGTAATTTATTTTGCATTCCTTATTTATGGGCAGTAGTTATGTTTTATTTAGATAGTGAACACTAAATCTTGTGAAAATGAAGTACCCAGATTTGGGGATGTCACAAATTTCGCTACAGTTGTTGATCTAAAACTTGTTGTCTATTGTATTCTATCAGATTTTTCCCTATTGAGGACTAAGGATATATTGTTCTACATTATCTTAGTCATAATATTCTTTACTGGGCTAGTTGAGCTCACCATTTTCTTTTATTGTTCTCTTCAGGAAATGAGAATATAGCTAGAACTAGTCGGAGACTGGAGTAATGGTCCAAGATGGTTGCTATAGTAGTCCTCACTATTCTATAAAATAGTGTGACAATAATTGTAATGAGGACTTAATTTGAGTTTGGATATTGTCTACAAGATAATATTTTTATTAAAACTCACAGCTTATGAAGTTTGTATTTGGATTCTGTACCATGTATTTGGCGACTCAGAATGGGTTGTGTGGACCTATTTTGGGGGAGTCATAGTTGGTATTAGAGCTTAGGGATATGATCTCTGGCGGAGATCTGGGAATAGAACTAGGAGGGGAGAGACGAGTAAAACCTTCGCTAGTGTGTCTTACCTAAGCTTATTTTTTATTTAATTGGTCAGTCGGAATATAGGGATAATGAAAGTAGTATGCATACAAGCCAATCATATATGATGATAAAGCATATACTTTGGAGACGATCTTATTCATTTATTAATAAAAGTATTCATTTATTAAAGGCATTTTATTATCTATATGATGCTGCTTTTATAATATGTAAATAACTCATAGTTTTAAGCAATGCTTTTAGAATCATGATGTTGATCATGCTAATGAGATCTAAATTCTTAGAAAGCTTAAAACTAAAAAAGTTCCCAATCGTTAGATTACTAAAAAGGGAATTATTAAATCCGGATAGATTGGTACATAAGTTGCTTGCTCATTGGATGAGGATAATTGATCTCATGATCATTTGTGTGGAGACACTAAAGCAAGTATGTAGCTGCTTATTGGAGAATAAGTTCACTGAACGTGACTCGCTATGGAATACGTAATGAAGTTTTACTTGCCTGTCAATAGGAATTCCTAATGTGATAGTAGTACAAAAGTGGTCATTGGACTTGAGATCATCATAGTATCTTGTATGTAATTATTTATACTTTGACTTATTCCTTAAAAACCCTTAGGGTATATCAAAGGATATGCTTGGGTATAATGAGTTACATATGGAGGTAATGAATGATCAATCCAATCGGACCTTCAATCCAGCTCTGATCTCCAATCGGACCGTCAATCCAGCTCCAATCTCCAATCGGACGGTCAATCCAGCTCTGATCTCTAATCGGACCGTCAATCCAGCTCCGATCTCCAATCGAACCTTCAATCCAGCTCCGATCTCCAATCGGACCGTCAATCTAGCTTCGATCTCTAATCGGACCGTTAATCCAGCTCCAATCTCCAATCAAACCGTCTATCCAGCTTCGATCTCCAATCGGACCGTCTATCCAGCTCCGATCTCCAATCGAACCATCAATCTGGCTCTGATCTCCAATCGGACCATTAATTCAGCTCTGATCTCTAATCGGACCGTCTATCCGGCTCCGATCTCCAATCAGACCTTCTATCCAGCTCCGATCTCTAATCGGACCGTCTATCCAGCTCCGATCTCTAATCGGACCATTAATCCATCTTTGATCTCCAATCGGACTAGTCTATCCAGCTCTGATCTCCAATCGGACCATCTATCCAGCTCCGATCTCCAATCAGACCTTCTATCCAGCTCCGATCTCCAATCAGACCGTCTATCCAGCTCCGATCTCTAATCTGACCGTCAATCCAGCTTCAATCCCCAATCGGACCGTCGGATCAACCCTGATCTCAATATCGGGCCACTAAATCAACTCTGATCTCCAATCGGACCGTCAGATCAACCCCGATCTCAATATCAGGTCATCAAATCAACTCCGATCTCCAATCGGACCTTCAAATCAGCCCCGATCGTCAATATCGGGCCGTCAAATCAGCTTTGATTTCTAATCGGACCGTAAGTTTGACCCCGGTCTCAACCCGAGAAGTCAAGTCAACTTCGGGAATAAACCTGAAGCTTCACAATAACTCCAGGAGGAAACCTGGAATGACCAAATCACCCTCAGACAATACTGAGGACAAACAGACTCGAATGGGATCCAAGTCTTGGAAATGACTTTCGAAAGCCAATCGAAGGCTATGTCGACACTAAGGGCAACCCCAGGAGGGGCAAAATGGTTATTTTACCAACTTTATACCGATTCGATCAACCCAAGCCGAATTGATGTCACCAAGGTCAGAACGAACCCTAATGACGATCCCGAGTGCAAACAGCGCAAGACAACTCAATAGACAAACTACGGGAAATCGAAGACCTAGTTATGAACCCATCTTCTCAGACCCGGAAAATGATTTATCCTATGTCATTGCGACACTCTTGGCGAGGGCTTTCCGAAAAGGTATCGCACGCCTCAAACGGACGCTCCGATCACAAGTTGGAAAGTTTCGACTTTGACTGCGCATTGTTCTAAGTACACCTACTTAGAGACGACGGAACCCGGCACCACGGGCTCCACAAGGGGATTCGTACCTCTACCTATGATAACCACAGGTAGAGTGGAGGCTCCCTGGCCTATAAATAAACGTGCCCCCCTTCATTTTCAAGAATTTTGAAACGCAGCGAAGCTCTGCCAGTTCAATTTTCTAACTTTTACACCTCTTCCAAACCCAAATATTTTCACTCTAACACGTAGATATACCCATATACTACCACATATCAGAAAATAACCGATAGATTTGGACGTATAGAGCCTACAATTTGGCAAAAAGCCCGTGTAGCAGTACATTGCAAGTATTTTCACGATCAAAAAGTGAATATTACTTCTTCGTACTTTTATACACTTGCACATTAAGTTTTATTTTCTAAGAATGCCCGAAACTTAGTTTCGTGGCCATTTTCGTCAAAATTTGGTATATTTTTGTATATAAACTGATTGTCTGGCATTTCTACAACTCGAATTGACGATCTGTCAGCTCCAGCAACTTCAATGCACTAAACTCTTCATTCTGGAAACTTCGCCGGACTGGGTTATCTTCCCAGTCTGGGTTTGGCCCTTTTTTGTATATATTTAACTGTATATGTACTAACATTTTAATTATGTCAAGACCGGATGTCAAATTCGAGGTAGTTTACCCCATTTATATATATTTACGCATATATAAGTGATTTTCACCATCACTGGGTTCTCTTCCCAGTCTTGGTTGACAATATTTTTGTCAATATATATATATATATATATATATAGATATATATTTCAATTCTAGTCTGGGCACCGACGTGAAAACCCATCGCCCTTTATATTGTTTTTGCACTCTTTGCCATACTGGGTGATCTCCCTAGTCACTGGTTGACTACTTTTCTTCAATTTACATTCCAGTCTGGCCTGGACTATTTCTTGGCCTTTATACTATTTTTGCACACTTCACCATTACTGGGTTATCTTCCTAGTCCCTAGTTGACTACTTTTCTGTACATTACATTCCAGTTCGGCCTGGATCATTCTGTGGCCTTTTTACTGCTTTTATATATATTTATGCATTTGGCAGTGTTAATTACTCTGACCTCTGTATATTCCCCAGGGCTCGTTATCCCAAGAAGTTTCAAGTCCCTGATTTCGAGAAATATGACGAATTGGGGGATCCTTACACACACCTGAAAGTATTTATCGGAGAACTCGGATCCTATGCAGAGGATGAGAAGCTTCGAATGCAGCTATTTTAGAAGAGTCTAACCGGAGAGGCGAAAGCCTGGTATGCCCGTTTGGACAACTCCAAAATCTACAGCTGGGAAGAACTTGCCTCTGCTTTCCTCAGCAAATACAACTTCCAATCTCAGCTGGCTCCGAAAAGATACCAAATTACCAGAATCAAGAAAAATAATACTGAATCATTCAGAGAATATTCCCAGCGATGGAGACGGGTTATAGCACAAGTCACCCCAGCCATGACTGAATCTGAAATACTCATGACCTTCATCGACATCCTAAGATGGTCCATATTATGAGAGGATCCTAGCAGGCATAGGAAAACCATTTTCTAAAATAATTAAACATGGCGAAATGGCAGAGATGGGGCTCAAATTCGGGAAGATAAAAGATCTAACCGCCCTCGAAGCTGTCGCTAAGCATATCCAGTCGGAAAATTACGGGAGTAATCCCCGGAGAGTCCATAAGAAGAAAGACGAAGAAGTCTCCTTAGTCTTACAAGGACAAAATCCAAGGGGCGAGTCAAATAGTATGCTCATTCAAAGGAGGAACTATACCCCTTTTCAAAACCAAACCTCGAACAAACCACTACTATAAACATAGGAACCTCCAAAAATATCAAAGAAATCTAAATAGGTTCAGTCCTCACACCCAATCAAAAAGCTGACATGATCGAACTCCTAACACAGTACCAGGATGTATTTACAGTGTCACATGAAGACATGATTTGCTTGTCTACTGATATTGTCATCCATCGAATGCCCATCAAAGAAGGGTTCAAACCAGTCAAGCAAAAGCTCAGGCGATTGAAACCTGAGTGGAGTATGAAAGTCAAAGAAGAAGTAGTTAAACAATTCAAAGTCGGAATCCTCATGGCATTAACATACTCAGAGTGGCTGTCAAATATAGTCCTCGTACCTAAGCCCGGAGGGAAGGTACGAGTCTGCGTGGATTACTGGGATTTGAACAAAGCCTGCCTCAAGGACAATTTCCCGGTACCTTTCATCCACATCCTGATTGACAATACTGCGCAGTATGGCATGTATTCCTTCATGGATTGCTTTGCTGGTTATCATCAAATCATGGTTGTTGAAGAGGACCGAGAGAAAATAGCTTTTATCACTCCCTGGGGAACCTTCTGCTATAGACGACTATCCTTCGGCCTTATCAATGTCGGAGCCACGTATCAGCGAGCCATGATGGCCCTCTTTCATGACATGATGCACAAAGAGATAGAAGTTTATTTGGATGACATCATTATCAAATCCCGGAGGGAGGATGATCACATCGATCATCTCAAGAATCTGTTCAACAGGTTACGTAAGTATAACCTCAAGTTGAATCCCGCCAAATGTGCTTTTGGCATCAAAGCAGGCAAGCTGTTAGGATTCCTGGTGAGCAATCGGGGCATCGAGCTCGACCCTGCCAAGATCAAAGCCATTACTGAAATGTCTGTTCCTCGTATAGAGAATGAGATACGTGGATTCCTAGGAAGGATTAACTTCATAAGCCATTTCATTTCACAGCTCACAGCAACCTGTGAACCTATCTTCAAGCTGTTAAGGAAGAATTCTTCCACCAAATGGAATGAGGATTGACAACAAGCCTTCCTTGCCATCAAGAAGCAGCTGACTGAATCACCTATTTTGGTACCCCCAAGGGATGGAGTTCCCTTATTCATATATCTGTCCGTTAATGCCAACACAATGGGCTGCATGTTAGGACAGAAGGATGATAGTAGCAAAGAAAGAGTTATCTACTACATCAGCAAAAGATTCAGTAGTGGTGAACAGAAATACACTCTGATCGAAAAAATATGTTGTGCATTGGCATGGGCCGCCATGAGGTTGCAACACTATTTGCATGGGCATACGACCTACCTCATATCCCGCATGGATCCACTCAAATACGAATTCAACAAGCCAATGCTGAATTACCGACTGTCCAAATGGCAGTTAATCCTACAACAGTTCGACATTGTTTGCGTGACTCAGAAGTCAATTAAGGGTCAAGGCATTGTAGATAAATTAGCTGAAGCACCTTCAGGAGGGTTTGAGCCCCTGTAGACATATTTCCCGGATGATGGGATCATGATAATTCAACAACTCCAGTCAGAGAATATATTCCAACCATGGAAAATATATTTCGACGGAGCGGTAAACATGGAAGGTGCCGAAGCTGGGGCAGTCCTCATCTCTGGTGCAGGAAAGTAGTATCCTGTGGCTACTAAACTTCAATTTGGCAACACCAACAACACGGCCGAGTATGAAGGCTGTATAATGGGGTTGAAGCTAGCCCAATCCATATCTATCAAGCACTTACTAGTCTTTGGAGATTCCTAGTTGGTCATCAGACAAACCACCGGTGCGTATCTCACCGAAGAACTGCATTTGCTGCCCTATCATTGGCAGGTCCTCAAAATATCCCAAGAATTCGAAGACATAACCTTTGTTCATATTCCTCGGGGTCGAAATGACTTCGCTGATGCATTGGCAATGTTGGCTTAATTAATCTGCATATCCTATAAGAGTGGATTTCCCAACATCAAGTTCACAATTCAGAAAGCCCCGACATATGGGAGTTACGTTGGAGAAGTATAAGATGAAATACCTCCTGTCAAGCAGCCTTGGTATCAAGACATCAAGGAATATCTCCGTGATGGATCCACACCCACTGGGGAAAGTCAGTCAGAGCGAAAGCAGATTCACAAAATGGCCATGAAGTTCTATTTGAGCGAAGATGCACTTTACAAAAAGGATGCTGAAATAGGCCTGTTAAGAAGCCTCGACAAAGAGCAAGCCCAAAGACTTATTGATGAAATCCACGGTGGAGTCTGTGGTCCACATATGAGCAGTCATTTGCTGGCCAAGAAAATACTGAGAACTGGACATTATTGGATCTCTCTTAAGGATGACTGCGACGATCACGAGATGTTTTCAATGCCAAATACATGGAAATGCCATCCACGCTCCTCCAAATGAGCTGCACAACATGAGTTCACCATGGCCTTTCTCCATGTAGGGAATGGATGTGATAGGTCCAGTGGAACCAAAACCCAGCAATGGTCATCGATTCATCTTCACCATGATCGATTACTTCACCAAATGGGTTGAAGCAGCCTCCTTTCCCAAAGTCACAAAAAAGGTCATCATTAGTTTCATCAGAAATAATGTCGTATATAGATATGGACAACCGGAGGTGATCGTATCAGATAACGCCAAGAACCTGAATAATTAAATGATGAAAGAATTGTGCAGTAAGTTCCACAGCAAGTATCTCAATTCTGTCATCTATCTTCCCAAGATGAACGGTGCAGTCGAAGCGGCCAATAAAAACATCAAAAAGATCATGCAGAAAATTTCCGCCAATCACAAGGAATGGCCTGACCTGCTGTCTCTCACCCGATTAGCATACAGGATGTCAATGCGCACCTCTACTGGGCTACCCCATTCATTGGTCTATGGCATGGAGGCAGTCCTTCCCGTAGAAGTAGAGATGTAATCCTTGCGAGTATTAATCGACGCTCAGATAGACGTAGATCAATGGTTGCAAGACCGATACCATCAACTGTCTCTGATAGATGAAAAGAGGGCTACAACCATTTTCCACAGACAGTTATACCAGCAAAGGATCGCCAGGTCTTACAACAAAAAGGTCTGAATCCGACAATTCAAAGAAAATGACTTGGTGCTGAAGAAAGTCCTGGCCAATCAGGATGACGCCAAAGGAAAATTCTCCCCAAATTGGGAAGGCCCTTTCATTGTCAAGGAGGTGTTGACAGGGGGAGCTATCAGACTACAAGAAATGGATGGGAACGAATTTCCCCAACTCATCAATTCAGACACCATCAAAAGATACTACGTCTGAGTCACATGCATACCCGCATCCGGGTCCTATAAATCAAATCAGGTTCAGTTTTTCACTAGAAAGCCTGAACTACGAATGACTTGATCTCCCTACACCCGGGAGTACGTAGCCAGCCATTTTTGGTGCGGTCAAACCAAATAAAAAACTCATCAAACCAAACACAAAAACCCAAGATAAATACTTTTCAAACCTCTCTCCAACTAAACAACCTGAACTACGAATGACCTGATCTCCCTCAACCTGGGAGTACGTAGGCAGCCACTTACGGCGCGGTTTGACCTTTAAGAAAAAATAAAAGTCCCAAGACACCGAAGACATACAAAAGCTAAATCCTATCAAGCTATCCTAATCAACAGGCCCATCTGAGATACTCCCTGACATCTCAACTGTCAGTCCATCAAGGAGAAGCTCAAGATACATCTACAACTGCGAGTCATGAAAGAAGTGGTAATCACCCAGCAATGATAGTACATATCCAATCAGGGAAGTGAATCAAAACTATATTTCTCTAATATATAACATTGTTTGATATATACAGGAAGCCCTGTACATGACAAAAATGGCTGATCTAGTCTGTGCAAGAAAAATAAAGCTAGTCTATGGACCCAAGAACAAGCAGGTCAGCAATGCCAATATGGCATCTCTCTCTGAAGATGGGGGAGCAGCTGTAAGTGCAACCACTCAGCCTCCATACGACCCAATACCTCCACGATCATCTGCAAGGTGGCACTGTGGTCATCAATGTACGCACTCATCTCGGTGACCAAACCATGAGTGTAAGATCAAAGAGCAGTACTATCGGCAATATGGAAATTGCCAGAAGCTATAGCCTCATCCCTCTCTGCAAATGCTGCATCCCGAGTAATCAAAGTCTCCTCGATCTCAACATATGTTGCATCCCTAGCCGAGCGGATCTCATCTCGCTCTACAACAGCTGTATCTCTGGCAGATCGAAGCCCCTTCCCTCTCAATCAATCCAGCATCTAGAGCGACCCTGAGTCCATCTCTCTCAGCAAAAGCTAAATCTCTGCCAGACAAGGTGGCCAACATCTGCGCTCTAGATGAATCTCTATCAAAGGTCATCCTGAATAGTGAGTCCGTCAAAGCCGGATCCGTCCCTGCAAGAATAACCTGCGGATCACTCACTAGAGCCGCTGTCAAACCCGTGAACAACTCATCCTCGGTAGGAGAATCTCGGTCCTCCATAGGCTCCTCCTCGTCGGAGTCCACAATCAAAGATAAATGAGGCTCTGCTGCTGCAACTGCTGTCTCTGCCTCCAACCAGGTAGAATAATCCAGAGAACGGCCTGGAAGGCTACCAGAAAAATCAGCCCTCTCTCGATGAGTCCAATACTCATATACTCTTACCAAGTCGGTGGATGACATAGACAAAGTTGACATCCTCTGATCAGCAGATCCCTCAAAATGGTGCAAACTCTGCAGCTGATCAAACTGACACATGACTGCCAGGGGACGATAGGTAGTCACTCCTCTTAAACCCGCTAGGGGCAAATAATCCAGGCCAGAAGCATGGGCGATAAAGCTATATGGGGACGCTAGCCCTGAGCATGGCAAGATCACGAACGGATGCTCAATATCTGATAGAAATGCCGACCATGACTCTGTATCAATGCACTTCGCAGGCTGAAAGGAGTAAGCTGTGGATGTCTCGTGAGTGAAGCAAAACCCCGAGGCCTGAAGAATCCAATCGGTCGTATATGGGACATCAACCATATATACAGCAAGACCGAGCTGCCCCTAAAAAACCCTTCTGGACTTGTTTGGAAAAAACTCTTTAAATTTAAAAATAGATTTTTAGGACTAAGACCTTGTTTGGTAAAACAGGATTAAAATAGATTTAAGGATCTTATTTGGCAAAACAGAATTAAAACTCTTTTATTTTATTTTGATAACTCTTTTAACACATAGTTTTCAATGTCACACTTTATCTAATTAAATCTTACTAACCAAATTTAATTAAATACAAGCTAACATCAATTTAATTAAATTAAATTGCCACATAATACTAAATTGCTACAAAATTGCAATTCACTTATTAATCATAATTCATGTAACAAATTAGTAAATCTTTATTAACAAATGCCACATAATATTCATCTAATTTAATTATTCTCAATTAAATTAGAACTACACCACAAAATTATTACATATCAGTTTAATTAACATATTGTACTTAATTAAATTACTCCATATATAATCACATCAATTATTTATTTAACTTAATAAATAAATCAATTAAAATATTTATTTAATTAAATAAATATGTAAAACTAATATACAAAATCTCGTTTGTTACAATCTTCTCTCCTTAAAAGGATTCTATCCCTAGAATCACTACAAAAAAAACTCATTCGTCACATTCTTCCCCCCCCCCCTTAAAAATATTATGTCCCTAGAATCGATATACAAGAATTAATCAAACAATTGGGGATAAGTTTTTATCATTACATCTTCGAGTTCCCACGTGGCTTCTTCAGCACTGTGGTTCTTCCAGATTACCTTAACAGAAGGTATAACTTTATTTCTAAGTACTTGCTCTTTTCTGTTAACTATTTGAACATGAACCTCTTCATAAGTTAAGTCTTTATCAAATTGTAAAGGCTCATACTCTATCACATGCTTGTAATCATGTTTGTATGGTCGCAACACGAAAATATAAAAAACGTTATGAATATGATCTAACTCCGGAGGTAATGCAACCTCGTAAGCTACCTCGCCAACCTTTCGCAGTATCTCAAAAGGTCCAATGAATCGGGGACTCAGTTTCCCATTCTTGCCAAATCGAATCTTCCCATTCCAGGGAGATACCTTCAGGAAAACAAAGCTTCGTACCTCGAACTCTCGATTCTATCGATGATAATCAACATATTTCTTCTGTTTGTCTTAAGCAGCAACCAATCTCGTTCTGATTATATTGACGATCTTAGCAGTTTTTTGCACCAATTCTGGTCCCAAAAGTTGTCGTTTGCCAACCTCATCCCAACATAATGAAGTCCTGCATTTTCTGCCATATAATGCTTTGTAAGGCGATATGCCAATACTTGCATGGTAACTGTTGTTGTAGGCAAACTCCACCAATGGTAGATGATCATCCCAGCTTCCTTTGAAGTCTATAACACAAGCTCTTATCATATCTTCTAAAGTCTGAATTGTTCTCACGCTCTGGCCATCAGTCTGAGGATGGTACGCCGTACTCATTCGCAATTACGTTCCCAAACATTCTTGTAATCGCTTCCAGAAATTTGACGTGAAACGTGGATCCTTGTCGGACACAATTAACACTGGAGCACTGTGTCTAAAATAATTTCCTTAACGTACAGCTTCACCAACTGATCCAAGTTGAACCTAATCTTGATCGGTAAGAAATGCACTGACTTCATCAGTCGATCAACGATAACCCATACTGCATCACAGCCCTTCTGAGTCAGGTAGACCAACCATAAAATCCATCGTGATATGCTCCCACTTCTATTCCAAAATCTCCAGCGGTTGTAGTAATCCACTTGGTCTCTGGTGTTCTGCTTTGACTTTCTGACATGTCAAACACTTTGCAAAACATTCATCAACGTCTCTCTTTATATTCGGCCACCAGAAATGTTTCCTGAGATCCTGGTACATCTTCGTACTCCCAGGGTGAATCAAATATCTTGAACTATGAGCTTCTCCCTTCAAATCGTAGCAATCCATCATTATCGATCTTGAACTTTATTTCTTCACCATCGGTTATTCTCTTCCAGATCTTCTCGCACTCCTCATCATGTAGTTGGACTTATTTTACCTTGTCCACTAAGGTTGAACCGGTAGTTACTTGGAATAATTTCTCTTCTGTTTCCTTTCGAAACTTAACTCTCAGCTCTAACTTAGCCATCTCTCTTACCAACTGTTCTTGAGTAGTTAGCAATGTTAACTTCTCACGACTTTTTCTGCTTAAAGCATCGATAACGACGTTAGCTTTACCCGAATGGTAAAGAATCTCTCAAACGTAGTCCTTGATTAGTTCCAACCATCTCCTTTGGCGCATATTTAAATCCTTCTGTGTAAAAATGTACTTCAGACACTTTTGATCTGTGTATATCTCATACTTTTCTCCATAAAGGTAGTGTCTCCATATCTTTAGAGCAAACACTACTGCCGCCAATTCCAAGTTATGGGTCGGATACCCTTTCTCATAGTCCTTCAGCTGAAGTGATGCATAAGCAATGACTTTGTCGTTCTGCATCAGCACACAACCTAATCCCTTATGTGAAGCATCACTGTATACCATAAAATTTCCTGTACTATCAGGCAATGATAACACAGGCGCAGTACTCAACCTCTTCTTCAGTTCCTAAAAGCTCTCCTCATAGTTTTTCATCCAAACGAACTTCACCGTCTTCCGAGTTAAATTCGTTAACGGAGTTGCAATTTTGGAAAAGTCTTGTATGAATCTTCTGTAGTAACCTGCCAATCCCAAAAAATTCCTAACTTTTGACGGTGACTTCAGTTGATCCCAATTCATTACATCTTCAACTTTCGACGGATCTACTGAAATCCCATCTTTGTCGATCACGTGGCTAAGAAATTGCACACGTTCTAACCAGAATTTGCACTTTGAGAATTTCGCATACAACTTCTCCCATCTCAGCGATTCCAATGTCAGCCTCAAATGTTCAGTGTGTTCTTCAGTTTTGGAATAGACCAAAATATCATCTATGAACACCACTACGAACTTGTCTAGAAATGGCTTAAACACCTTATTCATCAAGTCCTTAAATGTCGCTGGTGCATTCGTTAGACTAAATGACATCACCAAAAACTCGTAATGCCCATACCGAGTTTTAAAAGTCGTCTTTGGTATATCTTATCTTCTCACCTTCAACTGATGATACCCACTTCTTGAATATATTTTTGAGAAGTATCTAGCACTCTTCAGTTGATCGAACAAGTCATCAATCCTAGGTAAAGGATACTTATTCTTGATCTTGACTTTGTTCAACTCCCTATAATCAATCCATAGCCTCATCGATCCATCCTTCTTCTTCACGAACAATATTGGCGCTCCCCACGGTGATACACTAGGCTGAATATACTTCTTGTCCAGCAATTCTTGCAGTTGAACCATCAACTCCTTCATCTCGACTAGAGCCATTCTGTACGAGGCTTTGGAAATCAGAGCAGTCTCCGGTGCTAAGTCGATCACGAACTCTATCTCTCTATTTGGTGGAAGTCCTTGCAAATCGCACAAAAATACGTCCATAAACTCCCTAACCACTTATATCTCTTCCATCTTTGGACTCTCCTTACGAGTATCCACTATGTAGGCTAAATACCCTACACAACCTTGCTTTAATAGCTTCTCGGCTTGCATAATCGTCATAAAAACTTGCTTGTCTAGGTGATTTGCTACCATAAAATACTACATTCGACGGAGTCGTAAGGTTTACCGATTTATTCTGGCAATCGATTACCGCCCCATGGTTGAACAACTAATCCATACCCAGTATCACATTAAACTCCCCATATTTTATCAGAATCAAATCTACCGTCAATTCCTGACCCTTAATAACCAATTTACAGTCCTTGTGAACAAACCTAACAGGAATAACCTCCCTATTCTCAATCTCTATGTTCAAGGGGTAAACTAATTCCTCTTTAGGTAAGTCTAAAGTCTTAGCAAAGTCATCAAATATGAATGAACAAGTACCACCCGAATCAAATAATATATATGCATCAATACTATTGATCGGAATAATACCTGACACCACATCTTTTGACTGCACAACATCCTGCATTGTCATGTTGAACGTCCTGGCAGTGGGTCGGCTAGTTGGCGGTGGTCCAGCGATAGCCAAAATATTATCGCTGCCACTTCATGTTGACCCTCTTGCTGGCTTCCTTGGGCAACTTCGGGCCACGTAATCCTTAGATCTACATGTATAGCAAGTTCTCTTCTTCAGGTTAGGATATTTAGGCGCAATGTGGCCTTCCTAACCATAGTTGAAACATACTCGCCTTCCCCTCAAGCACACTCCAATGTGATTTTTCCCGCATGTACCACATGTTTCAATTCTCCTCTTCTACTGACTTCACTGTTGACTCCCAGCAGATACGTTGTTGTTCCACTACCTTTTCTGGTTAGTAACACTACCATCAGCCTTCTTCTCTGTCTCACTCTTCTTCTTCTTCTTGTCTTGATTATATTTGGTCAAGGCATCTCTTCCACCTTCCGCGATGATCGCCTTTTCGAATACTGCAGCAAACGTGTTTAGCTGGAACATGGAGACCTTACTGTAGAGCCAGGGCTTCAATCCCTACTCAAATCTTCTTGCATTCCTCTCATCAGTACTGACCTGCTACGTTGCAAACCTTGCCAGCTCGTTGAATTTCACAGCATATTCTGGCACCGTCATCGCTCCCTATTTTAGCTATAGAAATTGAACCTCCATCTGGTTCTGCAATCTTATTGGAAAATACATTTCAAAGAACATCTTCTTGAATTGGTCCCATGCTATCACTCTTTCTCCTTCCCTAGTCTTGTTAGCCTGCCACCAGTAGCTAGTTTTCGACTTCAGCATGAATGTCGCAAAAGCCGTCTTTTGGTCATCGCTAACTCTGGCCACATCGAAGACCTTCTCCATTTTCATCACCCACGTCTGGGCGTCTATCGAGTTCATCGATCACTGGAATTTTGGAGGTTCTACTGCTTTGAATTCCTTAAATGTAGTAGCTTGAACTTGCGGTTGATTCGCAGCACTTACGTCAATAGGTTCACCAGTTACTGAACCGAATTGGCGTTTGCCCCATCGTTGTTGTTGTTGTTATTATTAGTCGAACCCTCTAGTTGTTGATGTGTAGGTCTTCTTCTAGGAGGCATCTTTCTGTTAAGACATACTCTTATTAGATCCCTTACTCATCTCTTAAATATTCAAGTTCAGACTTAAACATCTAATATGACTCAATTCACACTTGAACACATAGCACGTTAATAAAATTCATTATTTATTCATTCATAGTTTAAAAACATAGAATAGATAGCATCTCTGCTATTTACATCATCTTTCCAGAACTGAAAACAGTTACAGGATTACATCATTGTCTTATCCCATTATTATCTCAAATTCTGGGATTTATAATTATTTATTACATAAAGAAACACATAGTATATTACTCTACTATCTAGGCATGTTAAGACGTTGAACAGTCTCTTCACGTTCTTCTTCCATCACCAAAAACACTGTTCTGCGATCCACCATATACCACGGTAAGTGTGACACCCCCAAATCTGGGTACTTTGTTTCCATAAGATTTGGTGTTCACTTTCTAAATAAATCATACATCTACCCAATAATAAAGAATTACAAAGTAAATTACAACCTTCATAAATACTTAAATAGAATCTTCCTTGACAAAGGATTACAACTTGTCCAAAATAAAATCCTAGGGTTAACTAAACCTTAACATCAATCAAATAAGTGTGGAAATAAAACATCATTAACTAAGTCTTATAACAATTAGATATTGAAGATAACAAGTCTTCACTTGCTCATCTTTCCTTTTCCTTTACTTGTTGACGGTACGTCAACATTCTCGGCTTTAACTGCAAGGGGTTGTAAAATATGCAAGAGTGAGCAAACAAAAGCTCACTTGAAATGTACAATGATATGCCATGATTGAATAACTTCAAAAAAAATTGAATAACTTTTCTTTCGTCAAAATAAAGAATTGAATAATAATTCTTTCATCATATTTAGAATTCGAATATAGAATTTATCTGAGGGTCATACGACCTTGAACTATGTCCTAGGTTATAAATATTTCTATTTAAAATCTTTAATAGTCATTGAGACTATGGACCTTTAACTCATACTTAGGGAGATTAGCCCTTCGTACCATGTATTGTGCACAACCATCTTAACGCTTTCGCATAAATGTCCCCTAATAAATAGGGTTGTTCATTCTCAGTATTTGAATACAAGTCCGTACCAAAGAAAGTTTGGTTTGGATAGATAAAGGAACTTTGGAGTTTCAACTATCATCAACTAAGGAGGAGTTGAATTGACTCACAATACTTTAACAGTTCGATAATATAAGAATTATGAATCAAATGTAAGATAAAATAATAAATTTCATGATAACTAGGCTTGCTTTAGGAATAACTTAAAGCATTCGATAGATCACGTAGATCTTGCTTGAACAACTAAGTCAAGATCACATTACTTAAATAATACTTTAATACTTATGCTTTACGAATATTTGAATACAGTATAACTTTTACAATACATAACAAGTTAAGAAACGGAAATGACCTTTCATGATATATTGAGCAAGGGTTAGAGAACTTGCACAATGAAAAGATATAATGATAAAGCTTGCATAGCGTACAAGAATGGTTTAGAAAGCTTGCACAAAATAAATAACAAGTTTAGAAATAGAAACTTGCTTAACGTAAAAGAATAAGGATTAGAGAACTTGCTCAAGTAAGAGATAAGGAGTAGAGAACTTGCCTCAAGCGCAAGCTACACTTTAATAATTATAATCACTTTCACAATTACCCTACACATTACATTACGTTTAAAACGTCTATTAGTACTTAACTATAACGTTTAAACCGTCGAACTTCATACTCAAGTCCAACCTAACAACATGGTTACAACGTACGTCGATACTAATATACATATGTGAGGTTAAACTCATAATCAAGCACCTCATACACGTATAGCACTTTTACTATCATATTGCACCTTTCGGTAATAATATCCAAGCACACATATCATATAACAACATAAGACTTCAATCTATCTTAAACATATCAAAAACATGTTATCTCATTACCTATTACACTTAACAAGTCATAACAATAAGTTAGCTAAACAAACGCGGCATGAAAACTCAACAAAGCTAAAATAAATTTTTTGGACAGCAAGTTAACCCGCTGGGGCGGGTCCTCCAAGGGTAATAGCCTGGCTGGGGCGGGGCCCACTTCTAGTGGAAGTCCCCAGTTTGCGAACGGCAGAGAAATAAGCAAATTGGGCTTATTCATTCACACTGAATCCGATTTTTCTCAACATGATGAACATGAAACTTGATAACAACAAAATTTTGAACTCTTTAACATGATTATAACTTATAAAATCCTTACAACACATAATAAAAAACCAAGTTTTCATGATTTATTTTTTGAAGAAAACTACAATATCAAGCGTTCTTGACGAAAATTGCTATTGCGAATTCATTTTTCAATCAATTCATGTAATTCCAATTGCAATAACTAATTTTTAACATATTAACATATCCCATGATCAATCTAAACAATAACCCATCATCAACCACCAACTTGATAGTTTCAAAGGCTATTTAAAAAAAATAATTCTCTGTTAATCAAATTCTCAACTAATTCCATTCACAATACATGCAATACTTTCATAATTGGAGATAGCATCATAAAGATTCTAAATAGGAATATTAACACATACGAATTGCATCAATCTTACCCTAAAATCAACCAAAAACATATGAACTCATATGAATAAACAATTTCCATTAAAACTTATTTTTGCAACCAATTGAATTTTTAAAAATCGTTTATAGCATACAATTCATACGAAGAACATATGAATACAATATATACATATACAATTCATGATTATACAATTTCCATAAAAACCTAATTTGACAGAGAACAAAATACAAATAGCATATGAATTAATTCTACAATTATAAGGGTTAAGATGATACCCTTTGCTATGAGTGTGGAAGAAGATGATGGTGAGTTCGATTTCCAGCAATCCTTCTTCTTCTTTTCTCTTCTTCTCTAACTTTTTTCTCTGAGTTCTTCTTCTTTGTTCTTTCTCTCTTTTCTTCTTTGTTTTAGTTTAGGCTTAGAAGCTTAGCGTAAACTACATAACGTATTGATATATAATACGTATATTAACTAATACTTATTATATTACTTAATGTATTATTTAATTAGCAGTTACAAGATTTCAAAAGCCACTAGGGCTTTTTTGGCAAAAGAATGTTATTTTAAAAAAAAATAGATTTTGGTACTAAGGCATTGTTTGGTTAAAATAGGTTTAAAACAATGTAAGGGCCCTGTTTGGCAAAAGACTTTTTAAAACAAAAGTAAGGGCCTTGTTTGGTTAAAATAATTTAAAAGCTATTTTTCTTTATTTAAATAAATTCTTTTAACACATACTTTAATGTTACACTTTAATTAAATAAATCTTTAACATTCCTATTTAATTAATTAAAATTCAACATCAATTAATCACATAAGAATTGCCACATAATTATAATTACTCGCTAATTATAATTCTTGTAACACTCATCACATAATTCATCTAATTTAATTATCTCAATTAAATTAGAATTATACTATAAAATCAATATACATCAATTAAATTAAATATTAAATATTCATTTAATTAATATATAACTCTTAATTAAATTATTTCACAAAATCACATAATTTATTTTTTTAACTCAATAAATAAATTACATAAAATATTTATTCACTCAATAAATATAAATATTTAATATATAAAATCTCAATCGTTAAAATCTTCCCTCCTTAAAAGGATTCTGTCCCCAGAATCACAAAAAACAATTCTCATAATCTCATAATAAAAATTCTCATAATCTCATAATAAAAATTCTCATCTGTTCTGTTACATTCTTCCCCCCCCCCTAAAAGGATTCTGTCCCCAGAATCGATATGTAAGGGGTTACATAACAATTAAGCAACTAATTAACGATACGATTTCCTTATTACATCTTCGAGTTCCCACGTGGCTTGTTCAGCACTGTGGTTCCTCCAAATTACCTTAACAGAAGGTATCACTTTATTCCTAAGTACTTGTTCCTTCCTATCAACTATTTGAACAGGAACCTCTTCATAAGTTAAGTTTTTATCAAATTGTAAAGGCTCGTATTCTATTACATGTTTATAGTCGTGTGTGTAAGGTCGTAACACGGAAATGTGAAAGACGTTGTGTATATTCTCTAGCTCCGGAGGTAACGCCACCTCGTAAGCTACTTCACCAACTTTTCGCAGTACCTTGAACGGTCCAATAAATCGGGAACCCAGCTTCCCCTTCTTGCCAAATCTAATCTTCCCCTTCCAGGGAGATACCTTCAGGACAACGAAGCTTCCTGGTAAGAATTCTCGATTATATCGATGTTGATCGGCATATTTCTTCTGTCTGTCTTGAGCAACAACTAGTCTCGTTCTGATCAGCTTCACGATCTCAGTAGTTTGTTGTACCAGTTCCGGTCCTAACAATTGATGTTCACCGACTTCATCCCAACACAAAGGCGTTCTGCACTTTCTGCCGTATAACGCTTCGTAAGGCGGCATGTCGATACTCGCGTGGTAACTATTGTTGTAGGAGAACTCCACCAACGGTAAATGATTATCCCATCTTCCCTTGAAGTCCATCACGCAAGCTCTCAGCATATCCTCTAGTGTCTGAATCGTTCTCTCGCTCTGGCCGTCGGTCTGAGGATGGTATGCTGTACTCATTCGCAATTGCGTTCCCATACACTCTTGCAAATGTTTCCAAAAATTCGACATACAATGCGGATATCTATCTGACACAATCGACACTGGAACACCATGTCGAGAAATAATTTCCTTAACGTACAGCTTTGCCAATTATTTTAAGTTGTACTTAATCCTGATTGGCAGAAAGTGGGCTGACTTCGTCAATTGATCCACTATCACCCATATCGCGTCAAATCCCTTCTGAGTCATTGGAAGACCAACCATAAAATCCATCGTGATGTGTTCCCACTTCCATTCTGGATTTTCCAACGGTTGTAATAATCCGCTAGGTCTCTGGTGTTCTGCCTTGACTTTCTGGCAAGTTAGACATTTCGCAATACATTCAGCAACGTCCCTCTTCATAACCAGAAATGATGCCTGAGATCCTGGTACATCTTCGTACTCCCAAGGTGAATCGAATATCTTGAACTATGAGATTCACTCAATCTCTTTTTTGACTTCTGGTACTGGCAGTACCCAGATTCTACCTTCAAATTGTAGTAGTCCTTCGTTATCGATCTTAAACTTGAATCCTTCACCATCGGCTATTCTCTTCCGAATCTTCTCGCATTCTTCATTGTGAAGTTTTGCTTCTTTCACTTTGTCTACCAGAGTAGAACCAGTAGTTACTTAGAACAACTTTTCATCCGACTCCTTCAAAACTTCACCTCCAGCTCTAATCTAGCCATCTGTTCTATCAACTGATCCTGATTAGTTAACATATTCAGCTTCTCCCGTCCTTTTCTTCTCAAAGCGTCGGCGACGACATTAGATTTACCCGGATGGTAAAGTATCTCGCAGTCGTAGTCCTTGATTAGTTCCAACCATCTTCTTTGGCGCATGTTTAAATCCTTCTGGGTAAAGATATACTTCAGACTCTTATGATCTATGTATATCTCACACTTTTCTTCACATAAGTAGTGTCTCCATATCTTTAGGGCAAACACTACTGCCACCAATTCTAAGTCGTGTGTCGGATACCTCTTCTCGTAATCCTTCAGCTGACGTGACGCATAGGTAATGACATTGTCGCTCTGCATCAGCATGCAGCCTAATCCCTTATGTGAGGCATCACTATATACCACGAAATTTCCCGTTCTATTCGGCAATGATAACACAGGCGCAATACTCAACCTCTTCTTCAGCTCCTGGAAACTTTCCTCACAATTTTCGTCCAAACAAACTTAACTGTCTTATGAGTCAAATTCGTTAACGCAGTTGCGATCTTGGAAAAGTCTTGGATAAATCTCCGGTAATAACCTGCCAATCCCAAGAAACTCCTCACTTCAGACGGCGTCTTCGGCTGATCCCAATTCATTACCGCTTCAACCTTCGACGGATCTACCGAAATACCATCCCTGTCTATCACGTGGCCAAGAAATTGCACACGTTCCAACCAGAATTTGCACTTCGAGAACTTCGTATAAAGCTTCTCTCATCTCAGCGATTCTAAGGTCAGCCTTAAATGTTCAGCGTGTTCCTCCTCGGTCTTGGAGTAAACCAGGATGTCATCTATGAAAACCACTACGAACTTATCTAGGAATGGCTTAAACACCCTGTTCATTAGGTCCATAAATGCAGCTGGGGCATTCGTTAGACTAAATGACATCACCAATAACTCGTAATGACCATACCAAGTCCTAAAGGCCGTTTTCGGTATATCTTCCCTTCTCACCTTCAATTGATGATACTCGCTTCTCAAATTAATTTTTGAGAAGTATTTAGCACCCTTCAGTTGATCGAACAAGTCATCGATACTATGTAAAGGATACCTATTCTTGATCGTAACTTTGTTTAATTCCCTATATTCAATGCAAAGACGTATCGATCCATCCTTCTTTTTCATGAATAAAACTGGCGCTCCCTACGGCGAAACGCTCGGTTGAATATACTTCTTATCCTGTAGTTCTTGCAGTTGAACCATCAGTTCCTTCATCTCGACTGGAGCCATTCGGTACGGAGCTTTCAATATTAGAGCAGTCCCCGGCGCTAAATCGATCACAAACTCTATCTCCCTATCTGGTGGAAGTCCTGGTAGATCGTCGAAAACATGTCCACAAACTCCCTAACCACTGGTATCTCTTCTATCTTCAGGCTCTCCTTATGCGTATCTACTATGTATGCTAGATATCCTACACATCCTTGCATTAAAAAGTTTTTTGGCTTGCATAACTGTTAGACAACTTGCTTGTCTAGGCGATTTACTACCATAGAACACCACTTTCGACGGAGTCGTAAGGTTTACGAACTTCTTCTGACAGACGATTATTGCCCCATGGTTGAACAACCAGTCCATCCCCAATATGACATCGAATTCACCAAGTTTTATCGGAATCAAATCTACCCTCAGTTCTTAAACTTTAACGTCCAATCTACAGTTCTTGTAAACAAACCTAACAGGGAAAATCTCCTTATTCGCAATATCTATGTTTAAGGGGTAAACTAATTCCTCTATAGGTAAGTCTAGAGTCTTAGATAAATCATCAGATATAAATGAACAAGTAGCACCCGAATCAAATAATACATATGCATTTATACTATTGATCGAAATAATACCTGCCACCACATCTTTTGATTGCACAGCGTCCTGCACTGTTGAATGTGTGGGCAGTGGGTCGAACGGCTACTAGTGGCGACGGTCCAGCAATAGTTAGAGTGTTGCCGCTACCATTTCCTCCATTCCCTGTTGACCCTTCTGCTGGCTTCTTCGGGCAATTACGAGCCATGTGATCCTCGGATCCACATGTGTAACAAGCTCCCTTCTTCCGGTTTGGGTCATTTGACGCGATGTGGCCTTCCTAACCACAGTTGTAGCACACCCGCTTCCCTTTCATGCACACTCTAGTGTGAGTCTTCCCGCATGTAGCACATGCTTCGAGCTTCATCTTCTGTTGGCCTCCCTGCTGACTCCCAGCAGAGTTATTGTCGTTCCACTTCCTTTTCTGATGGATAGCCCCGCTACCAATAAGTTTAGATTTAGGAATCTGAAATGAAATAATATATGAAACTGCAAATGGATTTTCACCAGGCATGCGGTAGTCCGCGTAGACAGGTTATTCCCATAGATTAATAAAGAATGAATACGAAGGGTTATTCACCATGCATGCGGTAGTCCGCGTAGACAGGTTATTCCCACAGCTTAATAAAGAATGAATACGAAGGGTTATTCACCATGCATGTGGTAGTACGCGTAGACAGGTTATTCCCACAGCTTAATAAGAAATAGAATAACAACCCTTACGAGTATTGTAAGAAAATAACATCCTTTACCTTAGTAGGAGGTTGAATATTGAAATAGTATAGTAATAGAATACTATTCTTCTTTTTCTCTTATTTTCTCTCTATAGTTTCTCCCACTATAGCTTGTGATTATAACTTTGCTATTCAAAATGATAGGAAATAATGAATGTATGAAGAAGTATTTATAGGTCAGGAAAAGGTGGCAAATTACAAGGTTAATTACACATTAGTACCTTCATCTTTACCTCTATTTTGAATTTAGTCCCTCAAGTATTATCAATCTTGCACCACATCCCCTAATAGTACCTGAATGTGAACCAATAGTTCTTGAATGTAAACCAATAGTTCCTTGCATGTGAACCAATAGCAATTAATTGCTCATTTATCTGATTAATTGCCCGTTTGGTCAATTTAATATCCAAAAATCAACTATTATCGAAATAAATGTCAATTTTCACTAACATTAATATTCTCAACACAATAGAAATATTTATATCAACAACTCATCATTAATATTATAACTCACAATATTGACAACCAGATCGTTCTCAGGAAAGAGGGGAGACTTTCCGATAAGGATTTCTTCTTACTGGCGTGCAAGTAAATAACCTAACCCCTTTCCTTGACAGAACTTTCTAGACATTGTCAATAATGCTAATAATAATAATATGAGTAACTGTGTCGTGTCAATTATTGATTTAATAATATAAAGTATTGTGCAGATGATACTATGATAATAATTGAATCAATAATATGAGATACTATGCAATAACTACTGTGGCAATTATTGAATGAAATACTGAGTGACTTCTTACGTAAGAATCAATAATCAGAGATACTGTACAATACCGTGTGCTACTGTGCAACAACGCATATTAATGTACCTTTATCATTGGGTATTTCAACAGTTTAACGGTAAAAGTCTTGCCGTTATTTTTATAAAAAAGGTTATTTCTGTCGCTTTCTATATCCGACGGCTATTCCGTTGTGAGGGTCCACTAATGATTGCGTCATCGAACGAATATTCTCCGATAAAAAGAATATTCCCCGACCAAACGAATATTTTCTGACACAACGAATATATTATGACCACTTGCTTACTTTGTAAAATTTGCACAAATCATCCATAACTAAAACATTATAACAAATCAACACCTTACTATTTAGAATAATATGTAGAGAAAATTAAATCTTTATTCATAAAGGTTGGGGTCTTACAAAATATTAAATATTTAAGATGTTGATTTATCACATTTGATGCTTATAATGAGATTGAACAATACTGTTTTGTTGTGTCACCATAAGGATGGTATTTTTCTATTTGAATATATGTAAGTGCTAGGTTGGACTTAACTTAGATAAGTTTGGTTTGGATGTGTCACCACTTGATCAAAATAATCTAAGAGGCATAAAAGGAGTTACATGATGATGTAATTGACAATAGTTGTCTACTATTTATTTATATATAGTTTGTTGTGTCACCACATAGCTATATATTTAAAATGGGATCCTTATTCTCATTAGCAGATCTTTAATTAGATATTGCCGAACTATATAAGTGATGGTAATATAGTTTAAAGAAAATAGTAGGAGAAACCAATTTAAAACAAGGCCTAATTTATTTTGGTAATTAATAAAAGAATATATGCTAAAATGTTGTTAATTACAATTTCATTTATAGAAGTTTAGAATGTCTAATTCACTATCACTGCAAAGCATATTAGATGCTATTTAACCGAACCAAATTAAACGGATTGGTTAAGGAATTTGAGAATAGTTCAAAAGGCTGAAAGGCTATCTTATTTCCTTAAATACGCATTTCTCTACAATGGCTGCAGATAATACCTCTGAGGAAGAGATTTCCAATTTTAGAAAGTGGCAAGTTGATGCAAAGTTGGCTCAATGCATCATGCTCGTATCCATGAGTAACGAGCTTCAACGTCAGAATGAAACTATGGATGCTCCTACTATATTCCTACACTTCAAAGAGTTGAATGGTGAGGAAAGTAGGACTAATAAATATCAAATATCTAAGGAGCTCTTCCAATCTAGAATGACCGATGGCACTAAAGTAAAGATAAATGTCCTTAAGATGATCAATCTGGTTGAACTAATAGGACAACTAGGTTTTGTCATGGATGGAAAATTGAGCCAAGATTTGATCTTGCACTCACTCCCGGACTCCTTCTCACAATTATTGTGAATTTTCAAATGTACAAGCTAGATGTCAGCCTCGCTAATTTGCTTAAACATGTTGAAAACTGTTGAGAGTCACTTTCCAACCAAGAAAGACAAAGTCTTACTGGTAGGGGCCAAAAGATCTTCTAAAAAGAAGAACAATTCAAAGAAGGTAAATATAAAGGCAAAAACAAAGGATAATAAGAACAAAACTGATACGGATAGCAAAGGAGTTTTCTTCCATTGCAATAAGCCTGAACACTAGAATAGAAACTGCGAGAAGTATCTTGTAGAGGCTAACTAGAAGAAGCTTAGTGAAGCTTCGGTTACATAAATAGGTTTGTCAATGATTGAAATAAATCTTTCAGTAAGTAAAATTTCTACTTGGGTATAGGATACCAGCTATGGTTCTCATAAATACAGATTTATGAAGGGACTAAGCAGAAGTAGAAAGCTAAACATAGGGAAGTCTTCTTGAGTGTGGGAATGAAGCAAAAGTTAGTCCATTAAATGCAGGAACTTATTATTTAGCGCCGCCTACGGACAAGTCCATTAGTTTAAATAATTAACAATTTAATGAATGGATTTTACATACTTGACTTACATGAAAAATAATTTTAATTAAACAAACTAGTAAAAGAAAAGAAGATGATCATTCAAAGAGTTGAATATTTGTATTTGGTGAAATACAAGTCTAAATTATTTGAAAGTTTCAAAGAATTCAGAAGTAAAACTAATTGGCAAGGTATTATGATTCTTCGATTGGATCGAGAAATAAATACTTGTGCAATAAGTTTTAAGATCATCTTAAATAGTTTTCTTACAATGGACGCTTCCTGATACAAAATAATCGATTGGTGTATCTAAAAGGAAAAATCGTACCTTGTTGGACATTGGGTGGTCCATAATGATTTTACTGACATTCTAGTATCCTTCTGGGGTAATGACTTAGAAACGGCTGTATATCTACAAAATAAGGTAACATCAAAATCTGTCCCCAAGACTTTATAAGAGTTATGGACAATGAGGATTCCTAAACTTAAGTATGTTAAGATAAAGGGTTATCCAGCTTATGTGAAAAAGGTTTCAAAAGGATAAACTTGGGACAAGATTTGACAAGCACAGATTTGTGGGACATCCTAAAGTAAGTTTAGGGTATATGTTCTATAATTATGCTTAGCAAAATGTGTTTGTTGTGAAACATGCTGCCTTCTAGGATAAAATTTTTATCATTGAAGGTCTAGTGGGAGGATAATAGATCTTGAAGGAGTTTAAGAATCACAAATCAATATTAGTCAAAATGAGGAACCTATAGATAGATCTATTGTACCACAATCAAATCGTGAATCTGGAATAGTACTGAAGATACTTGGGAGATATGGATTCATCATAGATGATGATGATGAGGTACGCATCATAGAGGATGATGATCAAGTAATACACGATAAGGCTAAGAGTTGTAGACACTCAGAGAAATAACAAATGGCCATAAAATTCAAAATAGATCTTTAGAGCAAATGGCAAGGTGAAGACCTATAAGGCCATACCATTTTGGAAAAGGTTTTCAAATAAAGTCAAGGAGTTGACTATGATAAAATCTTATTACCGGTAGTAATGCTCAAGTCCACTTGGATTTTACTTGCGATTGCAGCTTATTATTACTAGATCTGGCAAATGGACGTGGAGACGCCCTTTCTCAAATATATATTATTAGAGTAGAATGTATGTATGATACAACTAGATAGATTTGTTTCAATGATTGAAGCAAAGCATGTATATGAGCTACAACAATCCATTTATGGATTGAAGCAAGCTTCTCAAAGATGGAACATTTATTTTGATGAGACAATCAAAATAGTTTGATTTTATCAAAAATGAGAATGAGTCTAGTGTGTACAAAAGGGTCAATGGAAGCATTGTGACATTCCTAGTATTATATGTTGATATACTACTGATAAGAAATGACTTACCAGTGCTATAATCAGTAAAGATAAAGTTGTCTAAACATTCCTCCGTGAATGATTTGGGTAGTGTTGGGTTTGTACGTAACTCAATCATGCAATCAAATCACATAAATAGGGCGGAAGCGCAAAAACTAGGTTTTCAAAAATTTATACAAACCCATAACCATGATCATTCTTGTGCATCAATTATCAGTGAATATAGAAGGAGAAAAAATAGAATTATACATTTGAAGATCCAAGCTTCCTCAGGTACAAGTTCTACTCCTTTGATTCTTTTGATTCCTCTGTAGTGGCTCCTTTCCTTGATCAATGTCAGCCACCCAAATGTTTGGCCTCTAACGGTGATCCACCAAGGAAGATGAAGAACTCAAGAAGATGGGTTATTGGCTTAACCCTTGTTTCTATCTCTATAGAATATGTGTACTCCCAACTCTTGGAAAAATTCACGTACCTTATTTCTGATATAAGACTCTCTTATATAGATATTAGGTTAACCCTCCTAATCCAATTAGAATAGGGTTTTATTTAATTAATTAAATACTTTTAATTAATTTATATTCTAATCTTTATTAGGATTGAGAGAGAGTACTAATATTATATTAATTCTTAAACTCCTTTAGAATTAAAATAATAATAATAATAATATTAATATTAATAAGACTCCTCTTATTAATTTATATTTAATATTTCTAAAATATTAAATAATAAACATTAAGCTATTTAATTTATTCTATCACCATAGATTAAATTAATTATACTTAATGCATTATTACTATCATGCCATTTTCTTCTTAAATAATTTTTCTTCCTTTTATGGTGTGACTCTTTAGGTTCTCCATATTAAACCGGTTGTGAATAAATCAATTAGAATAATTCTAATCTTATTTAAATAAATAAATAAAACTAATAATCTATTTAAATAAATAACATTTATTCTACAATAGGGATAAGCCTCCCTAGCGATCAACGATTTTCCAGATAATATAGATTTCAACATTAATCATAAAAGAACCTGTGAGTTAATAGTTACCGTACAATTCAATCCTTCCACCATACAATGTCCCAATTAAATATAAGACATGGATTTACTGTCAAGTCTTAATTTATTTAATCATATGTATTTCGATTAGAAAATGCACAACTCCAAATAATGCAAATTAGAAACCTCTTTCTAATTTCATTCTACCTTGGCCAAGGATTCCTGGGTTGTCATTTAACGAATCACATAGGACATATCTCCTCTTTTACTAGAGGTGGTAGATTCTTTATTGATTATTCATTATCTCCATATGTAACTCATTATACCCAAGCATACCCTATATATACCTTAAAAGGCCTTAAGGAATTAGTCAAAGTATAATTTGTTACATACAAGATACTATGATGATCTCAAGTCCAAGGATCACTTGTACTACTGTCACATTAAGAATTTCTATTAACAGGCGAGTAAAACTCCATTAGGTATTCCATAGCGAGTCACGTTCAGTGAACTTATTCTCCAATAAGCACCTACATACTTGCTTTAGTGTCTCCACACAAATGACCATGAGATCAGTCATCCTCATCCAATGAGCAAGCAACATATGTACCAATCTATCCGAATTTACTAATCTCCATTTTAGTAATCCCACAATTTGGAACTATTTTAGTTTTTAAGCTTTCTAAGAATTTAGATCTCATTATCATGATCTCATCATGATTCTAAAAAGCATTGCTTAAAACTATGGGTTATTTACATATTATAAAAACAGCACCATATAGATAATTATATGCCTTAAATGAATATTTTGTTAATAAATAAATAAGATTGTTTACAAAGTATGTGCTTTATTATCATACATGATTGGCTTGTATGCACACTACTATCAATCTCCCACTTGCACTAAAGCCAATCGCCATGGTATCTCATACCCATCTTCTCTAAGTGACGATCAAACTGCTGTTGTGTTAGAGCTTTAGTAAATGGATCTGCAATGTTATCTTGAGAGACCACACGCTTCAAGGTGACGTCTCTTCTTTCAATGATCTCCCTGATCAAGTGAAATCGCCGCAACACATGTTTAGATTTCTGATGAGACCTGGGTTCCTTAGCCTGTGCAACCGCTCCGGTGTTGTCATAGTATACGGGAACTGCTTCTTCGATGCTAGGAACCACACCAAGTTCAGTTATGAAATTCTTCATCCAAACAGCTTCCTTTGTACCTTCACTTGCAGCTATATACTCTGCCTCTGTCACTGAATCAGCAACTGTTTGCTGCTTGGAACTCTTCCAACTCACTGCACCTCCGTTCAAGGTAAACACATACCCTGAAACAGATTTACTGTCATCTTGGTCTGTTTGAAAACTTGAGTCCGTGAATCCCTCGAGTTTTAATTCAGACCCACCGTAGACAAGAAAAATATCTTTAGTCCTTCTCAAGTACTTTAGGATATTTTTCACTGCCTTCCAGTGCTCTTCTCCTGGATTCGACTGGTATCTGCTTGTTACACTAAGTGCGTGAGCAACATCCGGTCTAGTACATATTATATCGTACATGATAGATCCTATTGCAGAAGCATAAGGGATCTTACTCATACGGTCTCTCTCCTCAGGTGTCTTTGGGGCCTGTGTCTTGGAGAGATTTATTCCATGGCTCATCGGCATGAGACCTCTTTTGGAATCTTCCATGCTAAACCTCTTTAGCATCGTATCAATGTACGTTCATTGGGATAAGCCGAGCATCCTTTTAGATCTATCTCTATAGATCTTTATCCCTAAAATATAGGATGCTTCACCCAAGTCCTTCATGGAGAAGTTTTTAGATAACCCGATTTTAATGGATTGTAACATAGGAATGTCATTCCCTATCAGTAATATATCATCAACATATAATACAAGGAATGATACTGCGCTCCCACTAACCTTCTTTATACACAAGGTTCATCCTCGTTTTTGATAAAATCAAACTCTTTGATTGTCTCATCAAAACGAATGTTCCATCTACGAGAAGCTTGCTTCAACCCATAAATGGATCGTTGTAGCTTACAGACTTGATTTGTTCCAACTTTTGAGATAAATCCCTCTGGCTGTGTCATATACACATCCGCCTCAAGTTTCCCATTGAGGAAGGCCGTTTTCACGTCCATCTGCCAGATCTCACAGTCGTTGTAAGCTGCAATCGCAAGCAAAATCCGAATGGACTTGAGCATGGCTACTGGTGAGAAGGTTTCATCATAGTCAACTCCTTGTCTTTGTTTGAAACCTTTTGCAACCAGTCGGGCCTTATAGGTCTCTACCTTTCCGTCTGCTCCAGTCTTTTTCTTAAAAATCCATTTACACCCAATAGGTTTAATACCTTCAGGTGGTGAAACTAAAGTCCATACTTTGTTTTCATACATGGAGTCCATTTTGGACTTCATGGCTTCAAGCCATTTCCCTGAGTCTTTATTACTCATAGCCTGTTCGTAATTCAATGGATCATCATTCATGATGTGTACCTCATCGTCATCCTCTATAACGAATCCATACCTCTCAGGTATCTGTGGTACTCTTCCAGATTTACGAACAGGGTGTGGTACAGTAGGTTCTTCTACTTGGTTAGGTACCTGACTTTGGTCCGTGGTAACTTGTGGTTCTTGAACTTCTTCAAGATATATCTTACTCCCACTGACCACTTCATGGATAAACTCTTTCTCCAAGAAGGTAGCATATTTCGCAACAAACACCTTTTGATCAGTTGGATGATAGAAATAATACCCTACGGTTTCTTTAGGGTATCCCACAAATCTACACTTATCAGATTTAGTCTGTAGCTTATCATTTTCAAACTTTTTGACATAAGCTGGACAACCCCAAGTCTTAACATGCTTAAGATTTGGTTTCCTCCCTTTCCACATCTCATATGGAGTCTTTGGGGCGGATTTGGTAGGTACCTTGTTAAGTAGGTATGCAGCCGTTTCTAGGGCATATCCCCAGAAAGAAATTGGAAGGTCGGTAAAACTCATCATGGATCGAACCATGTCCAACAGTGTTTGATTTCTCCTTTCAGATACTCCATTTAACTGTGGTGTACCTGGAGGAGTCCATTGTGAGATTATACCATTTTCTCTGAGACAATTGAGAAACTCACTGCTTAAGTATTCTCCACCTCGATCTGATCGAAGTATCTTAATACTCTTGCCCGTTTGTTTCTCTACTTCACTTCTGAACTCTTTGAACTTTTCAAATGATTCTGATTTGTATTTCATTAAATACATATCCAAATCTTGAGTGATCATCAGTGAAAGTAATAAAATAAGAATACCCACCCCGTGCACTTGTTGTCATAGGTCCACAAACGTCTGTGTGAATCAATGCCAATAACTCTGCAACTCTCTCTCCTTTTCCACTAAAAGGAGATTTAGTCATTTTACCTATGAGACAAGATTCACAAGTTGGATATGATTCATAATTAGATAGCTCGAGGAGCCCATCTTTATGCAACTTGGATAATCTTGTTTCATTGATATGACCGAGTCTACAGTGCCACATATAGGTATAATTAATATCATCTCTTTTCCTTTTCTTAATTTGTTCAATTTGAAATATATTTTCTTGTAAGTCAAGTGTATAAAGTCCATTTCGCAAATTTCCAATACCATATAAAACATCGTCTTTATAAATAGAACAACCATTGTTCTTTATAATAACGTCAAAACCTTCCATATCCAATACATAAATTGAAATAATGTTTTTAATAATATTCGGAACATAATAACAGTTATTAAGATAAATGGATTTGCCCGAAGGCATTGCTAAACAATAAGTTCCTACAGCTAATGCAGCAACTTTTGCTCCATTTCCCACTCGTAGGATCACCTCATCTTTGTTCAGCTTTCTACTTCTGACCAGTCCCTGCACAGTATTACATATGTGAGAACCACAGCCGGTATCCAATACCCAAGTAGAATTATGACTTTCAGAAAAATTAATTTCAATCATAAACAAACCTTGATTGGAAGTCGAAGCTTCTCCAAGCTTCTTCTCTGCTAGAAACTTCTTGCAGTTCCTCTTCCAATGTCCCGGGTCATTGCAATGAAAGCACATTCCTTTAGCTGGTTCAGGTTTCTTTTGCTCCTTTTCTTTCCCTTTTCCCTTTGCCTTCTTAGATTTCTTCTTTTCAGAAGACACCTTGGGCCTCTTCCTTTTATTGGAAGAATCCACCATCAAGACATGGTTCTTCTTTTGATGAGAAGTGACCTTCTGCAGTTTTCAGCATGTTAAGCAGCTCAGGTAAGCTGACATCTAGCTTATTCATGTGAAAATTAACCACAAACTGCGAGAAGGTCTCACGGAGTGACTGCAAGACCAAGTCTTGACTCAACTCCCCATCCATGACAAACCCAAGCTGTCCAAGGCGTTCAATCAAATTGATTACCTTCAGAACATGAGTCTCGACGGCAGTGCCCTCGGTCTTCCGAGATCGGAAGAGCTCCTTAGATATCTCATATCTAGCAGTCCTACTCTGTTCACCATACAACTCCTTGAGGTGAAGCAGCATAGTAGGAGCATCCATTTTTTCATGCTAATGCTGAAGCTCGTTATTCATGGATGCGAGCATGATGCATTGAGCCACAGATGCATCATCTTGCCACTTATTGAAAGTGGCAATATCTTCCTCAGAGGCTAGTTTCTGAAACAGATTCAGGGATAGTGGAATTTAGGACATAAGAAATCTTTTCAGCAGTGAGAACAATTCTCAGATTTCTTAGCCAGTCCTCATAATTCGGGCCGGTAAGCTTATTTGCATCAAGTATGCTTCGTAGTGAGATTAGTGATTTTGACATTTTTAAAATTCTGCATGTGAAAAGACAACATTTTAGCAAACATTCATTTTATTAACTTTGCATACCAAAATAAATTTAGGTCTTTATTTTAAATTGGTATATCCCACTATTTTCATAAAACTATATTACCCTCACTTATATAGTTCGACAACATCTAATTAAAGATTTGCTAGTGAGATTAAGGATCCCATTTCAAATGTATATAACCTTGTGGATAGCACAACAAGCGATATACAAAAAAATAGGTAGACAACTCTTGTCAATTACATCACCATGTAACTCCTTTTATTTTGCCTCTTAAATCATAATGGTCATGTGTGTGCACATCTGAACTAAAATGATTTAAGCTAAGCCCAGCCTAGCACTTCCATAAATTCAAAAAGAAAAATTTTCGTCCTTGTGGATAGCACAACAAGACTAGATCGTTCAATTTTCTTGATAAGCATCAAATGTGATTAATTAACATCTTAAATATTCAATACTCGCCTTGTGGATATCACAACAAACTCATATTAAATATTTAATACTCTATTAATTAATCATGCTAAAAGGCGACGTTCGATATTCCAAATATCATTTGAACGCTTCAGACTTAATATTATTTCTTTGAGGGGTTTGTTATTATTTGTCTCATCTTGTTTAGCGCGCATGCACACACACACACACACACACACACACACACACACACACACATATATATATATATATATATATATAAAATACGAGTCATTTTATTAAACATGCGAAGCATGTTTGCATAAAATATAATATATATAATATTTAGCATGCAATATAGAATACTATATTCTACCCGGATTGATTATGGACTTTTATTCTAGTTTGGTTCACTAAAGCTACCAAGTGAACCAAAAGGTCAAACCTAGGAGTGCAAGAATTTAAATTTTAAATGTAACTATTACATTTAAACCCGAGCTCCATACAAACGGGTCTTCACGCGCTCCTTGCTCCTTGGTCTCCAATTTCTTCAAAATAATTCTAACTATCTCTATTACATTAACTATTTAAAATTAAATAGAAACCTTGATCAGCAGTCAAGGGGAAGTACATAGAAAGGAGATAGAATTTACATCGAGAATAAAACTAGAGAAGACGAGGTACGCAGACCCCATTTTATAAAACCCATTCATTCAAGCATTCAACCAAAATAAAATCCAATCACATTGGTCATAGTCCATAATCAATCCCTTTTATTACCATACATATCATCATACGTATCAATAAAACTTATTCATCTCATGAAAATAAATTCATTCCATATATGTATTAATATCAGTTAATGGGCAAAAGTTTGCTGAACTTTGTTTTTGGAAAAATAAACTCCTTTATTTCATTCAAAAACAATTCCAAATTAAACTCTTTAATTTTAGCAATTTTGAAATCTCATTTCATATAAAATAAACATCTTTATTTTAAACCTTTATTAATTAAATAAACCATTCATTTAATTAAATAAAAAAAAAATCAGTTCCTGTCCAGTGGCGCAGCTGCGCCAAGAATGTAAAGGGAACCGGCGCAGCTGCGCAGCATGAAAACCAAGAACAGTAACCGGCGCAGCTGCGCAGCAATATTTCCTTGTACCGGCGCAGCTTCGCAGAATCTGAAAAAATTTTGATGTCCAGAACTCGATCCAATCGCATATCATACATGTATGGACTCACATAGACTGATAAATAGCACAAGATTGGCTCTGATACCACTGTTGGGTTTGTACGTAACTCAATCATGCAATCAAATCACATAAATAGGGCGGAAGCGCAAAAACTAGGTTTTCAAAAATTTATACAAACCCATAACCATGATCATTCTTGTGCATCAATTATCAGTGAATATAGAAGGAGAAAAAATAGAATTATACCTTTGAAGATCCAAGCTTCCTCAGGTACAAGTTCTACTCCTTGATTCCTTTGATTCCTCTGTAGTGGCTCCTTCCCTTGATCAATGTCAGCCACCCAAATGTTTGGCCTCTAACGGTGATCCACCAAGGAAGATGAAGAACTCAAGAAGATGGGTTATTGGCTTAACCCTTGTTTCTATCTCTATAGAATATGTGTACTCCCAACTCTTGGAAAAATTCACGTACCTTATTTCTGATATAAGACTCTCTTATATAGATATTAGGTTAACCCTCCTAATCCAATAAGAATAGGATTTTATTTAATTAATTAAATACTTTTAATTAATTTATATCTTAATCTTTATTAGGATTGAGAGAGAGTACTGATATTATATTAATTCCTAAACTCCTTTAAAATTAAAATAATAATAATAATAATAATATTAATAGACTCCTCTTATTAATTTATATTTAATATTTCTAAAATATTAAATAATAAACATTAAGCTATTTAATTTATTCTATCACCATAGATTAAATTAATTATACTTAATGCATTATTACTATCATGCCATTTTCTTCTTAAATAATTTTTCTTCCTTTTATGGTGTGACCCTTTAGGTTCTCCATATTAAACCGGTTGTGAATTAATCAATTAGAACAATTCTAATCTTATTTAAATAAATAAATTAAACTAATAATTTATTTAATAAATAACATTTATTCTACAATAGGGATAAGCCTCCCTAGCGATCAACGATTTTCCAGATAATATAGATTTCAACATTAATCATAAAAGAACCTGTGAGTTAATAGTTACCGTACAATTCAATCCTTCCACCATACAATGTCCCAATTAAATATAAGACATGGATTTACTGTCAAGTCTTAATTTATTTAATCATATGTATTTCGATTAGAAAATGCACAACTCCAAATAATGCAAATTAGAAACCTCTTTCTAATTTCATTCTACCTTGGCCAAGGATTCCTGGGTTGTCATTTAACGAATCACATAGGACATATCTCCTCTTTTACTAGAGGTGGTAGATTCTTTATTGATCATTCATTATCTCCATATGTAACTCATTATACCCAAGCATACCCTATATATGCCTTAAAAGGCCTTAAGGAATTAGTCAAAGTATAATTTGTTACATACAAGATACTATGATGATCTCAAGTCTAAGGATCACTTGTACTACTATCACATTAGGAATTCCTATTGACAGGCGAGTAAAACTCCATTAAGTATTCCATAGCGAGTCACGTTCAGTGAACTTATTCTCCAATAAGCACCTACATACTTGCTTTAGTGTCTCCACACAAATGACCATGAGATCAGTCATCCTCATCCAATGAGCAAGCAACATATGTACCAATCTATCCGGATTTACTAATCCCCATTTTAGTAATCCCACAATTGGGAACTATTTTAGTTTTTAAGCTTTCTAAGAATTTAGATCTCATTATCATGATCTCATCATGATTCTAAAAGCATTGCTTAAAACTATGGGTTATTTACATATTATAAAAACAGCACCATGTAGATAATTATATGCCTTAAATGAATATTTTTTTAATAAATAAATAAGATTGTTTACAAAGTATGTGCTTTATCATCATACATGATTGGCTTGTATGCACACTACTATCAGGTAGAACATCCTAAATTGGGGATATAAATCTATATAGATAGATTTAAAAGGATGTTCGGCTTAACCCAAGGAACGTATTTTCGTTTGATGCTAAAGGCGTTTAGCATGGCAAACTCCAAGAGATGTCTCATGATGATGAGTCATGGAGTGTATCTCTCTAAAAGTGTCCTCAATAAAAGAGAGAACGCATAAGTTACTATCATGTATTCAATAAAATGTGCGAGACTTGATGTTGATCAGTCATATTCTAGAGAAGATCACTGTAAGACAGTGACAAACATCTTAAAGTACTTAACAAACACTAAGGAAGTAATCATGATTCATAATTGGTCTGAATTAATACTAGAGGACTAAACAGACTCAAGTGTTTTCAGACTAACCAAGACGATAACAAATCCACTTTAGGGTAAGTCGTTACCTTGAAAGGTGGTATAGTGAATTGGAAAGGTTCCAAACAGCAATGAGTTGTTGGTTTAGTGATAAAGACAAAGTATATAGCTGTAACTGAAGCTGCAAGTTAATGTTTCAGATGAAAAGTTCATTACAAAACTAGGAATAGTTCCTAAGTCTCATCTTGGATCCAAACATGTGTTATGACACTTTCATTTGATTAAAAGAATTATTGGAAAATGAGAAGTCACTATAGAGATAGTGAACTCTCAAGAACAACATTACATATCCATTTACTGAAGCTTATCTAGCGGCAGGATAATCGTCACTTAGAGAAGAAGGGTATTAGATACCATAGCGATTAGCTTTAGTGCAAGTGGGAGATTGAAAGTAGTATGCACACAAGCCAATCATGTTTGATGATAAAGCATATACTTTGTAACAATCTTATTCATTTATTAATAAAAGAGTTATTTAATTAAAGGCATTTAATTTTCTACATGATGTTATAATAAAATGTGATAAACTCATAGTTTTAAGCAATACTTTTAGAGTCATGTTGATGATGATCATGCTAATGAGATCTAAATTCTTAGATAGCTTAAAACTAAAATAGTTTCCAATCGTTGGATTACTAAAAAGAGGATTAGTGAATCCGGATAGATTGGTACATACGTTGCTTGCTCATTGGATGAGGATGACTGATCTCATAATCATTTGTGTGGAGACACTAAAGCAAATATGTAGGTGCTTATTGAAGAATAAGTATATTGAACGCGTGTCTCGCTGAGGGATACCTAATGGAGTTTTATTTGCCTATCAATAGGAATTCTCAAGTGATAGTAGTACAAGTAATCCTTAGACTTGAGATCATCATAGTATCTTGTGTATGATAAGTTATACTTTAATATGTCCCTTAAGACCATTAGAGTATATCAAATGGTATGTTTGGATGTAATAAGTTATATACGGAGATAATGAATTATCAATAAAGAATCTACCACTTCTAGTAAAAGAAGATAATGTCCTATGTGATTCGATAAATGACAACCTAGGAATCCTTGGCCAAGGTGAAATGAAATTAGAAAGGAGTTTCTAATTTGTATTTTTTGGTGTTGTGCATTTAGGATCGAAATACATATAATTAAATATAATAAAACTTGATAGTAATTACATGTCTTATATTTAATTGGGACACTGTATAGTGGAAGAATTTAATTGTACGGTAACTATTAACTCAAATGTTCTTTTATGATTAATGTTGAAATCTATATTATCTGAAAAATCGTTGATCGCTAAGGGGGGCTTACCCTTATTGTAGAATAAATATTATTTATATAAATAAATTAAATAGTTTAATTTTTTTAGTTAAATAAGATTAGAATTATTCTAATTCATTTATTCACAACCGGTTTAATATGGAGAACCTAAAGGGTCACACCATAAAAGGAAGAATATTTATTTAAGAAGCAAATGACATAATCGTAATAATAAGTTAAGTGTATTTAATTTAATCTATGATGATATAATAAATTAAATAGGTTATTATTTATTATTTAATATTTTAGAAATATTAAATATAAATTAATAAGAGAAGTTTTACTATTATTATTATTTAATTCATAAAGGAGTTTGGGAATTAATTAATAAGATACTCTCTCATATATATTCCTAATAAGATTAGGAGGCTAATTAATTAAAAGAGTTTAATTAATTATTCTTAATAAGATTGGGAAGCCTAATTAATTAAAAGGGTTTAATTAATTAATATAAAACTCTAATCCTAAATTGTTTAGGAGGGTTGCCTACATCTATAAATAAAAAAGTTTTATTGTGGAACAAGGTTAGACACTTTATTCTAAGAGTTGGGAGAGTACACCTTTTTTATAGAGATAGAAACTAGGGTTTTGCCAAACACCATTATTCTTGAATTATTATTCTTCCTTGGTGGATCACCTCTAGAGGCCAAACACTTGGGTGGCTAACGTTAATCAAAGGAAGGAATCTACTCCGGTAAATTCAAGGAGAGCAAGAAAAGATTTGGAGTTGAACTCGTATCTGAGAAAGCTAGTTTTTATGAGGGTATGAATCTTATTCTTAATCTTTTTGTTTAATTAATAACTGTGCATAAAGGATGATCCGGGTATATGGCTTGTAAAACTTTAAAACTCTGATTTACCATGCTTTCGCTTATTTTATGTAATTTGATTGTGACCAGGAATCTTACAAACCTAACAGTGCCTACCTTAGAAGTTAGCCTCTGCTAACTCGCGCCGCAGCGCTGCGGTTTGTACTGAGAGTGGCGCCGCAAGCGCCCTTAAGGGAAAAAATCTGACGGGAGCTTTTGTTAATCCAAGTTTTCGCATGGTAATTATGGGGCATGTATATACTTAATATACATAAAGAGAGAATTCCTAAAAACATGTTTAAGGATGATTTTAGGAATTAAACGTTGATTAAAAGTATTTAAACTTAAAACCTGAAATGTGAAACCATAAACTGTGAATTGTATTCGAGTTTAACGCACGTCTGAAGGTTATGTGGTACGTAGAAAACATGCGTGACACGAGAATGTTAAGAAATAAAGATAAAACTTATGTAATTCATATACGGGGTCCGATGTAGGGAATCTGGGGGAAATATAATCGAACTAACGAACCGATTAGGGTTACGACTATCGATATACGTAAACGATGATTTATGAGTGAAAGTTTATGACGTATGCATGTTAATAAGTCGTGATGAACGATAAGTACCTTAAACGAATGTTATTAATGAAATAAATTCGATTAAGCTATAGAAGAGAAAGAAGTTGGATTAAATAATGTGCGTAGATTGTTTGGTAGCTAATTACGGTGTGTTATGTGAATATATGATGTAAAAACTATAAAGATCGAGAACGGTTGAACTTTAATTTGAAGACGCTTGAAGGCAAGTTCTTCTAACGCTTGTCTGACCTTCGTGTTAGTCAAGTTTTGTGATTCAGGTTATATTGTACATAAATTATTTTACGAAAGAGTCGATGCAAATCTTAACTCGGCTAGACGAACTTTAAAAGTTTGATTGATTTGTTTACAAGCCTTTCAATATAGTATTGATAACGTTATCCTAAGCAAATTATTTGGTACGGATTTAAAGGTATGCTTGAGTATGAATAAATAAAGCTATTTTACGTCGTTTATTCGACGGGCACGTGAGGTTGCCAAAATTTAAACATAAATACGTTTATCGGATGAGTGTTGATCAACATAGAGTACTATAGGCTGATCACCTAGAAGTGCTCATAAGTTATATCGGATGTACGATCCTAGTATCGTTATATCCTTTTCATTAATGAAAACGGAACGAGAATGTTCATGGTCTTTCAACCAACTCAGAAATTCTTAAGTGTATATATATACTTTGGAATTGTTTTAAAGAGAATGAAAGCGTTATTTCAATTGTTCATAGTACTTCATAACTATTTGTTCACTTATTGAAGATTCAATCATATGATTCTTGATTTTACGGTTGCTTATATATTATTAGACTTGCTGAGCTAGTTATGCTTACTTCTTGCTTGAATTATATGATTACAACTAAGAATGAACGGATCAAAGGATCCGATAAGGATAAGGGCAAAGCCAAAATGGATAAGTAGATATCCTGTAATAGACTAGTATATGTAATGAACTTATACTATGATGATGAGCAATGTAATGGTTAACAAAACCTGGGAAGGATTTATTATCATTATTGTAATAAGAATTTAGTAATATGTCCATTTTGATGCAGTTTCATTGGAATGAATGTATAATTGTAGTACCGTGTAGAACCTTATCTGTGGGTTGAAAGTTGTGACGCCCCCAAATTCGAGTCTCAAACACCAAGATTCGGTCATCACGATCCAAACAAATATCTACCTCTAAACAACATACAATAACTAAATGCGAAATAAAAATAAATGTATGTCGTTCATTCAAAAGGTGTTACTAGTCCCAAGATTCGATAACCTTAATACAACCTTACAATCATACCCTAGAATAACCATTAGGGTTGAAATTACATAAACGGTAATTAAACTAAGCATATAACAAATTCGGCTACTTGAAGTCTATTACTTCATCTTTTCTTTACCCTTGTCCTTCCTTGAAGTCTCGAGTTTAACTGCAATAAAAGTCATGATATAGCAAGGGTGAGCAACTAGTTTGCACAATAAGTTTAAATACTGCAATAAAGGATATATCATGATTAAAGGAATATATACAAGAGGAATTCAACAATATGAATATCGGAAGCAAGGAGAATAATTGCTTTTAGAATAACTGATAGACGAATAGACTTCGAACTATAAACTTCCAACGAAATCAATAGCTTGATTGACCCTTTGGTTACTGGCGACAAAATATGTATTTAAGGGGATCAGCCTCGCGTACGCCATGTATATGCATAACATTCAACTCTGTTAGATACATTGCATACTCCCATACCATATAGGGGTGTTCTCTTCAATCTAAGAATCCCTACCATCAATTGTGTAATAACCCAAGATTTCGATATAATTAAATAATAAATTTTACGTATAATTTTTTTTATATATATAACAATATTATTTTTACTAAGTACCAAAGTGAATATGGGAATGTGATTATGTGCTAATAAAGAATGTTAGTATGTAAGATTATACTAACCTAAGAGATAAATTTTATTATTTCAAGTTATTAATTATTTTAAACCTAATTAAGACATGTCTCATTGGGTTATGAGATTGAATGCATAAAAGCAAACATTTTAAATTCCAACTTGGATGGAATAGAAACCCTAAGTAACTAATTATGGTAAAATAAATGTTAGTTTTGGGTCATGTTAGTTTTCATAGCCCAAACAATTAAAATAGAAACCCAAAAGAATTAAAAGAATGGCCCAAGCTTAGCCCCTTGAAGAAGGGTATTTTAGTCATTTGCTAAAGGATAATTTGGCAAATAAAATATATCAATTATGGAAGAAAAAGGGATGGAAAATTCGGCCACTAGGAGGGTAAAAAAGGGGAGAAAAAAAATGTGCTAGCAAAACCTTGTCCAAAAGTGTGGGGAAATGTTACTAACTCCCAATAACTCTCTTATGTGTCAATCCAAGAATGAGTCATCCCATTTATCTTCCACAACAAGTAACCCAAGCTAAGAAGCAAACAATTGGTAGATGCATTCATACTTACAATAACCAAAATTAAATATACTTCATTCTATCTCAACTTCTCTCTTACTTCCAAGCTTCCACTTAACAAAAAGAAAACAACACAAGAAGGGAAGGGGGCTGATTTTCTGCCACTTTAGAAAGTCCTAGAGGAGAGGGCTTTAACCTTGATGCAAACAAGATCCATCACACATCTGATAGGAAAGAAGGTCATCTACAAAGATCAAGGTAAGAAATGGAAAAATTTTCAAGTTTAGTACTTTATTTTGCAGGATATTTATGGAAATAAGAAACTTTTTGTTTGGGATCTTTAAAAAACTCATGATCTACATGAGTATTAGTATTTCATATGTGAATTAAAGTATTTTTGAAATCAAAAGTTAGATCCCAAGTGAGAAAAATCAAGTTTGGTACCAAAAGGTTTAAGAAAAAGCTTTCTTTTGTATGACTATTATATTTTATGTTAGATTCTTTGGGATTCATGTGGTAAATGGTTTTAAAACATGTTAGGATGCTATATCTTGAGTTTCATAAGTGAAACCTATGGTTTTGTATGGGTTTATGTAAAAAAGTTTGGAAAAATGAGCTATAAGGATTTTTTATAAAAAATTTGGTTAACTAGTGTGCTATAGTATGTTCATCTTGATATCTACAAGTGATATTTGTGATTTTATTCTTAGCATGATAGATAAATGAGTTAAGGGAAAAACCCCTTGGAATCACTCAAATATGTTAAGAAATGAACAAGTTATGAATTAAATCCCAAACTACCTAACTATTGAACACAAGCTACTGATCAATCACTTCTGTCCATTTTTCAGGACCAAAACAGAACCAAAATGGATTTTTGATATATGAAAATTGTAGTCGGGAAAATACAAATCCAAAGATACCAATTGGACCTAAATCCGATTGTAGATTTTGTTGTACAATCATTTTCGTTAAGGACCCCAAATCTGGAAATAAGCAAACTATTGAAGAAACCTTGCGGACCAGTCACTTTGGGCTGATTTCCGGGACTAGACAGATTGGAATTTGGAGTTTGATAAATGAAAACTATAATTCAAGATATACGGATCCAACGAGTCTGATTGAGCCTCAATCGGAGTTGTGGATCTCGTAATACAAGCGTTTCTGTAAAGACTAAAACTGAAAATGTTTACAAGGCATGTAATTGTCAGTCGGTAGTGGCCTGTTTCAGGATGCTATACCAGGCCAAATAGCTGTTTCTTGAGCCTAAAATGTAGCTCGGGAAGTCACGGTTTCTAACGATATCAAGTGGGCCCAAATCGGACTAGTAAATTTTTGTCTACAAGCGTTTCCGTGGAGGACCCCACTTTGGACGAAAAATATAGAATAAATAGAAAATAAATATTAGAAATTCATAATAAAGTTTAAAAATTATTTTAAGTTATAAAAATTAACTTTTAATATTTTGATATAAATTTTATTAATATTTTAATTATTAATGATATCTAATTTATTTAATAATTATATTAATAAATTAGTTAAAAATAGTTTTAATATTTTAAAAATCATTTAAAAATGATATTAAAGTTTTAAAAAGTATTTTAAGTTATAATGATAACTTTTAATATTTTGATAAGAATTTCATTATTATTTTAATATTAATAATAATAATTTGTTTAATAATTATATTAAAAAATTATTTAGAAATGATTTGATGTTTTATAAATCATTTAAAGGTAAAAAATGTAATAAAATATTTTAAGTTATACTAA